>OZ020544.1:2500811-2669643 GCA_963971435.1 Lasius platythorax
CTTGCACACTGTACATATATATTCACCGCTCGCATACACGAATACACACCCGCCGCTCACACATCTCTCACACATTGTACATATACATTCACCGCTCGCATACACGAATATACATACGCCGCTCACGCATTTCTTACACGCTCGCATTCACATCTATACTCAACACATTTCGTACATGCATTCATCTGTGATTAAATAAACATCTTTTCACTCTACTCCCGTTTGGTTGTCTCGTAAGCCCTTTCCGAGCCCTGATCCCGACTTAGCGATTCCGAGCCGTCTCGCGAAAGCGGCACGTTACATATTGATGAAGGTCATTATATAAGTATATATAGAGGAGTATCTAATAGTTATGTTGAAGCTGATGATGTACAAGTTAAAAAAAGACAGTGGCCTAGAGATACTAAAGATGTTTATATAACGTTTTTACAAAAGATGGCTAATAAATAATATATATTGAATATTAATAAGAAAGAAGCAGAAAAATAAAGAAGCAGTTGTATAAAAAAAATTCTTCATCAAACTTGTGATCAATACATCATTGAATAATTTTATTTTGATCAATCCCATATAAAAGAATGTCTCGTAATGTATCAGCAATTTCGTGAACATGCTTCATATTCTGCATTATTCGTAAACTACGCAAAAATATTTATATTAATCGCTAATAATTTGTTTTTATTTTTTACTCTTACTATTAAAAATAGAATTAAATAACTCACTTTATCCGCTTTATTTATATATTTAATAATGAACTAGATAAGCAGCAACGATTATTCGTCAAAGGATTTAGAAGCATAGATTGTACATTTCATTGTATTGAATAATAAATGTATATTTCTAATGTTTGTAATTATCCGTTATTCTTATAATAAGAGTAGCAAAGAAGTTTGAAGGATCTGGATATCTATAGTAAGCAAACAAGACCGTCGTATTTTGATGAAATATGACGGGGGTGGTGGCGGGTTCTTTGCTTATTTATTTAAAAATGTTTAACATATAGTACAAAAAAGAATGATATAATTTCTAAAAACTTACCTTTTTAAAAAAAAGTAAAAAAAGGCGCCAAGTGCACGCGTCATGTGAAAGTGTTACACAAAAAAGTGTTATTTTATAAGTAAATTCTACAATTTATTCTAATATTGTATAAATATGTCCTACAAAAATAATGATATATTTAAAGATGTTTAACATATAGTACAAAAAATAATAACATAATCCCTAAAAACTTACATTTCTAAAAAAAGGTAAAAAAAGGCGCCATGTGCACGCGCCATGTGCACGCGCCATGTGCACGCGCCATGTGCACGCGCCATGTGCACGCGCCATGTGCACGCGCCATGTGCACGCGCCATGTGAAAAAGTGTTACAAAAAATATGTGTTATTTTTAAATTCTACTGCAACGTATTTTTCCCTCGGTATCTCGGAAAAGCACGCGCAACTTCGTCGTGCTCGGTATTAATTATTCGCGGACGAACTTCGATACTTACGGTATTTGGGCGCCAGGTACGGTCAGGCCGCACCGCTTATCGTTATCTCCTTAATCGAAAAATCGCACAACGGCTCAACCGCGGTAGCTCGGTATCATGATTTTTGGTAGAGTGGCGTGGTTCTTTTTCGCGAGGGGAAGGAGGCCCGAAATCCCGGAGAGAGAGAGAGAGAGGACTAACGACACAGACAACGTCACATATAAAATAATATAGAATGTATTTTCTACGATCTTTACATGAGGACTGGTTAATATCGCTAAATTAACAGGAGATCGTCACTTCTTCTCGAAATACATAGTATGCTCGACTTTAACCGTTTATCTCGGTAGCATTTCGACGACAATTCTCTCGTGTCTCTTATTGCATTAACTTTAAATCAATGGCTTAAACAAGAACGGTGTAGTAACTAATGACTCTATACAATCTTACGAGACGTGAATTTGACGTAGATACAAGGACTGTCGACTCGGTACGGCGCCCCTCGAAGGCGAAGAAGGCTAATGAATAAAGTAATTATTAACGCGGATCTCAACACGGGCCCCGTGATTTCGGTACGACAATTATCTCGGTAACGTAAAAGACTCGATAATAGTAAACGAGCCTATCGACTCGGTAACGCGATTCGTATAACTTTATTCTTACACGGGTCCCTGCCGAGTCCGCGCTTACCGGGAAGTCGAAGTGGTGGCCTTACAATTGCTTCGTCGCCGGTCGATGTTCCTTGATCCGTCGGGGTCGCCGTCACGTCGAGCAGTGATTTGCGATGGGCCGGCGGCACGCCGGTAGCCTCACGCGGTGGCGCTGCGCGCGCTGTTCAGGGCCGGAAATCGATTTTAACTTCGATCTCGATCCTTATCTCCGGTCGCCGGCTCTCTTACGCCGTTGTACATAATTTTGTTTTCTTCTTTGCTCTCGGGAGTCCGGTCGTCGCAGCGTTATGTTGGCGGCTCCGAACGCATCTCGGACGGCCCTCGTAATTAATTTAAGCTGGCCTTTCTCTAATGCAGGGATCCTCGCGGGGTGATCAGTCCCGTGTGTTCCCTCGTTCCTCTCGGGATGCTGTGTCGGGCCCCTCGGAGTTAACTATCCTCGTCTCGGGATGTAGGCGCCTGTTTCTCCTCCTCGTTCTGACTGCGATTCGTAGGCTCTCCGAGGCTGTAAAAAATGATTCGGCAGTAACAGTCCTTATGCGACTCGGTATAATTCGGAATAAAACGACATCGGTCGCATACCTGGCCCTTCGCGCGATTCCGCTCCGTGCGCACCGCTCTCGACCCCGCTGCTCTCCTCACCCGGATTCGCTTCCTCAGGATTTCTTCTTCCTATAACAATTACACTCCGGGCCCACCACCTCAACTCCCGATACTCCATCCGGAAAACGCGAGTCGGCGTAAAGTTCGCCGCTCGCTCACAAAATCTCTTAAACTAGTACGCCCTTTTTGACCGTTCCCGGCCGGGCGCGTCGGCGCGTCGGCGCGTCGGCGCGTCCGCCCTTGTGACGGGTGCAAAACGCCACGTCACACTACATATTATTTTAATATTTTATAAAATATGTCCTACAAAAATAATGATATCAAAAAATTGCGCCAACTGCAAATAAAAACTTATAAAAATATTTTAAGCAAAAAAATTGTACAAATTAGTTGTTTTAATTTCCTACATATATAATGATATCAAAAATTGCACCAACCAAAAAAGCTTATAAAAATATTTTAACCAAAAAAAGTTGTACATAAAATGTAATTGTTTTAAACTGTAAAAAAACTACTGTAAAAAACTATCTACAAAATAGTGTTATTTTAATTTAAACCATAAAAATCTGTTTTACAACTTATTTTGATATTGTGTAAAATATAATCGTAGAGAATTCTTCTACTAATGATTTTCATATTGTATAAAATATGTCCTACAAAAATAATGATATCAAAAAATTGCGCTAACTGCAAATAAAAACTTATAAAAATATTTTAAGCAAAAAAGATTGTACAAAATAGTTGTTGTTCTAATTTCCTACATACATCCTACAAATATAATGATATAAAAAATTGCACTAACTAAAAATACAAGCTTATAGAAAAATTTAAACAAAAAGAGTTGTATAAAATATGTAGTTGTTTTAATTTCCTACAAAAATGATATGAATAAATTGCGCCAAATGAATAAAAATTTATGCTATAAAATGTATTTCTTTTATTATTATTTAAATAAAAACATTTTAACTAAAAAACCGTTATACAAAATAGTTGCTTTAATTTCCTAGAAAAAAATATCAAAAAATTGCGCCAACTAAATAAAAATTTATGTTATAAAATTTATTTATTTTATTATTTCCAATATTAGGAAAAATTATAGTTAATACATTGCAATATAATTAAAGTAGTAGGGTGTATAGCTGAAATAGTTATTTTATAATTGACTAAGTGCACAATTATAATTTACCAATAACCATATATATTCTAAAAAGCTTAATAAAAAAAAGATTATATAAAACAAAAAACGAAATTAAAAATTCATACAAAAATAAAAAATAAAAAATTTTTACTTCATTCATAAAAATTTTATTTTATTCTCTTTTTATTTGAATAAATTAGAAATTTTTATGTGTAATTAAATAATCATTTATTAACTCTTTCACTCTCTCCTGAAATCCGAAATCGCACAAGGTCCCATCCTGAGCAAAAGGGATTAAATTCTCTTGCCAAAAAGGGACCATCGAGTGAACGGTCTTTTTAGCAGTGTAAAAGCGACCTTCCCCCGGTCGTTGACCTGTTTAGGACCTCAGCACGTTCACTCGGCTCGAACAATCCGGCGTTGTTCGAGATAAGTTTTAGTTACGCCCTCCCGCTGACTCTCCTTCTTACGAGTCTGGACGTAACAAAAGCATGTCCAAGATTTAACGTCAGCGCGCGCACATGTCAACCCCCACCCCCCATATACGCGGTTTTGACATAATTATATTATCGACTTATAACATCTTTTTCACATTTACAATAACGACTCATAATGTTCCATTTCGACGACTGTGTCTGCCTGTGTGGTTTTCCGCGGACTCCGGCGGTTTTCTCATCGGTGAGATTGTCTCTCTTCCATTAGTGCGTATATGTATTCGGTCACTTCCATTACAATTATCAATGCAGGATACCAATCCTAATACCAATTTTACCTATCCTCATGACGGTTGGGACTGTTGAGAGGCGATTCTGATGTGATGCTGCGGGGGAATGTCGGAGCCGCATGTTCATTATACCGCTTGAATTTTGTTTTATTTCAAATGTATTATCAATGATTCTACTTTCATGTGTATTTTATTATAATTTATAATTTTGTTTTTATATATATATATATTTTTCTCACAATTTTTGTATTTTTATTTTGTTCAGTTACTGAAGATGATCCGAAAAGGGATCAAAACGTTTAATTTTTAAATCAACAATCATCACCTAAGGTTATTCGGGTGTTTATTATTTGCACGTTTATCTTGCGATCGGCTCTTATTAACCCTTTAAAACTCATATTTGATTTAATTATTAGAATTATTATCGTTAGATGCCACAAATTATACCGCGAAATATATTTTTAAAACTTTTAAAACATTTTTAGAAAAAAACGAAATTCCGATAAAGAATATCGTTGGAATGACAAGCGATAACGCGTCAATAATGATCGGATATAATAATTTTTATTCACATTTAAAATTCGAAATACCGAGTTTGATAATGTTAAATTGTATTTGCCATTCCTTCGCGCTTATAGCAAGTAAAGCCTGTGAGAAATTGCCGCCACTTTGTGAAAATTTGATTAGAGGGGTTGCTACTTACATTTCGGACAGTCCAGAGATCTGCAATTTTACTTCTAAAAATTCTTCAATTTCAAAATTTTTTACACGTTGAAAGAAAAAAGATTTAAAAATTATCAAATACTAGATGGTTATGTTTGCACAAATGTGTTGTTAGATTGCTTGAAAAAATTGGGGGATGCATTAAAAAGTTATTTTACTTTAGCCGTTTTTAAACAATCAAAATCTGCCGAAGATATTTTAATATTATTAAATAATAATTGTATTAAAGTTTACTTATTATTTTTAAAATACTGCTCGTATTTCTTTAATAATTTTAATCCTCTATTTCAGTCTCGCAAGATTTAAATTCATAGATTATTTAATAATAGTAATCAATTAATTTATCAACTAGCTCAAAATTTTATAACTTCGGAGACTTTGACGCACATCGCTACTTTAAACGTAAATGATGAGAAAAATATCAAAGATCTGACTGATAGTATATGTGGGACCAGAGTGTGAGAATTTTTTAATAGTATAGTCTTTAGAATGCGCAAAAGAAATTAAATTAAAATGTTTAAAGTTTTATAAAACAGCGCTTAAAGAAATGATGAAACGTTTGCCATATAAAGATCTTTTCGAACAATTAAGTTTTTTAGAAGCCAAAATTCTTTATGATTAAAATAGAAATAAAATCGAAGATTTATCTCATATTGCTTTGCAAATTGGAAATATTAATATTACACAATTAACATATGAATGGAGAATATTGCCAACAATTTATACTAATTCCGAAAAAGAAGAGTTAGCTTCCTTAGAAATAGATGATACGTGGAGAAAAATATTAATTTAAAAAATTTTAATGAAGAGAAGATGGTCTCACAGTGAGAATTATTAATTGTAGCAGTACTTTCTTTGCCGCATTCTAATGTTGAAGCAGAACGAATATTTTCTATAGTTACTGACGTAAAATGTAAAATAACGAAATCGATTAGCTAATGATACCATTTCTGCTACTTGTAAAATTCGATCAAGTTTCCAGTCCGAAAATATTAATTGTACAAATTTTGTAGTTAATTCAAGACATTTTGAACTACATAATGCATAAAATTTATATTCAGATGAGTGCAATAATTAATTTTATTTTTTTATTTATGTTATATATATTATTTATTTATGTATTTATTTTAATTTTATACATTTGCATATATTCATTTTTATTGATTTCTTTTCTTAATGCATGCTCTAGTTAAATAACATTGTTTTATTTACAAAGTATTTTACTTTATTTTAGTTTAACACTGAAATTTTAGTTTATTTTAGCTTACTATTGAAGTGGTGAGTTACCTTGATAAAATGTTTAATGTGCAATTATTTTTTTTAGTACAACTGTTGATTTTTGTTAAAATTTAATTACACACACATACACACACACGACACATTCAAACACACACACACACGACACATTCAAACACACACACACACAAACATACAGATTTAAAAAATTTTTAAATAACATTATTAAATGTAATATTACATTATTTTATGTAATATTATATTATTTATTATTTATACAATTAAATATACAGATTATTTTCTACTGTTTTTTGTTAGAAATAAACTCAATTATTTATATATATTTTATTTTTTATTAAATGAAATGTTTTTTATTTTCGTCAAGTATATACAGGGTGTCCCATAATTCGCGCCCCACCCGTAACGTGCAAGTAGAGCGGGTTAAATCAAGTAGAAAAGTCATCTACCGTTTTGCTATTTTCGCAATAATTAACGAGAAATTAATTTAAAAAGATCGGCGAATCCGCGCGAGTAGAAGCGCGTGGCGAGAAGGAACCTCCCGCTGTAATCTGACACAAAGCGCGCGGTGAAGCGATGGGAGGAGCGCGCGGTGAAGCGATGGGAGGAGCGCTCTACAAAGGACAATAGTTATGTACACACATACGTCGTATCTTAGGTAAAAGTAAAGGACATAACTATTGTCCTTTGTAGAGCGCTCCTCCCATCGCTTCGCCGCGCGCCTTGTATCAGGTTACAGCGGGAGGTCTCTTCTCGCCGTGCACTTCTATTCGCGCGGATTCGCCGATCTTTATAAATTAATTTCTCGTTAATTATTGCGAAAATAGCAAAACGGTAGATGACTTTTCTATTCGATTTAACCCGCTCTACCTGCACGTTACGGGTGGGGCGCGAATTATGGGACACCCTGTATATATATTTTTGTTATTATAACAAAGATGTACTTTTATGAATAGTAAGGTTTTTGGCAGTTTTCCTTATCCATGCAACAAATGTTGGCATTCTTTAATTTCTGCCAAATAAAAAATTTTTATTTATATAAAACTGTGTTAATTATTATAAAACTTCTATATCTTATCATCACCATCATATGCGTATAATATTATAATATTAACCAATATTTTAAATTGTAAATTATGTAAATTAAGTTAAGCTCTCGTAGTTTGCGTATATTATAATATGTATATATACATATATATTATATAATCTTATTATTTCTTTATTTTTTTCATGTTTTTATTAATTCAAAATTTTTTCAATAACTTAAAAAAGATTAAATGCGGACAATACAAGATCTCATTTCATGCGATTAACCACTTCATTGATGCCACATTCACGCGCATGCGCGAAAAATCTAACAGCCCATCTAACACCTATTTCGACAAAAATAAGTTTTTTAAACTTAAGTCCGAACAATACGCAATTTTCCTGTCATAAAAGCAAACGAGAAATATAAAATACAGACAAAATAAAACAATCCTTCACGTTAACCATGTAACGCCCAAATATAAGGTATTAGTCTCAGCGTTTGATCGCCTTATATACCTCCTGTGACAGTTTCTTGACTACGGAAAGACAGTCCACCGCGGAGCCATCTCTCGGTGTAATGGCGGTACTGACTGTGCCCATGTAAAGTGCTCGCGAGAAACACATTTTAATACTTAAAAAATGATTGCCGTGCCTTCAGACGCCAGACAGATATATTTAAATAAACTTTCCCAACAATTTTTTAGAAAGACAAATATAAAATATTAAACATCAACTAAAACGCAAAATAAATCTAATATTAAATTTCTAAGAAATATATTTGTTTGATATCAAAAATCATTTATCAAGTATCGATGTTGAGAATAATTTTTTATACTAACCGAGTTTATTAAAGTTATGAACTTTTCTAATAGAAATAAAGGAAAAATAAACTTAGAAGATTTATTAGATATTTAATTCAAAAATTTTTGTTGGATATACTCTATAATATATTTTACAAAAACATACATTTTTAATATGTTTCAAAATGTCACTAAAAAGATGAATTCTATTAGAAGCATACAAAAAAAATGCGAAAACAAAATGTTAGTAACAAATGTTAAATTTTTAAAATACTAGAAATATCAGTTACAATATAACCTCGAAGAAATGTTAGAAGTTATTGATTTTAAATATTTAAAAAAAACATCTCGGTTTTTTAATTATTATATTATCCACCATGTTGCAAATACTAAATAGTTTGTCATTAAATCCATCTGCGCCATAAAGAAAATTATGTATTTGGGTAAACACGCAAGAGATATTCTAATTCCTTTAGATAATTAAAAATTCTCTAATTTGAGTTAGGAAGTGTTTAAGTCAGCTTTTCATTATGTTAATAAATTCACTTCATCATTACTTTCCTAAATTTTACTGTGACATATGTCATACTGTTTTTTATGATTTTACTGTATATCTTATTGTCAGTTCAAAAAAGAAAGGTAAAATAGGCGCCACAAAAGTCTATAATTATATTTAAATACATATACACAAATACTCAAATAGAATACACAATTATACAGAATGTTCAAAAAAGGTGGTACCAAATTTTAGGAGTATATAGTACTCGTAAAAACAATTCAAAAAGTCTTAATAAGTAGTATTCCAAAAACCGTTTATTGCCGAGTTATAAAGCATTTTGTTATTAAATAAATTCAATCTATAGCAGATGTTCGATGTGCCCTCCATTCATTTCAACACATCATTCGACACGCTTTCTCATTGAAAATCGAACACGTTCAAAGATTCCAGGTTTATTTCGTATTTGTTGATAACAGTTTTCAATTTTCTGTATTAGTTCATCCAATATGTCAACTGATGGCTATGTGCAGGCGTTCGTAGATGAACTGACACAGAGGATTAAAAATTGTCGACAAACTCGTCGACCTTAAGAGCTCGTGAGAGAAGAGTGTACGAGCGGTGTATCTATAATAAAAATGAGTTCTATCTATAATAACAGAAAATGTTTTATAACTCGGAAATAAATGGTTTTTGGAATACTACTTAGACTAGATTAAGACTTTTTGAATTGTTTTTACAAACACTACATACTCCTAAAATGTGCCATCTATTTTGAACACCCTGTATGTTAGGCTTGATTGAATATAACAATTTTAGTACTGAAATACAGTAATAATAAAATAAAATTTTCGAAAATTTTATAGTATTATAAATATAGAAAATAATTGAATCGGTGAGATCAGAAAGGGCATGAGTCAATGTTTGCTAATTTTACAAGAGAGTGAAAAAACTGCTTAAAACTTCTAAATCGGGGAAAAAATTTTCTCCCTCAATGAAGTTTGAAATGTAATGTACAAGATGTGCTCTGAATATTGTGCGTCTGCGTATAAAGAATCTATTTATACATTAAAACCATTTTCAGTAAAATAGTGACTCATGCCCTTTCTGATCTCACCGATTCAATTATACTTATGATTTAGCGCTATTATTTACATATATTACTTTTGTAGGAAAACAATTAAAGTTTAAGCAATAAAATATACATTGAAGCAATACTTCTTCATACAACTCTCTGAACAGATAAAATATATATCTTAAAAAGAAACTCCCATTTGTACAACATATTTTTAAATAAAATATGAGCAACTCCACATTAAATTGAACAAAAATCGAACTTTTTTGATCTCGTATTTTTAAATCAAACGAAATTTTTTTCGCGTGAAATATACATAAAATAAGGAGATACGTATTCTTTTATTTGTTCGAAATATTTTCTTGCAGAAGTTATAAACAACAAAATTTTCATAAAAAATGAAGAAGTTGTAAACTTAAAAAAATAATATCTCTGGTTATATATATATATGTTTGTCGTAGAGATATTTTCGAAAATGCATTTTAAAGCTAAGGAAACAACCTTTTTTATTAAAAAAGTTTAAGTTAGAAAAAATTGATAATTACAATTGTTATAAATAATTGAAATGTTTAATAATTTTTTTCAACAAAAAGTACACTTTTAAAAATTTTTGAAATAATGCTATTTCATTTTTCACTTCATTCAGAAAGTGTACATATTTTTTAGTTTATGGAGAATCAATAGACTTTATCTTTTATATATTTTTAATAAATGAGACGCCGCGCCGTGCTCGCGTCACTGACTCGACCAAGTAGAGTAGCACATCGATTTCTTCGGAATTCTTTTGTAGGAAGAATTGTACAGTATGAATGACATAATTTATAATGTTGAATGTAATTGACATTATACAAAAAAAAATATTTTCGTTAATATTTATTAATATTACATTTTAAAAATTGTGCGGTATTTCTGGTAAAGTAAATCATTACTGTACTGTATAATTTGATACTTTTTCTTTCCGTTCTAAATTGTAGGGATTATCCGTAATGGGTGTTATGCACAGACATCTATATATGTATATACTAGACCGCTAACTCCCTTATATACTGTACGAAAAAATGGACCCCGAAAAGTATGTACTACAGAGGCGAGTGAGCATCTGCGCATGTGCAGCGTAAGTAATAAAGAAGAGAAGTGTGCTGTTTATGTGATATGTGTGTAGCACACATGTAGCACGAGAGTGGCACGTGACATATATTGCTTGAAATTTAACCAATCAGATGTGATTACCATACCACTTACGCAACGCATGCGCATGACTTTTTGGAGCCATGTATTTTGGCGAAGTTAGCAGTCTAGTATACATATAGATGTCTGTGGTGTTATGCCTTAATCCTTCTTACCTGGGAATTCCTATAGGCCCAGACTTTCGGCGCTTTACGGCAAGCCCCTCGGTCTTTAAACACAATGCGGACCAGAAATTTCTTGCTAATCATATCAAGTAGCCAGCTATTTTTTTGCGTCAAATATTTTTAAGTTACTTATTGTTAGAGTTTCTAGGATTTCAAGAGATAGGTCACAATACGACGAGTGCTTATCGAAGTACAATGGCGAACTGTATTTGGATAAAAAAGAAAGATTACAAGGGAATAAGACAGTATAGCCAACCTATGAGTGAGAGTTCACTCGCGCGGAGCCACCTATGTGGCGCTAACTTTGAACGAGGATAATATTAATATAGCGTGTGAGATTTTCGTCCACATTCCTAACACTTATGATTTGTTAGTAATTAAAAATCATTGTCAAGTTAAATATTTAATTTCATCATAACAATGAATTTTATTACATGTATGTAATTTTAAAATATTTATTGAAATTAGATCTTGATCTTGTTTAAGCGCTCTACAAACGTTGTGTACGTGTTGTGTAGACATTCTGTGTCCGTTTGTCGGTTGAGACTATTTTTTTGACGCTTGATAAACAGCATTTCCGATAATAATTTTTTATTTAAATTAATTTCTTCATCCAAGATGTCAATTCACGTGAAAAAAGTTTCGATCGATTTAAAAAATATGAGGTCATTTCTTGTCCGATTTGACGTGGAATTGCCCATATATATGAATATATATATGGAAATTACTACATAATATATACGTATAAAAAATATTAAGCTAAAATTATCAAAAATTATTATATAAGATATTTAATATTTTATGTAAAAAAATATACACTAAGAGAAAAGTTTTTTTAAATTAAATAAATATTTTATACATATATATATATTATATTCTGTTTCAATATAAAGAGCAGGTACGAAATTACTCAAAAAACAAGAAGGTACGAAAAAAATAAAAATAATAATAATTTAAATTTTTACCGCGGAAGGATTGTACATCTTGAAATGTACTGTCAATCTTCGGTTGTTTAGATTTTGACTGAAATGGTGATGAAGCATCAGATCTAGATGCAGGCCTGAATGTGGTTGGGACATTTGACGAATCTGACAGTAGTGCGGTAATCTCACTACATTCTACCTCTTTAGTTTGTACCCTGTTAGGATCATCAGCATCACTCTGTCCGGCCTATATTAAAAAAAAGATATATATATATATATAAAATATAGAAAGTAATAATATATAGAGTATATAATATATATATATATATATGTTGCAACGACTTTATATTCCCGGTGTGAACGGGCTTTATTGCCGTCCCGCTCTCGCCGTCGCGCGGATCTTCTCTTTTGCGCCAACGACGGGGAGTTTTCTCGTTGAACGCGAGAGTCGAACGGGAAAGTCGCCGACAAAAAGGGGCGAAGGAATCCAGGGAAATGATAACGCGCCGAAAAGGAACGGGATGCTGGGAGTTCCGCGCGTGCCGTGTCGAAAACCGCGTATCCCACGCGAAAATCGAAGATTGGGCGCCAGACGCGATCTCTCACGCGTCAATTCGCGATATCGCGCTAAATTACGCGAACGTTAATTACCGGTGTTCGCCACGGGCGGGCTAGCTCGCCTAACGGCAGAGGGGCAGGGTGTTGGTTGACGGAATGCAAAATTAGGCAAGAGGCGACCGATACAGTAGGCACTAAAAACGGACGAACAATACAGACAGTAACTGACACACACAAAAAAAGAAAAATCGAATAAATAATATAAATAAAGCCGGGTTTATTACAATCAAAGGTTAAATTAAAAGCAGTTGAAGATAAGTAAAGAAAACAAGCAAAATGACGGAATTTAGTTAATTACGAGATCAATAAAAGAAAGAAGTAGAGATATTGGACAATAACCGGTTCATGAGAAATAACAAGTAGATAATGGAGAATGAGCAAATCGGTGAAAAGAAACAGTCATTAAGAAATCGAAAAATTAACGTGATTGCGATCCCCAAACGAGAAATTCGGCGGACAGTATTAATAATATTAACAGATCTTAAACCCGACCAAAAACAAGGCGCGAATGAACTGTAAACCTAATATTTGAGAACAATAAGATTCGCGAGACAAGACGAAATAATAACGACACGTAAGACTTCGCACTCGCCACGCTCGGCGGTAGCGATTCGCGTACGAGACTGGATGTTCGATCCGACGGACCAGATTCTCTTACAACGACGTGGAATTATAAATCGGACATTTCCCGACTTCCGGATACAACGACGATTTTTGGTAACAACGGCCTCGCCAGCCGCATTGAGTCGTAGCAAAATTATCGATACCGACGCGAAGAGTAAGCGAAATCGAGACGCCGACAAAGGCGGCAACGCGACGCAATTCTCTCACACGCATTCACACCTTACAGGCGGTTCACGCAATCACACGCGTCGAACGCGACGCTCAATCACTCTATCACATTCACCCTACATACTTCGACATGCTATACAACGCTTAATTACATGCAATCAGATATTCGCGACGCGAATCTCCAGAAAGCCGTCAACACTTTAACGCGATCGCGAAATCACCATTATCTACAATAAACGAGGCCTGTGCTCTGCAGGCTCACGGGATCGAGATCACTTGTCGTGGTGGCCGCGACACTAAGAACTTTATTAATTACGGGGCATAGCCCGGACACCAAAAATCACCAAAATTACAACGACGACGACAGAACGACGCGATCCCGTACGCGATTATACGTGGCTTATCTTGTGGAGGGCAACCTCACCGGCACCTCGTTCCTCTTAGACACAGTAAGGCGGCAACGGCTCGTCCTTCTCAGCAAGGATTTACGAAACGGCAATACGGTGGTGTAGCGGTAGGCCGAGGTCCTCTCTCGTACAAAGGTCGCAACAGGCTGTCTCCCGGATTCTCTCGATCCAGGATCGATGGCTCGGGGTCTTCCCCAATGCTGCGCACGCGGGGTGCGTGTTATCGCGGCCAATCACGCGACGGCACGCGACAACGCCGGTAAGCGAGAATTCCAAGGCCGTGTCGGGGGCGCAGGTACCCGCTATATTGCCGAAAATATTCGTAAGGCCCGTTCGACAGGGCCGTCGCAAAGTTTCCACCGCTGCCTTCTCTCCGATAGAATGCCACGGGTCTTGCCTCTGCTTTTTCCTCCCGGCTCGTGCTCCGCGTTTTCCGCTCTCGATTTGTGCTCGCTACCTTGCCGTGTTCTCCACAGGATTTTGTCGTTAGCCGTGCCTCTGGTTTCGCCTCTGCCTCAACCGCCTCCGTATTCATTCACTCGTATCATAAAAAAATAAAAATAAAATCCTATAGAACTCGAAATTAAAACGATAACAAAACGCCTCTCTGGAGACTGCGGCACGGTTCTCGGAATTTCTCGCCTGACGCGATTAGGGAGGAACTCGGCGGACGCGCGCGAGACGGCAACGTCACAATGTGTGTGTGTGTGTATATATATATATAGAGAGAGAGAGAGAGAGAATATATATATTAAAAAAACAAATCAGTACTTTCATTACTTTCAGTCTTCAAATAATTAAAACTGTTCATAAAAATATACAACAGAATGAGTCATATTATACATTAGATTCTGAGTTCAGACGCATTTTCTTGATTACAGGGTCTATTTTGATGACTTCAAGATGATTTCGTCTAAGGTGGTTCATCAAATTCGTCGTGTTGCCGCTTGTTTTAACGTTAACATGACAAATTTTGCATTTAGCACTGCCATCACCACTTATAAAAAATTTCCACGTAGAACTCTTTTTTGACTTAATAGACAGTACAGACACTGCAAAGTGCAAAAACAATCACATTTTAAAGCAGTAAAAAGAACGTAACTTCCAAAGATAGTTTCTCATACAGATTAGTGCACTAAGCAATGTTGAGTATTATGTTGAGTATTTTTTTTCTATATGTAAAAAAAAATTATTTGAGTAATGTTGAATAGTCATGCTATTCGACATTACTTGAAATAAGACATTTTTCTTTGCTTACTGGTCATAGAGACAAACCAATAAAAGCCCAGAGAGTCCAATGAAAGTTAATCAAAATTCCTTCTGAAAATTTAATTCAGAGTTCCGTGCACATGCACACACAAACGTATCATTAACTAGAACCTATCAGCCCACGAAGATCTGCTGTATTAATACGGAAAATAGAGTAAAGCGCTATGCTAAGAATAGTAAATTTGAGGTTAACGGCATGCGTTCAAACTTTATTATCTATTTAAAACTTAGTACCCACTATTTAAAACTTAGTACTTACCGATATCAGTAGAATGTCAGAACAACGATGACGAATAACGAATAGAACTTGATGTACGTATCATTAACGAAAACCCATCATCAGCCCACGACGATTCGCTATATTAATACGAAACATAGGGTAAAGCTAAGGATAGTAAATTTGAGGTTACGGCATGGTTCAAACTTTATTATTTATTTAAAACGTAGTACTCACCGATATCAGTAGAATGTCAGAAAACAGCGCAAAAAAGAATCGATGCTAGCTTTAAAAAATCGATTCTCTCGAAAATCGGATACTATGGAATCGATACAAAAAATCGATTTTTCTCGTCGAGAAAATCGATATGAAGATCGATTCAGAATCGCACATCACTAGCAAGAGAATCATACCCCCACCAACACATAAACGTTATGTAAACGTTTAAAAAACGTTTTTGGTTTGTTAACCTTGTTAG
This sequence comes from Lasius platythorax, assembly GCA_963971435.1. Lineage (NCBI taxonomy): Eukaryota > Metazoa > Arthropoda > Insecta > Hymenoptera > Formicidae > Lasius > Lasius platythorax. The sequence goes on from OZ020544.1 coordinate 2,516,851, forward strand.
CCGAATGGTTTGTTTCTTTAACGATAAGAACGTCCTGTGTAGAACAGTTAAGTCCAAAGACGTATCTACGTTTCAGAAACGTTCAGATTCGAATCTTACCTCCTCTCTCGTAGAGGGCCTAGAACTAGAGTCCTAGATATACAGAGAAGCGACACTCACGGACATGACCTAATTGGCTGTAAAAATCACGTGGTCACAGTGCTATTTTGTTTCCTTACTGGATATGCAAAATTGAAACTGTAAACATTATAAACATTTCAAACGAGAAAATTTATAATTTATAGTGCAATATATACAGAAGTGCAATATAAAACAATTATTATGGTGTAAGTATTTTTATTTTTCTAAATATTTAGTATTGAATTTAACCTAACCTAACTTAACCTTTTCTTGAAAGCTGTATTAAATTTGTGAATCTTTTTCTTTATAATATATATATTTTTGGAGAATAAAGTGCTGTGTATTTGGCTGTGCAAATGTATATAAAAAGAAGCACCGGAAACTGGAAGATAAAAATGTTTCATTTCTTTCATTCCATCGTTTTCCTACAAATCTTGAGAAAAAAACTACTTGGATATCTAATGTGAGACAAATAAATGGATCTACTTGGCAGCCTGTGAATTTATCATTCGTGTGCTCTGTAAATTATGACTTATAATTAGCTAAAATATTTTTTATAAGATTGGATTGTTCCATGATAACGCATAATATTTTTTTAGGAGCATTTTGATTGTTCTTCTTGGGAGAAAATTAGAGAAGATGGAGAAAGGAAACTTAAATTCCAAGCAGCGCCTTCTATTTTCAATAATAATCTCTCACAAAAATCTAGAAATGACCATATCTATTCACTGAAAGATATTACTAACAGGACAATTTCATCTGTAAATTTATCGAAACAAAATACAGCTATTTTGCTTTCTACATTTTTTAAATGTCATTAATATTCTTTTAATTTTGAAGATATATGCTAGTTTTCACAAATATGTTTTTACTTTGTTAAAGATGGAGAGAAATAAATTACGTTTATCTGTTCCTGATCATTCATATTCAAGTAAAAAAGTCTGCAGTAATAGAAATTTATCGACAACTGCTAGCTCTGTAAGTCATTTTTTGATATTTTAACACATATCTTGCCTTTGAATAGTAAAAAATATAAAGAATTTCTGGTCTTTAATTCAATTTTTATTGTTTTCAGATAAAGGAAACTTCTGTAACTACTTTAAATACTACAGAAAAGGATATATCAAATACATCAGAAATTGAATCAAATCTCACTGATAATGAAAACTGTGATATTGTATTAAATAGTTCAGATGTATTTACAAATACTGCAGAAAAGGATATATCAAATACATCAGAAATTGAATCAAATCTCATTGATAATGAAAACTCTGATATTGTATTAAATAATTCAGATGTATTTACAAACACTTGTACTATTGCATCAAGTAACGCTTCAAATATTCTTCCGGAAATGATCATGGAAGTTGAAAATGCTATAACTGCTGAAACTATTGAAGAGCAACAGATAGATATTATGACTGCGTCTTTAAAAAATGAAAATGAGCAACTTAAAAAAGAATTGGCAAGAGTCAAGAAAATTGCTGACAAGATACATCAAGAAAATAATACGCTACGCAAGAGTAATAAAAACTTACGTCGGAGAAACGAAATTTTGACAAATATCCAGGAAAAAAGTGAAAGCATATTGACAAAATTTAATAAAGATCAAAAGAAGGCAATGTACAAAAAGAATTACCGAGGTATACACTGGGAACCAAAAACTTTAAAGCAGGCTTTAATTTTGAAGTTAAAATGTGGATCATCAGGATACAAAGAAGTACAGAAGCAAATTCCTTTACCATCTATCCGGACGTTACAAAGAAGAATAAAACATATTGAATTCAGACCAGGATTTTTAGAAGAAACTTTACATTTACTTGCAGACCAAATTAACCATAATAAAGAAGAATGGAAAGATTGTGTATTAGCACTGGATGAAATGTCTATTCAACCAGGAGAAATGATTGATCCTAATACTAATGAATCTATTGGCAGAACTACACTTGCCTCTCATTCAGGTGTCGCTAACAAAGCTTTGGTCTTTCTTCTTGGTGGCATTATTTTTGGATGGAAACAAGTTATTTGTTTTCACCTAACTGGCTCTAAAGCAAAAGATGCAAAGGAAGGTGTTACAGGACAAGTATATGCAGACATAATAAAAAATATTATAGAACGTTGTGAAACAATTGGCCTACGTATTCACTGTGTTGTGAGTGATATGGGCTCTGACAACAGAAGTATGTGGAAGGTTTTCGGCATTATGGCAAATCGATCTGAAGTGATATCCAGTATACCTCATCCTGTTAGGCCTTCATCTAGATTATATATAATGCCAGACGTCTCTCATCTGTTTAAATCAATTAGATCAATGATTATTTATCAGCAATAAGGTCCTTTATTTGCCACAGGACATTGTAGAATCTGAGAATCTTCCCTTAAATAAAATTAAATTAGAACATTTTCTTGAAATCTGTAATACTGAAGCATATTCGGAACTCAAAGTTGCTTTTAAAATGAGAAAAGACAATATAGGAAAAAAAAACCATTTTAACGGGATGAAAGTTTCGACTTCTAAATCTTTTGTCAGCGTACATCTTCTGCCCTTCTACTTTTGGCACTTGAAAACCAAGATCCTCTTATATCACATCTGCCTGGTTTGTGCATTTGGTTAATCATTGGTTTGAACTAATGATATCCAGATATTATACTTTAGCGTTAAATAAAAACAATGAAGAAGCATATAAAGAGGCTATATCTCATTTAAAAGTAACTATGAGAACGTTTTCTGGAATGTGCATTGGAGTAGATTCCCGGTGGAAACCAGTACAGTGTGGAGTTACGATTGCTACTAGTGCTATTTTAGATTTACAAGAGTATTTTCTTAATGAAAGAGGGTTTAAATTTTTACTTACTGGAAGATTCACGCAGGATTTTTTGGAAAATCTTTTTTCTTGTATTAGATTTCGTCAACCAATACCTCATGCTTTGATGTTTAAAAATATTCTTAAAGCTATTTCAGTTGCACAATTTTGTACAATTGATAAAAGTAATTATGATGCGGACGACGGTGAAATGATTCTTGATTTTTTGGCAAAATCAAAATGTACACAGTATAAGGATCCCAAACTCAATCTTTGTATAGAAATTCCTATTCTGACAGATGAAAATATTTCCTATTTCTCAAAGTGGGAGAGATTAGTATTATATGATATGGCAGGAAGTACATTACGTAGTGTGAAAAATGTATATTCAATATGTAATACGTGTTACAACGCCTTGCTATGGCAGGAAAAAGAACCTCATCCATATGTACTTCTCACAAGATTAAATGCTTATAAAGATGATTGTCTAACCCAAGTGTCTGAAGAGGCATTTAAAGCTATCTGGAAAGCTGAACTTACATTTAGAATAGTCAGAGAAAATCTCCTGAGAACTCAAAAAGTTAATATATATGATATACTTGTATAGTCCCTACAATATGTATGGACAACATCTATTGTACCTCAATGTCATAACATAACAACCAACCTATTACGTAGATATTTCAGCATGAGATATAAACAGTTTGGACAAATGAGAAGAGAACAATTAAAACCAAGTAATAATTCGCATAGTAGCAAAAGCATAGCCATGCATAATTTAATAAAGTAAGCAATTTTTTTGGTCATAATAAAAAAATAATATATGTAAAAGATGAAATTTTGAAAATATAATAAAACTAAAAAATGAAAATATGTTTAAAATTTATTTAAAATGATTTATTTTCGCCTTCTCTTCAAAAGAAAAAAAATACATATTTATATATACACATAAAATATGTAGAGTATGTGAGCGATATAAATTTCAGCATTCTATACATTTTATTTTACAATAATCCAATTTTTATTTCACAATAATCTTTTTTGTTCACATGATCCAAATATAGATATAAATTGAAGTACAGATTCTGACAAAATTTTAAATATAAAATATATACAGAGGCTCCTTTGTCTTTCTTTCCATAATATAACAATATCGTTTGATTATATAATACAAGTAAATCAGATTAGATTTATCCATTACTTCGCTATTAAATCTATTAAAATTCATTACAAATTTAAGTGATGTTTTAATTATTCAGAGAATCTAAATTTTTTAATATTGCGTTACATTTTATTCTTCTCAGCAATGATGTGTAATAATTTTTCTTTCCTTTAAGTACGAGCTTTCTGATAGTCAAATTGAACCAATCGTATTCCCAATTGTTTCAAATATTCCTGCGTTTCTTTTTCAGTTTCTTTTTCAATGCAAACTACGTAATCCAATATATGTAAAAATTTTGAAGGCAAACCTTCGTCTTGATAAGCAGACAGCAAAACGTGGCACACATTCTTTACATAATCTTTTTGACGACATTGTAAAGAAATACTTGGAATTGCAGATGATTTTAAATGTTTTCGATTGGAATCCTTCCATTGATGTTCATCAAAATGCAACTAAAAACATTGGAAAAGAATTCATTAAATAAAAAATATTGGAAAAGAATTAATAAAAAATCTTATTTGCAACATACACTTAAATATTTACTGGTAATAAAAAAATTACCTCACAAAGATACTTTTCTTTTCCTGGGTGATCATCATTATTAGTGTCCTGTATACATTTATTCCCAATTATTCTTAACTGTTGATTCTTTAGAAACTTGAACAGTTTCAAAAAATTCCTCTCAGAACTTGTAGGACATGATAAAGCAGCGCACTTACGAGCCATTAAAACTAAAGCAGTAATAATAAATTTATTATTATTTTAACAACGGACCAAAACAAAATATCAATACAATATATCTACAGTTATTTTATATATAGGAAATACTTACTTCTTTTCCTAGCGACTTAACCTCACTAGAGAACTCTAACCTCTACCTTAGTACACATAAAGGAAACAAAATGTCGGCTTTCGATATATCGACCACATCGACCGTGAGTGTCGCATCTCTGTATATCTAGGACTCTACCTAGAACTTGCAAGTAAAAACCAATGAGAAGCTCAGACACGCGTAACCAATCAGAAGCTTAGTATCATCTTAGGCATCATTTCGCATTAGGCATCGTGTCGCCTACTAACCTTATACCATTGAGCTTTACGCAAACGTTTAATGTGCTTTTTAAATAAAATTTAATATCTTTTAAAATATTATAATATAATTATCTTTTTTAAAATATTAGGAAGAAGCCTCAATAATAAATGGTAAGTATTATTTTGTTTTTTTAACGGTAAACTGTTTTTATGTTTTTAATGTACAAAATGATAATTTGTGTTACAATTTTATATTATTTTTCTCAGGAAATCTTTATGATAATATCAGAAAGAGAAGTTTGTCTGACTATTCAGCTAAAAAAATATATATATTCTTACATTACAATCTTCTACATTCTTAATGATTGATACACGAAATTAATCTGTTACATGCATTAAAGAGGTTATGATGATTCGATTCAATTTTTTTATTGTTGATTTCTAAAGATGACATTTCAAATTTGTTGTGCGATACATTTTTTAAATATACTGATTGGTTGCAGGATAGAAAATTTCTTGAGTATCTAAAAATTTTCTATTTTGTAGCTAATAAATGCGCTTAAAAAGTTTGTCATACAACAAATTTAATCGACCTAAGAGTCAGAGTTTCAATTTATAAATTTTTTTAGACATCTTTATATATGATCTTTTTTATTCAAGATATATTCAAAGTATTTTTAATTGAATAAAAATGTTAATGTTATTTTAATTTTATTTGTCCATTCTGAACTGGTCCACCCTTGTTATTTTACTATGATATATCGTTTTGTGTTTTTTTTTAATTTCTTTGAACAGAATTGTGTTACAAAATGATCGACTTACACAAACGTTCTATTGGAGAGCGAAGGCTAAAGAGATGCGCCAAAGCTGAAGCTGAGAAAGTATTCGCTCATATATTAGAAGATGATAAGGACATTTTAAAAATGATTGCAGCAGATAGTATTATAAATTGTTCATCTGAAAATCAAGATATGTCTCAAGATTCCATGAATATCAGTGAATATGCACATAACAATGAAGATTTACAGCTTTCAAGACAAGTATATATAAATGATAATAAAAGTGAATATATTTATGTAAGACGTGATCTGCTAGCAAGTATTGAATCAGATGGAAACTCAAGTGATGAAGATGAAGAAGACAATGATGAGGATGAACAAATGAAATTCAGACAGTGGCTAAGAGAATGGAACTTGAAACACAATATTATTGTGAAAGCGTGCAGAGAGCTTCTTGCGAAACTGAAACCATATCACCCAGGCTTGCCCTTAGATCCGCGGACTCTCAATAAGACGCCTAAAGTAACATCGGTTGTGAAATTCAACAATGGTGCATGTTGGATTAATTCCAGGACTTGAAAGACGCCTAGAAAATTGTGGACTGAAAAACTTTGGCAGAAAGAAAATAGGATTGGATGTTAATATTGATGGAATAAATATAACAAAAAGCTGTGTCACTGATGTGTGGCCCATTTTGTGTAGGTCCTTAGATCTAATTAATGACAGACCGTTTGTTATCGGAATTTTTGTGGGATCGGGTAAACCAGATAATGTACATAAGTATTTGCAAGAATTTATTTTAGAAGTATTAAAATTGAAAAGTGATAGTCTAATTTTGAATGGTGTTATGCATGAAGTTTATATCAGATGTTTTATTTGCGATGCTCCTGCGAGACAGTATCTAAAACGTATTGTAGGTCATAACTCGTATTATGCATGTGAGAGATGTACTCAATCTGGAGAATATGAATTTAATAGAATGTGTTATTCCACTGAGACCCACACACCGCGTAGTGATGAAGACTTTGTGAATCAGTCGGATCCTGAGCATCACATTGGAATATCTCCTCTTTTAATTTTACCTCTAAGAATTATAACACAATTTGTTCTCGATCCATTTCATTTGGTATTAGGTGTCATAAAAAGATTTATGAAATTTGTTTTAAAAGAAACAAAATTAGGAATGCGCCTTACAGCAACGGAGATTGCAGAAATTGCTGAAAGAATGAAGAATTTGCGTGTTCATATATCATCAGAATTTGCTCGTAAACCAAGAAAAATGGGATTAAATGAACTTGGAAAATGGAAGGGAACGGAATGGAGATTATTCCTTCTCTACGTTGGCTGCATCGTTCTTAAAGATATTTTACCTGCCACCCTCTATAATTTATTTTTAATGTTGCAATGCGCAATGATTATTTTGTCTATACCACGCTTTAGCGAAGATGAGTCATACATAAATTTTGTCCAGGATGTGATAAATAACTTTGTTAAAATTTGTGCACATAGAGGGGTGTTTGATAAAAAATTTGTTGTTTATAATGTTCATAACCTGCTCCATTTGTGCAATGATGTGAAAAACTTTGTGGTAAGCTAACTGATTACAGCGCATTTCCTTTTGAAAGTTATTTAGGACAATTAAAAAAATTATTGCGAGCACCAAACAATTCCCTGCAACAGCTTATAAAGAGGCTAGCTGAGAGAGATTATCTATATGAATACTCACAAAAATCAACCGAGTTTACACCAAGAAGACAAGTGCTTGAAACAAATGAATATAAAATTCTTTCATCTTCTTCAATCACCTTGAGTACCGTTCTTAAACGAGATAGTTATTTTCTATATGAGGAAAGCATTGCCACTGCCAAATCCATACAGAAACTTCCAAATGGAAACATTGTAATTATTGCTGACATTTGTGATATAAAAAAATATTATTTTACTTATCCATATGAATCTAGTAAACTTGGTATTTACAATCTTGAAGAAATGCCCTGGAATCGTCGGAATGTTATTGTGCCAATTGAAGTTGTAAAGACTAAATATATGGTTCTACCTTGCAATACAAATATGATAGCTTTCCCAATGCTACATTCATTTTAAAGTTGAGTATATAATAGAACTGTTTGCTGTCAATTGTTTAATGGTTCTTCTATGGTTTTTCTGGTGCGTTAATAAATTTTAACTTGTTTTTATGTAGCAAAAATGTTAGTAATCAGTTGATTCTTTAACTCCTTTAACAAATTATTTTGGATAATATATTTTAAAATGATTTTTTACAAGCTTCGCTCTTGCTTAATTTTCTGTCTGTTATCATTTTATTTTACACACTAAGATGGTAATATTTTTAATCTTATTACTGATTGCAATATTTTAAATCTTATTTTACTGATTGATGGTCCTGTGGTGCATCTATCCATATGTTCTGCATCTATATGTTCTTAATTTCTTATATAACCTATATATATGTATATACATATATATAATCTATATATATATATATAATCTATATATAACCTATATATATGTATATATATAATCTATATGTATATAATCTATTTCTGCATTATAAAAATGTTCTTTTCTACCTTATGAATTTTAATGGATTGATACTAATTTTAATATTTATTTTTAAATCTTTGTTTTTTTAGAACGTTATTGCTATATATAACTTTATATGTATATTTTTCTTTAACCTGAGGCATTACATTATATTGTACACACGTAATTTCAGGGAAAAAATATGCTATTGCCGATCTTATTAATACCATAGGAGGTGATGAATCATTTGTTGAAGTAAGTGTTGTTGCTTGGAATTGGATCAGTGATGATGGCTCAAAATGTGTCTATCCCACGTACCTACCTCCCAGAAAACAAGCGATCGCAATTCAAGATTGCATGGAGCCCAACTCTCAATTTACATCGTATCCCTCAACAATACGTTATTGGTTTGGTGAGTCATTTCGAATGCTTACATTTTTGATATATAATTATAATTTTATAGTGTTTTTAAGCTGTTTTATTTACTATTCTGTTGTGTTTTTATTTAGCCACATACCCAGAAGCTCGAGCAAGATTAGATCGAGCAACAATCCATACGGATATTGAGTCTGCAGATGACAAAGCAAGCAGGGCCATACGCAAAAAGAAACAGATTACAGATGTGTCAGATGAAAATTCAAATGACTATACGGATGAAGAATTCGAGAACTATCGAGGGAAAAAAAGCAAGAAAGGTGGAGCCGGTATCAATAATAACAAGAAGCGCAAAATCCAACCGCCTCAGTTCCCCATTTTCAATTCTTTGCCTGGTAATGAAATTTATCTATAAAAATAAAGAATTATTTGTAAAGACATTTGTAAAGAAATTTTATTCTTTGAATAATCGATTATTTTATTTTCATGTACGTCCAAATCTGATCCAAGTCTTACAATTAAAATCTGTCTTACAATTATAATCTGTTGTAAATCTATTTATCTGTTTTTATCTGTGATTGATTACTAAACATTGTCTGAGCTCTGACAGGATACAAAATCAATTAATTTTTATATTTTTTAGAAGGTTGTGTTAACTGTTTACGGAAATATTTCATTATTGTCATGTTTTTTTAATCTTGAGATGTAAATAAGACAACTCAAAATATTGAGCTATCTTCCAAAAGAACATTGAAATGTGAAATTTCTCGAGGCAATAAGAGTTTATCATATAAGAAAACTGAAGGTATCTGTTATTCTTTTGATTACACCATGTTCAGCACTTTCTAGATTTATTTTGGGATAATGTTACATTTCATGCAAAAGGGATTTTCACAAAAAGGCGAATATCAAACAAGCCGGGTCATACCATTGTTGAAGATAAAGATGGAAAAAAATATTGCTCAAAATGATCAACAGGACCAATCTGGTAATTTAAATTTTTGCATTGTAATACTGCAATCCATGTGATATTGGTTTTGTATCTCAGATTCTCGCATCAATGCTTTGTAATTTTCAGATAAAATCATAGAGTGTTTCTCAGAAATTAATGCTATTGAAGAAAGCATCAAAACTGGAACAGGTGTTAGATACTTAAGATATGAACGAATAAATTTAATACTTCAAATACAAGAAAATAAAAAAATAAAAAAAACAAAGGGGGGAAACGGCACTAGGAACAGCAGGATATCAAAGATGAGCACACAGAATTGAGATGAGAGTTATTTAATAGAGAATAAATATAAGTTTTACCAAATCGGAGAGATTGCTTGTAAAATAAATATATCAAAGTATAACGTTACGTAATTAAGAACTAAATTATAGAATTAAACCTTAAATGTATAGTAAACTAATACTGAAGCTAAATTACGTGCTTATTATTATTAATTAGAAAACAAAATTAAATACTCTCTTTGGTATAAACAACAATAATTATACATAAAATCTACCTTTAGTCGTAACTGAATTCAAACATTAATACAAAGAAGAAAAAAGACGCATACATATATGTAGATATATCGAGTCATACACTACGATTTGATCTATAAGTATGAGAAAGAAATAGAGAGTTTTGAGATGTCAAGAGGATCGATCCGGTAAGCTGAATCGTAGATTAAGCTTATCTCGGACGAAAGAAGAAACCCTGATCCTCTGACGAGACTCATAAACGAGAAACCTGATCCACCCTTGGCCACCGTTTCTGTGTGTTGTCGTTCTGAGGGCTAGTATCTTCAAAATTAGCTTTTCCTGGCTGACGACTTCTCTTTGCCCTCTGTAGGTTCCTCGAACGTAGTTCATACACAGCAACAATATGCTGAAGAGTTTCACTTCGGCTGCTATCTCATCGATGCTTACGAATTTCACACCACGACAAGGGAAGAAGAGGTTTCAGGCGTGCATGTTAATCGCCATCTTGAATCTAATCGAGAGAAAAAGCGAGAGCGCTGTCCGTGCTTCTAGTGCTGGCGGCGCCTCTGGCGTGATGAACTGAAGCTTCTCGAAGAAAAGCACCAGATTTATGCCGCTCGTAGAGAGGCGCGAAATAATTTTATTTGTAGAGTACTTCTCGTAGAGAAGGGCTGTGCTTATTTTCAAACATTTCCGCCCGCCTTCGTTGACGAGCGTTAACGAATAAATTACGAAGAAGTAGGAATAGGATGAGGACTGATTTTAACTACTAGTCGTTTTATAATTGAAGATTGGGTTTTAATAGAAATAACTCGCACTTGACCGTCTTTTCCTGGGTGTGTCTGAATGATTCGACCTAAGGGCCATTTAGAGGGAGGATATCGTTCATCTACGACTAGAACGAGAGAACCTTCCCGTAAGGAAGGACTAGTTTTATTCCACTTATACATAGCAAGATGCCGTTGTAAGCATTCTTTCGACCACCGTGTCCAGAAGCTTTCCAGCATTTGCTGGGTGAGTTGCCATCGAGAGAGGCGAGAACACTTTATTGATAAAAGAGACGGCTCAGGTATAATTTTGAGAGCACTTTCAGTAAGAAAATGCCCTGGAGTCAATGCTTCAAGATCCTCTGGATCGTCGGAGAGCGGACTGAGGGGCCTAGAATTAAGCACTGATTCAATCTGTATCAAAAGTGTATTCATTTCCTCATAAGTAAGGAGCTTATCACCAACGACTCGCCTTAAGTGATATTTCACTGATTTAACTCCTGCCTCCCACTGACCACCGAAATGTGGAAAGGCAGGAGGATTGAATAGCCATTGAGTGCCATAGATTGGCCAAATCTCCTAATTCTTTTGAACTTGCTGCGAAAAGATTTTTGAGCTCAGAATCGGCTCCCTTGAAATTAGTGCCGCAGTTCACTTTTAAGGGTAGCATATATTCCTCTCCTTGCAGTGAATCGTTTGAAGGCTGCAATGAACGCTTCAGTTGAATAGTCTGTGACTAATTCCAAATGAATTGCGGATGTTGCTTGGCACACGAAAAGAGCGATGTATGACTTGTAGGTACGAGAATTCTTTCCTTTCCAGTTTTTGAGTAAGAATGGTCCTGCGTAATCTACTCCAGCATGTAGAAATGGACGAGATGGGGTCACTCTTTCGACCGGCAGTTGACCCATTATTTGCTGCGCTCTTTTTTCTCGATATCGAGAACATCTTACACATTTAAGAATGAATGAATGAATGTACTGGACCTCTACCTCCAATGATCCAGTATTTGTTCCGTAGAAGAGTAAGTGTTGCTTGATTTCCTCCATGAAGAGTTTTAGAATGAGCGTCAGAAATAATGAGCGAGGTGAGTGTCGACTTCTTTGGTAGGATAAGAGGATGTTTAGCTGAGGCAGGTAACTGAGACGAATGGAGACGACCTCCAACACGTAATAATCCCTTATGATCCTGAAAGGGTGTCAACCGTAGAAGAGAGTTGGATTTCGGCAATGATTGTCCTCTTGATATCATGGAGATCTCTTCTTCAAAGTACGATTGTTGGGTGATTTTAACCCAATGAAATTTCGCAATTTCCAATTCTTGAGTAGTTATCGGTCCTGTTGTGGCAATGTCTGATTGTTTTTTAAGCCGTCGAATTGCTCTTAGGCACCAACTAGTCACGCGTAACAATCGAGGAAGGCTTGAGCATTTATTGATAAGATCCCAATGTTCTTTAGCTTGTGCCTTAGTAATGACGTTGACTTTGGTGGATCGCTCCTCAAGGTTATCCTTGGTAGATGGTAGAGGAGATTGCGGCCAGGTTGTCGGAGATTGTGAAAGCCAATGAGGCCCGGTCCACCACATCGAGTGTTCAGACAATTGCGTAGGTGATAAGCCTCGGGTTGCGCAATCAGCAGGATTTTCCATACCAGGAACAAATTTCCAGGTTGCTTGAGGCAGTGTTTCTTGAATAAAACACACTCGGTTGTAAACAAAGTCTCGCCATCGAGAAGGATGATTATTTATCCATATGTACGCGACGGCAGAATCAGTCCACATAAATATTGGAGAATTTGAGAGTTCTAGAGTACGGAGAACCTGAGATATCAGTTTATTTAAAATGACGGCTCCGGTGAGCTCAAGTCGCGGGATTGTCATTCTTTTTAACGGTGCAACTTTCGTTTTGGAGCATAATAAACTGGTAGTTGTCTCTCCTTTTTCGTTAGTGGTTCGAATAAAGACAACAGCAGATATGGCCTTTTGAGAAGCATCACAATATCCATGAATTTGCTTTTGATGATTAAATTGAGTATTCAACCAACGAGGGAATGTTAACTTTGATGTATTTTGAAGTTGATCGACAAACTTGATCCACTTGGTAGAAAGGTGTTGAGGTAATGGATCATCCCAATCAACTTTTACAACCCATAGCTCCTGAATAAGTTTGGCTTGAATAATGACTGGCGATATTAAACCGAGAGGATCGAATATTCTTGCTATTGTCGATAAAATGCTTCGTTTTGTAATGACTGGAGATAAAGATAAGTTAAGTGTAAATTGAAATGTGTCCGCTGCTGGTTTCCAGCACAGTCCTAGTACTTGAATTGTGGTGGTATTTTAGATTTGTAGACATGTAGAATTTACTCTTCTTTCAGCTGGAATTGAGTCAAGGACTTCAGAGTTGTTGCTTATCCATTTTTGAAGAGGAAAGCCGCCCGCCTTACAGAGTTGATTCAATTGTTTGGCAATTTCACGGGCATGCTGAATTGAATCACTTCCTCCAAATAAATCATCAACGTATCTTCCGTGTTGTAAAACTGGAATTGCTAGAGGAAAGTTAGCTCCTTCGTCAATTATGAGTTGATTCAAGGTCCGGAGAGCTAAAAATGGAGCGCACGCTAATCCATACGTAACCGTAGTTAGTTAATATGTGACAATGTTGTGAGATTGATCCAACCAGAGAATACGCTGACAATTCCAGTCCGCCGGATGTACCTTTATTTGACGATACATTTTTTCCACATCCGTGGAGAAAACGTATCGAAACTGGCGAAACCAAATAAGGACGTCGAACAAATCTTGTTGCAATTTTTCTCCCGTATGTAGTAAGTCGTTCAAGGACAGGCCTGTGCTACTGATGCTCGATCCATTGAAAACAACCCGCAATTTTGTTGTGAGACTGTTTTCTCGTATTACACCATGATGTGGTAAGTAGAAGGATAATAGCGGTTCTGGCTCGTCATCTGGAACACGTCTCATATGGTTTAGGCTTTCATATTCTTCCATGAATGCTGAATATGACTGTGAATAGGCTGTATCTTGTTTTAATCTCTTGGAAAGGGAATTGATAGTTCGTATGGCTTTTAAACGAGAATCCCCTAGGTTCTTTTCGGATTGTCTAAAGGGAAGTCGAACTATATATCTTCCTTCGTCGTCCCGAGAATGTGTAGCCATGAAATGCTGTTTGCAATCCTGAGCTTCCACTGGCAGAAATGAGGAGGAAGTTGTTGGGATCTCTTCAAATTCCCAGAATCGAGAAATTAGATCGTGAAGCTCTCGATTAAGTGAGACGTGATATCCTTGTCGTTTATTGAGCGTCATACTAGATCCAGATGGGCCTGATATAATCCATCCTAATTTTGTTTCTTGTGCGATTGGCGAATTTTCGTCTCCCTTTACAAGACCGCGTTCGATTATATGCGCATAGAAGTCAGCTCCTATAATAATGTCTATTGATTTTGGAGATGTGAATTTTTTATCCGCTAATTGCAGTCCTTTTAAATGAGGCCAGTTGCGCTTCTCAAGATTACAAGATGGAATAGTGTCAGTAAGTTTCGGCAATATATATGCAGTCATAAAACATTCCGATGTATAACTGAAGTGCGGTCTAATTTTAAAGGAAACGATACCTCTTGTTTTGTTGGATTTTTTTCCTCCTATTCCGACTAACGAAATGCATAATTGAGTTCGTGGTAATCGCAGTAGTTGTGCTAGTTGTTCGGATATTAATGAGATTTCAGATCCTGGATCGATTAAAACTCTGGCCTGTGTAGTTTCTCCATTGGGAGCTATGATTTCAACTTGAGCAGTAGCCAGGAATACTGATGATATCGTTGCCGTTAGTCTTGCAGCATGTAAAACATTAGCTTCGTTGCTTTTAGAGCCTGTTGAGGATGACTCTCCATGTTTAGTTCCGGGATCAGATTTATTTTCCTTAGATTGGTAAATTGTAGTGTGATGTTTGTGCCCACATTTTTGGCACCGTTTAGTTATACGGCACGCAGAAGCTCTATGCGATCCCAAGCAATTGTAACACAGGTGATGCTTAGCGATGATTGCCAATCGTTGTTGGATCGTTTTTGAGTTGTATTGCGGGCATTTAGTCACGTAATGATTGGCAGAACAAATTTTGCAAGAATTTGATTTGCTGGGATTGTTTTCGTTCGCCTTACCCTGAAAATGAGACTTAACGGAGCTCTGAAATGTCAATTTACCTGTTCGTGACTTTTCAAAAGCTTGGAGCGATAGCAACCGAGTTATCAAAAATTCACTGAACTGCTTCCAAGTTGGTGGTTCCTTTGATGATCCTAGGTGATGCTCCCAAGTCTTTACAGATTCAGAGTCTAGGCGCTGAATGGCAATAAAGACCAGAAAGTCGTCCCAAGTTTCCACAGGTCGATGTAAGGTTTCCAATGTGCGATAGATCTGCATAATACTTGTATAGAGTTGTTCCATTTCGCTTGTAGATTCCTTTGTCATTCGCTTGAGAGTTACCAATGAATGAAGAGCTGCGTTGACTAACAATCGTTTGTTCTCATAAAAGGCAATTAGTGCGTCTTTCTGCCAGGCTTTCTGAAAGTTGTCTGCTGTTAGAGTGGTATTTTTAATAAATGAGAAGCTGATTCTGTTAAACTTGTTTTCAGATATTGTAATTTTTCTACCGAAGTTAAAGTTGGGTTTGCTAAAATGAGAGAGCTAAACAAATCTTTGAAGGATAACCAATCCGCTGGAGATCCACTAAATTTAGGAATATCAATCCGGGAAAGTCGTGCATGGTGAAAAAAGACAGGAACGCTTGTTGTTTGAGAGTCAGAATGAGTTGAAGGTGCTTTAGTAGTAACTTGATTGTCAGAATCAAGCAGGGAAGTCATCTTTTCGACTGCCTCGAAATAACACTTATGTGTGACTGAAAATGAGTTTTCTGAAAAGTATGATGCTGTACGCATGATTTATCTTCTGTGCTTAATTTTGTCATAAACAATGTAATGGCATCATGTATATGGATTGATACTAATTTTAATATTTATTTTTAAATCTTTGTTTTTTTAGAACGTTATTGCTATATATAACTTTATATGTATATTTTTCTTTAACCTGAGGCATTACATTATATTGTACACACGTAATTTCAGGGAAAAAATATGCTATTGCCGATCTTATTAATACCATAGGAGGTGATGAATCATTTGTTGAAGTAAGTGTTGTTGCTTGGAATTGGATCAGTGATGATGGCTCAAAATGTGTCTATCCCACGTACCTACCTCCCAGAAAACAAGCGATCGCAATTCAAGATTGCATGGAGCCCAACTCTCAATTTACATCGTATCCCTCAACAATACGTTATTGGTTTGGTGAGTCATTTCGAATGCTTACATTTTTGATATATAATTATAATTTTATAGTGTTTTTAAGCTGTTTTATTTACTATTCTGTTGTGTTTTTATTTAGCCACATACCCAGAAGCTCGAGCAAGATTAGATCGAGCAACAATCCATACGGATATTGAGTCTGCAGATGACAAAGCAAGCAGGGCCATACGCAAAAAGAAACAGATTACAGATGTGTCAGATGAAAATTCAAATGACTATACGGATGAAGAATTCGAGAACTATCGAGGGAAAAAAAGCAAGAAAGGTGGAGCCGGTATCAATAATAACAAGAAGCGCAAAATCCAACCGCCTCAGTTCCCCATTTTCAATTCTTTGCCTGGTAATGAAATTTATCTATAAAAATAAAGAATTATTTGTAAAGACATTTGTAAAGAAATTTTATTCTTTGAATAATCGATTATTTTATTTTCATGTACGTCCAAATCTGATCCAAGTCTTACAATTAAAATCTGTCTTACAATTATAATCTGTTGTAAATCTATTTATCTGTTTTTATCTGTGATTGATTACTAAACATTGTCTGAGCTCTGACAGGATACAAAATCAATTAATTTTTATATTTTTTAGAAGGTTGTGTTAACTGTTTACGGAAATATTTCATTATTGTCATGTTTTTTTAATCTTGAGATGTAAATAAGACAACTCAAAATATTGAGCTATCTTCCAAAAGAACATTGAAATGTGAAATTTCTCGAGGCAATAAGAGTTTATCATATAAGAAAACTGAAGGTATCTGTTATTCTTTTGATTACACCATGTTCAGCACTTTCTAGATTTATTTTGGGATAATGTTACATTTCATGCAAAAGGGATTTTCACAAAAAGGCGAATATCAAACAAGCCGGGTCATACCATTGTTGAAGATAAAGATGGAAAAAAATATTGCTCAAAATGATCAACAGGACCAATCTGGTAATTTAAATTTTTGCATTGTAATACTGCAATCCATGTGATATTGGTTTTGTATCTCAGATTCTCGCATCAATGCTTTGTAATTTTCAGATAAAATCATAGAGTGTTTCTCAGAAATTAATGCTATTGAAGAAAGCATCAAAACTGGAACAGGTGTTAGATACTTAAGATATGAACGAATAAATTTAATACTTCAAATACAAGAAAATAAAAAAATAAAAAAAACAAAGGGGGGAAACGGCACTAGGAACAGCAGGATATCAAAGATGAGCACACAGAATTGAGATGAGAGTTATTTAATAGAGAATAAATATAAGTTTTACCAAATCGGAGAGATTGCTTGTAAAATAAATATATCAAAGTATAACGTTACGTAATTAAGAACTAAATTATAGAATTAAACCTTAAATGTATAGTAAACTAATACTGAAGCTAAATTACGTGCTTATTATTATTAATTAGAAAACAAAATTAAATACTCTCTTTGGTATAAACAACAATAATTATACATAAAATCTACCTTTAGTCGTAACTGAATTCAAACATTAATACAAAGAAGAAAAAAGACGCATACATATATGTAGATATATCGAGTCATACACTACGATTTGATCTATAAGTATGAGAAAGAAATAGAGAGTTTTGAGATGTCAAGAGGATCGATCCGGTAAGCTGAATCGTAGATTAAGCTTATCTCGGACGAAAGAAGAAACCCTGATCCTCTGACGAGACTCATAAACGAGAAACCTGATCCACCCTTGGCCACCGTTTCTGTGTGTTGTCGTTCTGAGGGCTAGTATCTTCAAAATTAGCTTTTCCTGGCTGACGACTTCTCTTTGCCCTCTGTAGGTTCCTCGAACGTAGTTCATACACAGCAACAATATGCTGAAGAGTTTCACTTCGGCTGCTATCTCATCGATGCTTACGAATTTCACACCACGACAAGGGAAGAAGAGGTTTCAGGCGTGCATGTTAATCGCCATCTTGAATCTAATCGAGAGAAAAAGCGAGAGCGCTGTCCGTGCTTCTAGTGCTGGCGGCGCCTCTGGCGTGATGAACTGAAGCTTCTCGAAGAAAAGCACCAGATTTATGCCGCTCGTAGAGAGGCGCGAAATAATTTTATTTGTAGAGTACTTCTCGTAGAGAAGGGCTGTGCTTATTTTCAAACATTTCCGCCCGCCTTCGTTGACGAGCGTTAACGAATAAATTACGAAGAAGTAGGAATAGGATGAGGACTGATTTTAACTACTAGTCGTTTTATAATTGAAGATTGGGTTTTAATAGAAATAACTCGCACTTGACCGTCTTTTCCTGGGTGTGTCTGAATGATTCGACCTAAGGGCCATTTAGAGGGAGGATATCGTTCATCTACGACTAGAACGAGAGAACCTTCCCGTAAGGAAGGACTAGTTTTATTCCACTTATACATAGCAAGATGCCGTTGTAAGCATTCTTTCGACCACCGTGTCCAGAAGCTTTCCAGCATTTGCTGGGTGAGTTGCCATCGAGAGAGGCGAGAACACTTTATTGATAAAAGAGACGGCTCAGGTATAATTTTGAGAGCACTTTCAGTAAGAAAATGCCCTGGAGTCAATGCTTCAAGATCCTCTGGATCGTCGGAGAGCGGACTGAGGGGCCTAGAATTAAGCACTGATTCAATCTGTATCAAAAGTGTATTCATTTCCTCATAAGTAAGGAGCTTATCACCAACGACTCGCCTTAAGTGATATTTCACTGATTTAACTCCTGCCTCCCACTGACCACCGAAATGTGGAAAGGCAGGAGGATTGAATAGCCATTGAGTGCCATAGATTGGCCAAATCTCCTAATTCTTTTGAACTTGCTGCGAAAAGATTTTTGAGCTCAGAATCGGCTCCCTTGAAATTAGTGCCGCAGTTCACTTTTAAGGGTAGCATATATTCCTCTCCTTGCAGTGAATCGTTTGAAGGCTGCAATGAACGCTTCAGTTGAATAGTCTGTGACTAATTCCAAATGAATTGCGGATGTTGCTTGGCACACGAAAAGAGCGATGTATGACTTGTAGGTACGAGAATTCTTTCCTTTCCAGTTTTTGAGTAAGAATGGTCCTGCGTAATCTACTCCAGCATGTAGAAATGGACGAGATGGGGTCACTCTTTCGACCGGCAGTTGACCCATTATTTGCTGCGCTCTTTTTTCTCGATATCGAGAACATCTTACACATTTAAGAATGAATGAATGAATGTACTGGACCTCTACCTCCAATGATCCAGTATTTGTTCCGTAGAAGAGTAAGTGTTGCTTGATTTCCTCCATGAAGAGTTTTAGAATGAGCGTCAGAAATAATGAGCGAGGTGAGTGTCGACTTCTTTGGTAGGATAAGAGGATGTTTAGCTGAGGCAGGTAACTGAGACGAATGGAGACGACCTCCAACACGTAATAATCCCTTATGATCCTGAAAGGGTGTCAACCGTAGAAGAGAGTTGGATTTCGGCAATGATTGTCCTCTTGATATCATGGAGATCTCTTCTTCAAAGTACGATTGTTGGGTGATTTTAACCCAATGAAATTTCGCAATTTCCAATTCTTGAGTAGTTATCGGTCCTGTTGTGGCAATGTCTGATTGTTTTTTAAGCCGTCGAATTGCTCTTAGGCACCAACTAGTCACGCGTAACAATCGAGGAAGGCTTGAGCATTTATTGATAAGATCCCAATGTTCTTTAGCTTGTGCCTTAGTAATGACGTTGACTTTGGTGGATCGCTCCTCAAGGTTATCCTTGGTAGATGGTAGAGGAGATTGCGGCCAGGTTGTCGGAGATTGTGAAAGCCAATGAGGCCCGGTCCACCACATCGAGTGTTCAGACAATTGCGTAGGTGATAAGCCTCGGGTTGCGCAATCAGCAGGATTTTCCATACCAGGAACAAATTTCCAGGTTGCTTGAGGCAGTGTTTCTTGAATAAAACACACTCGGTTGTAAACAAAGTCTCGCCATCGAGAAGGATGATTATTTATCCATATGTACGCGACGGCAGAATCAGTCCACATAAATATTGGAGAATTTGAGAGTTCTAGAGTACGGAGAACCTGAGATATCAGTTTATTTAAAATGACGGCTCCGGTGAGCTCAAGTCGCGGGATTGTCATTCTTTTTAACGGTGCAACTTTCGTTTTGGAGCATAATAAACTGGTAGTTGTCTCTCCTTTTTCGTTAGTGGTTCGAATAAAGACAACAGCAGATATGGCCTTTTGAGAAGCATCACAATATCCATGAATTTGCTTTTGATGATTAAATTGAGTATTCAACCAACGAGGGAATGTTAACTTTGATGTATTTTGAAGTTGATCGACAAACTTGATCCACTTGGTAGAAAGGTGTTGAGGTAATGGATCATCCCAATCAACTTTTACAACCCATAGCTCCTGAATAAGTTTGGCTTGAATAATGACTGGCGATATTAAACCGAGAGGATCGAATATTCTTGCTATTGTCGATAAAATGCTTCGTTTTGTAATGACTGGAGATAAAGATAAGTTAAGTGTAAATTGAAATGTGTCCGCTGCTGGTTTCCAGCACAGTCCTAGTACTTGAATTGTGGTGGTATTTTAGATTTGTAGACATGTAGAATTTACTCTTCTTTCAGCTGGAATTGAGTCAAGGACTTCAGAGTTGTTGCTTATCCATTTTTGAAGAGGAAAGCCGCCCGCCTTACAGAGTTGATTCAATTGTTTGGCAATTTCACGGGCATGCTGAATTGAATCACTTCCTCCAAATAAATCATCAACGTATCTTCCGTGTTGTAAAACTGGAATTGCTAGAGGAAAGTTAGCTCCTTCGTCAATTATGAGTTGATTCAAGGTCCGGAGAGCTAAAAATGGAGCGCACGCTAATCCATACGTAACCGTAGTTAGTTAATATGTGACAATGTTGTGAGATTGATCCAACCAGAGAATACGCTGACAATTCCAGTCCGCCGGATGTACCTTTATTTGACGATACATTTTTTCCACATCCGTGGAGAAAACGTATCGAAACTGGCGAAACCAAATAAGGACGTCGAACAAATCTTGTTGCAATTTTTCTCCCGTATGTAGTAAGTCGTTCAAGGACAGGCCTGTGCTACTGATGCTCGATCCATTGAAAACAACCCGCAATTTTGTTGTGAGACTGTTTTCTCGTATTACACCATGATGTGGTAAGTAGAAGGATAATAGCGGTTCTGGCTCGTCATCTGGAACACGTCTCATATGGTTTAGGCTTTCATATTCTTCCATGAATGCTGAATATGACTGTGAATAGGCTGTATCTTGTTTTAATCTCTTGGAAAGGGAATTGATAGTTCGTATGGCTTTTAAACGAGAATCCCCTAGGTTCTTTTCGGATTGTCTAAAGGGAAGTCGAACTATATATCTTCCTTCGTCGTCCCGAGAATGTGTAGCCATGAAATGCTGTTTGCAATCCTGAGCTTCCACTGGCAGAAATGAGGAGGAAGTTGTTGGGATCTCTTCAAATTCCCAGAATCGAGAAATTAGATCGTGAAGCTCTCGATTAAGTGAGACGTGATATCCTTGTCGTTTATTGAGCGTCATACTAGATCCAGATGGGCCTGATATAATCCATCCTAATTTTGTTTCTTGTGCGATTGGCGAATTTTCGTCTCCCTTTACAAGACCGCGTTCGATTATATGCGCATAGAAGTCAGCTCCTATAATAATGTCTATTGATTTTGGAGATGTGAATTTTTTATCCGCTAATTGCAGTCCTTTTAAATGAGGCCAGTTGCGCTTCTCAAGATTACAAGATGGAATAGTGTCAGTAAGTTTCGGCAATATATATGCAGTCATAAAACATTCCGATGTATAACTGAAGTGCGGTCTAATTTTAAAGGAAACGATACCTCTTGTTTTGTTGGATTTTTTTCCTCCTATTCCGACTAACGAAATGCATAATTGAGTTCGTGGTAATCGCAGTAGTTGTGCTAGTTGTTCGGATATTAATGAGATTTCAGATCCTGGATCGATTAAAACTCTGGCCTGTGTAGTTTCTCCATTGGGAGCTATGATTTCAACTTGAGCAGTAGCCAGGAATACTGATGATATCGTTGCCGTTAGTCTTGCAGCATGTAAAACATTAGCTTCGTTGCTTTTAGAGCCTGTTGAGGATGACTCTCCATGTTTAGTTCCGGGATCAGATTTATTTTCCTTAGATTGGTAAATTGTAGTGTGATGTTTGTGCCCACATTTTTGGCACCGTTTAGTTATACGGCACGCAGAAGCTCTATGCGATCCCAAGCAATTGTAACACAGGTGATGCTTAGCGATGATTGCCAATCGTTGTTGGATCGTTTTTGAGTTGTATTGCGGGCATTTAGTCACGTAATGATTGGCAGAACAAATTTTGCAAGAATTTGATTTGCTGGGATTGTTTTCGTTCGCCTTACCCTGAAAATGAGACTTAACGGAGCTCTGAAATGTCAATTTACCTGTTCGTGACTTTTCAAAAGCTTGGAGCGATAGCAACCGAGTTATCAAAAATTCACTGAACTGCTTCCAAGTTGGTGGTTCCTTTGATGATCCTAGGTGATGCTCCCAAGTCTTTACAGATTCAGAGTCTAGGCGCTGAATGGCAATAAAGACCAGAAAGTCGTCCCAAGTTTCCACAGGTCGATGTAAGGTTTCCAATGTGCGATAGATCTGCATAATACTTGTATAGAGTTGTTCCATTTCGCTTGTAGATTCCTTTGTCATTCGCTTGAGAGTTACCAATGAATGAAGAGCTGCGTTGACTAACAATCGTTTGTTCTCATAAAAGGCAATTAGTGCGTCTTTCTGCCAGGCTTTCTGAAAGTTGTCTGCTGTTAGAGTGGTATTTTTAATAAATGAGAAGCTGATTCTGTTAAACTTGTTTTCAGATATTGTAATTTTTCTACCGAAGTTAAAGTTGGGTTTGCTAAAATGAGAGAGCTAAACAAATCTTTGAAGGATAACCAATCCGCTGGAGATCCACTAAATTTAGGAATATCAATCCGGGAAAGTCGTGCATGGTGAAAAAAGACAGGAACGCTTGTTGTTTGAGAGTCAGAATGAGTTGAAGGTGCTTTAGTAGTAACTTGATTGTCAGAATCAAGCAGGGAAGTCATCTTTTCGACTGCCTCGAAATAACACTTATGTGTGACTGAAAATGAGTTTTCTGAAAAGTATGATGCTGTACGCATGATTTATCTTCTGTGCTTAATTTTGTCATAAACAATGTAATGGCATCATGTATATGGATTGATACTAATTTTAATATTTATTTTTAAATCTTTGTTTTTTTAGAACGTTATTGCTATATATAACTTTATATGTATATTTTTCTTTAACCTGAGGCATTACATTATATTGTACACACGTAATTTCAGGGAAAAAATATGCTATTGCCGATCTTATTAATACCATAGGAGGTGATGAATCATTTGTTGAAGTAAGTGTTGTTGCTTGGAATTGGATCAGTGATGATGGCTCAAAATGTGTCTATCCCACGTACCTACCTCCCAGAAAACAAGCGATCGCAATTCAAGATTGCATGGAGCCCAACTCTCAATTTACATCGTATCCCTCAACAATACGTTATTGGTTTGGTGAGTCATTTCGAATGCTTACATTTTTGATATATAATTATAATTTTATAGTGTTTTTAAGCTGTTTTATTTACTATTCTGTTGTGTTTTTATTTAGCCACATACCCAGAAGCTCGAGCAAGATTAGATCGAGCAACAATCCATACGGATATTGAGTCTGCAGATGACAAAGCAAGCAGGGCCATACGCAAAAAGAAACAGATTACAGATGTGTCAGATGAAAATTCAAATGACTATACGGATGAAGAATTCGAGAACTATCGAGGGAAAAAAAGCAAGAAAGGTGGAGCCGGTATCAATAATAACAAGAAGCGCAAAATCCAACCGCCTCAGTTCCCCATTTTCAATTCTTTGCCTGGTAATGAAATTTATCTATAAAAATAAAGAATTATTTGTAAAGACATTTGTAAAGAAATTTTATTCTTTGAATAATCGATTATTTTATTTTCATGTACGTCCAAATCTGATCCAAGTCTTACAATTAAAATCTGTCTTACAATTATAATCTGTTGTAAATCTATTTATCTGTTTTTATCTGTGATTGATTACTAAACATTGTCTGAGCTCTGACAGGATACAAAATCAATTAATTTTTATATTTTTTAGAAGGTTGTGTTAACTGTTTACGGAAATATTTCATTATTGTCATGTTTTTTTAATCTTGAGATGTAAATAAGACAACTCAAAATATTGAGCTATCTTCCAAAAGAACATTGAAATGTGAAATTTCTCGAGGCAATAAGAGTTTATCATATAAGAAAACTGAAGGTATCTGTTATTCTTTTGATTACACCATGTTCAGCACTTTCTAGATTTATTTTGGGATAATGTTACATTTCATGCAAAAGGGATTTTCACAAAAAGGCGAATATCAAACAAGCCGGGTCATACCATTGTTGAAGATAAAGATGGAAAAAAATATTGCTCAAAATGATCAACAGGACCAATCTGGTAATTTAAATTTTTGCATTGTAATACTGCAATCCATGTGATATTGGTTTTGTATCTCAGATTCTCGCATCAATGCTTTGTAATTTTCAGATAAAATCATAGAGTGTTTCTCAGAAATTAATGCTATTGAAGAAAGCATCAAAACTGGAACAGGTGTTAGATACTTAAGATATGAACGAATAAATTTAATACTTCAAATACAAGAAAATAAAAAAATAAAAAAAACAAAGGGGGGAAACGGCACTAGGAACAGCAGGATATCAAAGATGAGCACACAGAATTGAGATGAGAGTTATTTAATAGAGAATAAATATAAGTTTTACCAAATCGGAGAGATTGCTTGTAAAATAAATATATCAAAGTATAACGTTACGTAATTAAGAACTAAATTATAGAATTAAACCTTAAATGTATAGTAAACTAATACTGAAGCTAAATTACGTGCTTATTATTATTAATTAGAAAACAAAATTAAATACTCTCTTTGGTATAAACAACAATAATTATACATAAAATCTACCTTTAGTCGTAACTGAATTCAAACATTAATACAAAGAAGAAAAAAGACGCATACATATATGTAGATATATCGAGTCATACACTACGATTTGATCTATAAGTATGAGAAAGAAATAGAGAGTTTTGAGATGTCAAGAGGATCGATCCGGTAAGCTGAATCGTAGATTAAGCTTATCTCGGACGAAAGAAGAAACCCTGATCCTCTGACGAGACTCATAAACGAGAAACCTGATCCACCCTTGGCCACCGTTTCTGTGTGTTGTCGTTCTGAGGGCTAGTATCTTCAAAATTAGCTTTTCCTGGCTGACGACTTCTCTTTGCCCTCTGTAGGTTCCTCGAAGTAGTTCATACACAGCAACAATATGCTGAAGAGTTTCACTTCGGCTGCTATCTCATCGATGCTTACGGATTTCACACCACGACAAGGGAAGAAGAGGTTTCAGGCGTGCATGTTAATCGCCATCTTGAATCTAATCGAGAGAAAAAGCGAGAGCGCTGTCCGTGCTTCTAGCGCTGGCGGCGCCTCTGGCGTGATGAACTAAAGCTTCTCGAAGAAAAGCACCAGATTTATGCCGCTCGTAGAGAGGCGCGAAATAATTTTAATTGTAGAATACTTCTCGTAGAGAAGGGCTGTGCTTATTTTCAAACAACAGGTGTGTGTTTAAATATAGTGAAATTACGGACTAAGTAATGTGAATCTTTAATATGAATTATTTTCTGTAGTGCACTCAAGTACGTTAACGATTCATTATATGAAGTTGCATAAAATTTGAATATTTCGAGGTAAACGCATCTAGATATTTGTGTATTATAATTTAAGATTGTTTGATAATTTGACATCATTAAATGTTTGACATGTGTGAAAGGTTAAATATAAACAAAAAGAAATAGCTTATAAATAAACTTGTAAAGTAGTTTTGGATTTCTTGCTAACAATCATGATGCATAAATATTTAGGTACGTTGCGCCCGCCTCGAAATTTAAAATTTGAAAATTTATCTTAAAGCAAAATTGTCTTAAGGCATATTAATGCACCTAAGTGTGCACATGAATCTGCCTTATACATACATAAATATTCTCATAATAAGATTAATGAAAAAAATACTTTTTGGTATAATGTTACTTGCAGGGAACATTGGATTGAAACCTTATGCCACAAGTACTCCTAACAAAAATGTTACATCAAAACCATGTTGTTCCAAAACACTCCAAGAAAATAGTTAGTGATGTTTTTTTATTTTAGTTTAGCATTTTGTGATGTGTATAGAAATATTTTTACAGCAAATAATGACGAGGTTACATCCTCAGATGAAGATGATAATTATGATTTTCATGATGATCGAAGGGAAGATATGTTCGACAGAACATGTAAGCCGCATGTGGATATAAATCATATCAGTTATTCATCTGATTGTAAGTCAGTGTGCGGTGCACCCTATTTATATCAATTAGAATTTCTTTGATTCCTCTTTTCATTTTAATGTGGTTTTTCACAGCGAATTCAGAAGCTGATGAAAACATAAGAACATCTGTGAACAGAAATTTGAGGAACGGAACTGAGGAAGAAGAATCAAAAAAGGATGATCCAGTTAAAACAGGGAGAACCGCCAACACAGATGGAAAAAAAACAGATGTCATAAGTACTATTTACTATATTCATGAATATAGTAATATTATTTGTATGTGTGGAGATGTTTATTAAATTTAACACGTTTCTTGGTTTTTAGCACTTTTGAAACAAATGTACGAGAAAACTAAAAAAATAGAACAAAGGCAAACAAATATGAAAAACGATATCGAAGAAATTAAGCAACTTCTACTTTCTAGAACAGAGACTTTAACACATCCTAAAGATTTACCAAAGCTGCCTTTGCAAACTTATGCGGATTCCAGACACTCGGAGGAAAAAATAAATTGAGAGGAGACACAAAGAGACTATGTTGTAAGTATAAAAAAGTTATTAATTATTTGTATTCTCTGCTTTTTTTATTAACACTGTCATATCTTTTTTAGATCAAGAGATTATGTTTAGCTGCTAGAGGGACTAGTAATAAAGAATGCGCCAAGCGAGTAATGGAAAAATTAATGTCCAATCATGTTGGTACCTTTTACAGTTGGCAGGAAAGTGGTGGAAAGAAAGATTCATTTAAAAACACTGTTATGATGGAAGTTGTAAGACGTAAGTATCTTTCAATTCTGTTATGTTTATATTTACTCTAATCGTGCCATCAAAACTGTTTTTTTATCTTCTGCAGTTGCAATAAAGAAACTTCGTCGTGATGATGTGGATATGGGTACAGCTGAAGATTCAATAAAGGACTGGCTCAAATCAAGAAAATTTGTCAAAATAATGCTGATGTTTCTAATATTGAATAGAATATTTTTCTTGAATTTTTTTATGTCTATATATTTTATTTTATATATTTTAAATACTATATATATTTTAAATAATTTAAAAATAATTTAAATAAAAAACATTTAGCTATATATACATATGTATATGTTTAGCTAGCATCACACCGAATCATACAAGACTGTCTTAGTCAAAAAATTTTTAAATAAACAAAAAAATTTAAGATGACTTTTTTTATCTGAAGAATTTTTGACTGAGACAGTCTTGTCTGATCTGGTGTGATTCTAGCCTATGTTTTATTTTTCTTGAGATACGTTTCCAAGAAACGTTTCACAAACGTTTTGTGACAACGTTCGTCAAACGTTTGTGATAACCATGAGCAAACGTTTGACCAGGTGGACATTTGCATGCTTTATGAACGTAAACATTCGAATGTTTCTGAAACGCTTACATAACGTTTATGTGTTGGTGGGGACCCAACGCGAGGAAGACTCCTCGGACCTATATGATACATATACTAAGACTGCACCGATTATAACATATCGAGAAAAACTGTATAAGCGAAAGCAATAAACTATATATATTTAACCGAAGAACATTGTTCTCAGTTACTTGCCTCCACATATACGAAAGACATAAGTTAAACAAAGTTCTTATTATTCTAAATATAATATTTCATTGTTTTTTTTTTTAATTATATGAGTTTTCTATTCGTCGATATAGGGCTGTATATTAAAAATTTTGTATCTGTATGTGTTTAAGACTAACTTAATATATTTTTAAAAATAAAGAATTGGTTTTTTTTACAGACAGTAGATGTATCTCAGATTTCAGTAGAAAGAAGAATATATTTTGAGAATAGAAAAGAAGAATATATTTAAGAATATATTTTATATAATTTTATATGGTTCACAATATGTATGTAATTTGCACCCATAACACATCAATTTTTTAATTTTTATATCCATCTTAATTATTTCTTAAATATTTCTATAATAATTAACGTAATTTATATCTACAGGATAGGTCTACGATGCACATGAAGAATTATTTCAATTTAGCGATGAAGATGATAGCGATAACAATGACGATGATATTCACGAAGAAGTCAACTCTGAAGATGTTAATAGTGAAAATAATATTGGTTTTAGTAGATTAATAGAAATGATTCAAAAAGAAGAGAAAAATGAGACTATGAATGCTGAAGTAGTCGTGAGTAAAGCTGAAATTTTACTTGCAGTTTTGAAATATGGACTCACGTATTTTTTATCACAAAGTGCATTAGCTGATCTTTTTAAAAGTTGAACTGCCTTTTTAATTTTTCTTTGTTACCTAGTACGCATTATCTTGTTAACCAAATGTTCAATCCAGAAATGGTCATAGAATATCATGCAGTTTGTCCAAATTGCAAAAATATGTAGCAGTTTGATCGCAAAGATCGCGTTGAATGTCAAGCATGCGATATTGTAATTGCATTGAAAGCAACATATAATGACTTTTTTGCTATTATGAATGTAAATAACGAAATTGCAAATTTAATTCAAGACAATCAAAAATATTATGATTATGTATTCGCGAAAAAGTGCGAAATCATGAAAAATTCGATAACATTACGGACGGAGTATTATACAAAGAATTTGTTGACTCATTATCAATAAATGATAAACTTAATTTTGCTACAAGTACGATGAACAGTGATGGATCGCCGATTTTTTAAAGTTCTAGATTTTCGATTTGGCCGATTCAAATGATTATAAATAAATTATCCTTGGATGTAAGAACTTGTAGACCTATAGTGTGCCGCATATGGTTCGATAAAGATAAACCAAATATGAATATTTCTCTAAATCCATACATTGTTCACATGAACAAATTGTCAAATGATGGTGTACGGTGTATTATTGCAAATGGAGTACACACTATTAAAGTATTCACCATATGTTGCCCGTGTACCGATGCAGGATATATATGGTTCAGTATAATGGCTATTTCGGGTGCAATTGGTGTTTACACCCAGGATATTATGTTGCCTACAAGAGAGGTGGAAATGTAAAATATACTTTATTGAATGAAGTACCGTCTAAAAGAACTGAAATTGAAACAATCGAGCACATGCGACAGTCTTACATCTCGAAATCCCGTTTAAAAAGACTTTCATGTTTAATTAATTTGAAAGGTTTTAACATTATATCCGGTTTCGTATCAGATAGTATGCACTGGCTTTGTTTGGGAATAGCAGAACAATTTTCAGGGTATTGGATCGAATCGAACAACTTGCCATTCTTTATCCAATAATGATATTAATAAAATTGACAACTTGTTATTAACAATAAAAGCTCCCAATCAAGTTGCTCGTTTATCTCGCTCCATACGATAGATAGAAAATATTGAAAGGCAAGAGAGTGGGAGAATTGGATTCTGTACTACAGTTTACCGATTCTACTATATTTTCCACATTTAGAAGTATAAGTAAAGCATTGGTCACTTCTAGTAGAAGCATTCCATATTTTACTAAAGAAAAGCATTATATATACAGGGTGTCCCAAAATCACCGGACACCGTTCCACTGACAGATTCTGTGGAACATTCTAAGACGAAAACTCTTATGCGAAAATGTCGAGGCTATAATTGTTTTTAAATGGGAAGCATTTAAAATTGACCAATAAGTCTGCGGAAATTTCGCGCGCTCAGACATGGCACATCGCAAAGCAAGTGAAGGTGCCCTTATACATTGATTCAGTTTTTAAATATTGACATAATTTTGCATACAATAAGGAAATTCATTGAAGCTTTATCTTATTTATCTGTGATTGTTTAATTTACTATACATAAAGATTAATGCCAGCATTACGGAACATCAATCAATATGTCAAATGAAGTGCATCACAAACTGGCGCATGACTTTTTTCGTATGGTAAGCATATTCAAATTATGTCAATCGATAATTTTATATTTCTATAATAAAGTAGGATAAAATAATAAAAAAATTATATAAAAATAATTATTATTATTATAATAAAATTGGATAAATAATTAAGACATTTCTTGACTTTTACCGATTTTATATATTCAATCTGCTCTATGCAATTATCGATGTAGGAAAACTCTACGTTATTATTATACATTATTATTTATTTTTTTCCTATTTTATCATAGAAATATAAAATTATCGATTGACATAATTTGAATATGCTTACCATACGAAAAAAGTCATGCGCCAGTTTGTGACGCACTTCATTTGACATATGTATTGATTGATGTTCCGTAATGCTGGCATTAATCTTTATGTATAGTAAATTTAACAATCACAGATAAATAAGACAAAATTCAAAGTAATTTCCTTGTTGTATGCAGAATTATGTCAATATATAAAAACTGAATCAATGTATAAGGGCACCTTCACTTGCTTTGCAATGTGCCATGTCTGAGCCCGCGAAATTTCCGCAGATTTATTGGTCAATTTTAAGTGCTTCCCATTTAAAAACTATTATAACCTCGACATTTTCGCATTAGAATTTTCGTCTTAGAATGTTCCACAGAATTTGTCAGTGAAACGGTGTCCGGTGATTTTGGGACACTCTGTATATATATATATTAGAGATGTGCGAATCAAGGTTTTCTAATTCGAATCGAATCGAATCGAATCGAATCGAATTGACAAAAATATCGCCGAATCGAATCGAATCGAATCACCCATATTTCGAATTCGAATCGAATCAACGCGTAGGAATCCTGCAAGCCAGGAATGTGACATAAGCATTCGAAACATCGAATAGGTGAATCAAAATTAACGAAGTCTGAAGTCTCGTAACGACCAACTGTGCAATGTGCAACTTACTCCGTCTGCACCAAGAGTCCAGCAAAATAATCCACAAATCACGACATAGTATTGGTAGGTATAACTATAACTGACAGTAAATATTTAAATACTTAATACAAAATGCAAAATGGAGTCTTTATGCGAGCCTATGTAAAATTCCGTTACAACAGCAGAATTGTAGAGGACTAATTGTGATATGTGATCCCTTAGCGTCAAATGAGAAATGTGTTAGTAAAATGAAAAGCATTTATGCATATATTAATATTAAAAATTATACTTTATTAAAAGTAACAAATACAGAAGGGCCAAAGCCTTTCAGGGGACAGTGTGTACTACAATATTAAGTCACTGTAACTTAGTAAGACATTTTCACAGCCACAGTAATTGAGTCATAGGTTTTAAGCTTACATTCATATATATTTAATATATAATATATATTCAGTTGAAGAAAAAAATAGCATGAAAAATCACAATGGCAGTAGCTTGAATTATTCGTCAAATCTACACATTACCTAATATTGGCTGATAATTTTCAAGGCTCCAACTCAAGAAACGTAAACACTTTGGTAACAGACTAAGAACTAAGACTGCTTAGAGCAGAACAGAGAATGTAAAATATGATAAAACTAACGCTACAAACGTTGAATTGAAACATTATGATAATCTCACAGTTTTGCACTGTGTTTTGTACTCTTTGCTAACAAACTAAGATTGTTCATAGAAACATCAAAGTAAAAGAAAAAAAAATATATATATATATTGCACAAATGGCACTCAACTGAGGTTTAAATTCTAATGAATAGAATCAATTAAAGTAAAACAAAAGTAACATTTAACATTTATCACAATCAAAAAAATACTTGAGCATTATGAAGTTCTCCAAAAACAAGTAATTAGTAGGAATAGACTAGTGAGTACAGACTAACACAGGGACAGTCTTTCATTACAGGCTATTTTTTAAAGTAACTTTCAGGGATGTTATCATGACAAAAAACAGTTTCCCTCACATGCTGCGAGAGTAGGTTTGTTCTTTTCTGCATAACTACATTGCCTCCAACAGAAAAAACTCTCTCACTAGACGTCTCAGTTGCAGCAAGGGCCAAGTAGTGGCGGGCGAGAGGAACGAGAAGTGGAAAGGCTGCTTTGTTCACTCTCCACCAAGCCAGTGGGTCTTCATCCGCCCCAATCGTTGGTATCTGCAGGTAAGCTTCTACCTTAAAAAAGAATATTTGTTTGTTTTATTTCACTGAAAAGAACCAAACCATTTGAGTACTAATAAAATAGTATAGAAATACACACCTCTCTTTTTATGCTGTCCATTTTATCAGGCAATTCCATATTTTTGACCATCACAGTTTTCTTTTGAAAGTGACCCCACTTTGTTTTTTTCTGGCTAGATGCAGATGAGGCTGATATGTTTGCTGCTTCTTGGTTGGTAGTAGTGCATTGAATGATGCCTCTTCTAATATGTTGCCTCCACTTTTCTAGAGCCTTGTCTTCCAGCAGTGCAGCGGCTTGCAGGTTGTCACTGACAAGAACAATCCTTGAACCTGGGGTCAAGCAGCATGGCAATTTGGTACAACTCTGACTCAAAGTACTGTATGTCTGGAAATCTTAATTTTATATTTGCCAGCAAAGTTTTAGCAAACATGATCCCAGTGCCCTTTTTAGATTTCTTGATGAAGTCTTCCAATGTTGACTTTATTTCAAACAACACAGGTAGCACCATGGAGAGTGTTGGTTTCTTGCAGCTTCCCATTTCAGCTGTAAAGTTGGCTACTGGTCGTAGCACTTCAACGTATCCTTCTGCCAGCTTCTATTCCTGGACTGTTAGGCTGTTGACACCTGCTTTACACTGCTCACTAGTGATAGCTGCCTTCTGCTCGACAAACCTCTCAAGCATGAGGAACTCACTATTTCACCTTGTACTAACCATCTGGATTAGGTCATGCAATGGCAGCTTGTGTTCTTCCTGGAAAAACTGGAGCGATTCTCTTGAAGTTTTACTCCTGTTGTATCGTGCTATCATGCTGGATATCTTTTCAATAACAGTGTTTGAATCGATTTCCTTCCGTGTGTCACTAATAGCAAGCTGAAGAGTATGATTATAACAAAGCACATGCTGCCATGACCTCTTATTTTTTAGAATGTCTGGCAAGCTGGCATCACTCATGGTCTTCTCAGAAGGCTCACTCAGTGCTTTTACCATGTTAGTTCCATTATCGGACACTATGTACTTTTCAATTTCATCATCGCCTAGGTTCAATTCAGTTACTGCATCAGCAACCTTCTCGCAGACAGCTGCAGCATCATGTTTGTCAGGGAAAGGCTGACAATCCACTGTTATATGTCGCATTTGAACATCCTCATTAATAAACTGCAGAGTGAATGCTATAAAAACATTACCAGATCTTGACGTCCAAAGGTCAGTTGTGATGGACACAGATTCTAGAGCATTTCTCACAGTTTCAATTTCTTCCAGCATTTTTTCTTTCAGTTCTTTGTACAGTTTTGGAATAATTGACCGTGAAAATGTTGTCCTACATGGGACATTATAACGTGGCTCAAGAAAATGTAGCAGATGTCGGAAACCTGGTTCATTAACAATGTTATAAGGATGTAGACCCTTGCATATGAAAACTGCTACTGCTCTTGTGATGTCCTTGGCTTTCTTGCTGGAGGGGTTAAGAGGCATGAGAGCATTGACACATTTCTTCAGTGATCCTTGCTGCCTTGAATCCTGTGTGACTTTCTTCTTTACTTCAGTTAGTTTCTCCTTAATCTTTTTTAGTCTCATCTATTCTTTGTAAACAGTGTCATGTTTTTGCAGGTGCAACTGCAGAGTTGTTGTTGTACTAGTTGGTGTAGAACGAACTGTGCCACAAATCAGGCATTTTGCTTTATCACTCCCATTTATTTTAATAAAGAAATTCCAAATTAAGGCAAATGGGTTTGTAATTTTTTCCAGGTCAGCTGCATCTATATTTTCTGTGCTGAAGCTGTCTGTTTCCCTATTTCCCTCA
Organism: Lasius platythorax; assembly: GCA_963971435.1. Lineage (NCBI taxonomy): Eukaryota > Metazoa > Arthropoda > Insecta > Hymenoptera > Formicidae > Lasius > Lasius platythorax. Next base: position 2,551,463 of record OZ020544.1, read on the forward strand.
TTAGCATTCCTGTCTTTTGAGGTTGAAGGCACAGCTGAATTTAAAACACTCTCTACGCTATCATTTGATAATTCTCTTATTTCATCGTCACGGTTCGCACAATCCTTAGAGACATTTATTGTAAAATAATCTGTCACTTTTTTCCTTTTATAGGAACCGTTATCTTTCTTTGTGAACGAAATTGCCTCATTACACAACGGAGTGTCAGCAGGCGAGACCGAAGATGCAGACGGATTGTCATTGTCAGGACCTGAGTCACTCTCCATGACTGCAATCTGGAATGTAATAATAATCCTTTCAAATAAAGAATCATGAGTGAACCTAATCTTGTAATCCCATATCAGTTCGCTTTTTTCACAGGCAATAAATATCAAACCCATTCTAAAAATGACTACTGATCACAAATTACATCAAAGATAACTGCATAAAATTAAGGAATACGCATTGGAACTCACTTGCTGTGTGAAAACTACAAATAATCCGCTGCCACCGTAACCGGGAACACAGACTGCCTCGGCTTGTTTACGCGTGGTATTTCACGAGCCCACCGATAGAGCGCGTGGCGCGCTATGTGGCCGCCTAAAATTCTTTAGAAGAATCTTCTGACCGCAAAGGCGCTGGATGCACGATAGAATTTAACGGGTTTTAAGTCTTCTTACGCGGTTTTTTTATTCGAATTCGAATTGCAGTGATTCGACGTTATCGAATCTTTCGAATTCGAACTACGTCGATTCAGATTCAAATTGAATCGAATATCGTCAGATTCGATTCGATTCGATTCGAATTCGAATAATTCGCACATTTCTAATATATATATATATATACACATGACGAAGTCAATCATGCTCATACCTTATTGACAAAATTTGTTTATTACACCGAACACCATGGTGGAAAAACATAAGGTGAGTTAATGCGCAACCCAAATTTCCCAGCCAATAGGAAAGTAGCCACGGATCGGCCATTACGAGCGGCAGATTCAAATACTTCTTAGCCTCTATTCATATATCACTTCACTTTTGGCTATTATTTCAGAAGTTTTTATTTGACTGATTGGCTTTTTTTTTAATAAGCAAGCGAACTTGAAGAAAAACTTTCAACTAATATTTTTTTCTATAAGCAAGTGAACCGAAAACTATCAACCAAACTTTTATTTTTTCCATAATAAAACGAACTGTACCAAATGGTATTGATATAAATTATAATTCTTTGCCTTGATGAATAAGTCATTACCATTTCATTACAAACAATTTTCAAAAACAGAATTATATGGACATTGTTGAGGAAAAATGTGGAAGATAAGGTTTTCCAATGATTTTTCGATGAAACAAATGTTTATTATTAGTATTATTATTAAATGAAACAATAACAAGGAGAGAGAATGGGTATATTACAAACGTTCAAATTTCAATGGACATGTATAATACGTATATGGACAATGTTTATTTTATCCCTATTAATGCTATATAATATTATTTATCAGGTCACTCTCGTGAAAAGACAAAGAGAGAGACAATGTTTATTTTACCCCCATCAATCCTATATTATTTATCAGGTCACTGGTCGTTTATTGGTCATTTTGCACATTTTTTTTCTTATTCCGTTCTTTTGAAAAATCGCTTTATTTAAATTTCGAAGCCTAATATATGTACGTGTTCGTACTAAACACAGCAAAAGGGAATTCCCTCGAAGGGAATTTTGTCGATTTTTTTTTTAACAGTTACAATGTTAGGTTACTCTGATATTAAAATATATGGAAAGGAAGAACGGGCTAATTGAGAGCCAGGCGCGGTAATCGGTGCGCAAAGTAAATTTTTAATTAATGTTTCTTTATTGAAATCTTTTCGTACGTTTCAGTCCTATAATTTGGACCATCCTCAGCATCTGTCAAATATTTTTAAAATGAACAATATGTTATGGACGGGAAGATGTTTTTACAAAACGGTCAAACGATTTATGTATAAAATAATTGTGTGTACATACATGATAGCGTTAAGGCATGCGGTTGTAAATGGCGTACAGCAACTCAATCGACTTATTTTTAAGTGAATTTGTGTCTCGTTCCGGTTCCAGTCGTGAAGGACGCATTCAAATGGTTAAATGTTGTTAGATCAATTATGGTAGTGATACCTTGATTGAATGCTCAATTAGTGTGGTGTACGGCGATATTCATGAACTAGTTTGATTTTTGGAACTTACTGAAACATTAATTAAAAATTTACTTTGCGCACCGATTACCGCGCCTGGCTCTCAATTAGCCCGTTCTTCCTTTCCATATTTTTTGTTAACGTTTTCAGCGACTGTTTTGAAAATAAACTTTTCTTTTCTTAATGAATCGCCATGGAAGGCATTGAATTCTGACTCCATCACATAAGCTACTTCCAACAACTGATCAGAGGGGTACAATAGACCTCCCCTGGATAGAATGCTAATGTAATCGATGTCAGTATCTGCTAAAATACGTGCCGGATTACCCAAGAAGGCATACTTTTCTCTATAGCGATGTGCCACATAGCCCGCTACATATTTCAAACCTTCTTGCGCAATCCAATCACTTGCAGCAGTTATACTCTCATATTCTTCCAAAAGGTTCAATTCTTTAATACTTAGGAAGTAATTGAGGAGCTCTGAAACCATTAAAAAAGAGCCAAGAACATGATAAATAAAAAGAAAAGAATAGAGATGAAAATGTGCCCATCTCTTTCTATAATCCAGCGAACCATGAAAAAAACAATCGATTAATTAATTTTTCGATTAAAAGACTTTTTCCATAAGCAAGTGAATTAAAAGGAAAAAAAAGGTTACTATGGAATAATCAAACCTGCATCATCAATGTCTTTTTCGAAACACTTCAATCCATCAGACAGCAATTGAGCATCGCCTACTCTTTCGATTTCCTCTCCGACTACTAGTCGAATCGACTGTGTATCGTCTTCAGGTGATTTTAATACATTTGTCAAAAGTTCATCCTCATCTTCGTCGTAGTAGAAGTTGAAGTTGAAGGAATGGCATTAGGTATTTGACGTTGCGGATCTGAATTCATATCGTGTGCCTTGATTAAGCTCGAATCGGTTGCATCAGGATCAATATTCGTTCGAACTAAGAATAAGTCGGTGGAGTGCTTGCCAAGGATATACCAGCGAAGACGATTTCTGATATCTAGAGCATTGGGATGATTATTGGCTCCACCCACTCCTCGAAGAAATGAAAAGCAATTCTCCAACACATCTTGGTTCAAGCGAGATGTGAGTAAATATTCAATCGGATGATCATCAATGACATACATTTGCTTCAAATGTTCGAATAAACCTGGCAATGATTGGCAGCACAGCGAAATTCCTTTCTGGAACGGTAACAATTTATTACGCTCACAAACTCTCATGCTGGTTATGAATTCGTTCATTTTACGTAAGACTTTACATTGCTTTTCTATTTCAATTCCAAAAGTGCTTCAGCATATTTGGCGTATTTCGTTCGACTGTTGAAAATGTAAAACCATTTATCGAATAGATCCAGCACATAAAAAAGAGTTTCCCAGTTTTCGAAGCCAGCAATACCGTTTTTCCCGCAAGTTTTAATAACTTTAGCATTAGTATGCGAAAACAATTGTGCTGCGAATTTCACTTTCTGCTGGCCAGTGCCTACAACATGTAAATGTTGTTTGGTTAACTTATGAGCAATCGTCAAATCTTTAACTCTCAATTTTAGAAGCAATTCAAAGCACTTCTTGTCGATAATATTGCCACAGAAAACAAATCCATGATCGAGCAAGTGATTTCTCGCCAGTTTTAACATATGCGGAGCGTTGGCAAAAATGTGAACTCGCAATAGATTGTTGCTGGGATGCATGAAATAGCATTTCTTTTTCGCTATCGATATTCAAATCATTCCATAGTGATTTATTTTTTGGCCCCAGATCAGAAGTTGCAGCCACAACTGTGAATCCACACTCAAATAGCTGCTCCAAAATTTTTGTCAGATTTTCTTTAGTAACCGGTTTGTCATATTCGTAAAACACTGGTTGTTTCTATTTTGAGAAAAGTCATCTGGCCATCACCACTTGACAAGTCCAATGTTGCCCAATTACTCGTTCTTCTTTCCTATCGATAGACATCTGATCGGAGATATACACTTCATCGTAGCTTATGACAGCCAATTTTTCATGGTTTTAGCTTTTTGCTTCATAATAAGTAGAACATCTTTCAAAATTCCTTCTTCCATATTCAATTTCTGAGCCCACATCCCTAAAGTTGAGAATGAAGGAAGCGGAATTTTCATGGTGGTCCTCAAATATCTGTAAGCCTTAGGGCTTATGCTTCGTAAGTTTATTGCTGCTGCAATGTCTTCGGCGCACCATCTTGTTTTCTTTTTTTTCGGATCGAGAAGAATATTTATTTGCCCGGGGGTAAATATCCTTTCCAGTATTTCCTTAATTCCAGTAATTTCGTCCCTTGTCTAGCAATTTTAATATTTTTCTGTTCCTTCGAGCATTTTGTTTATTTTCAACTTCCTCATCAATCTATTGTTAGCCTTTTCTGACGCCTTCAATTTTTTTCTTAAAATCATATTATTCTGAATCATCATATTCATGACTTTATCATAACTTTCGTTTGGAATTCCTTTTTTTATTAGGAGTCTTACGCTTTAGTTTTTAAATCCGTTGAAGTTCTTTTGCAGGCTTGGAATTTTGATTTTTTGATGTCGTTGATCCCACTTTTTCGTTGATGTCCTGTTGCTCCAATGCTGTGAAATCCTCGTGTTCGATGTTTTCTATTTCGGACATTTCTCCTAATGCAGACTCGTTACCTGTGTCGAGAATGTCAAGATTCAAATTCCCGATTGGAATGGCTCCATCATTCAATCGTGGCTTGTAAACCGAAAAAAAACTTTTTTGGTACCATGTCTGTTCTTTGTAGGCAGTAGGTAAAAAATGAATAGAGCATACTCTTCCTAAAAGAATATATATTTTATAATTATAAAATTATGATAAAAAGATTATAAATTTAAGCAAAACGTTTTAGAAATTACATTATTAATATAAAAATAATAGACCCCATTAATTCAAAATCTGAAAGTTTTAATATAATATAATCCTTAAAATAATAATTTAATTAACCTATTTTTTTATAAATCAAATCATAAGATTTTTAAAAAATCATGTGATTTTCCGAAATCATGTGATTTTCTAACATCACGTGATTTTTCAAATTAAGCGATTTTTAAAAACCACGTATCGATTTGGAACAATCCGTTACGTGATTTAGTCATGTAATTTCGTTGCGTGATTTCGTGACGTGATTTTTTTTCAGTAGGGAGTACACACACACACACACACACACACATCTTTTTATAAACATATAGAATATTTTTATATCTTTCTTTCATTTATAACAAAAATATATTATTGATTCTCTCATTTATAAAATAAATAAAACATCTCATTTTAAAAGTAGTTTACACATAAGAGAACAAAACATCACATTTTATGTAAAAATATTCTATATTTAAACAATTTAAATCCGATATATGACACGTTAATACACAGAGTATGATTGCTTGTTGTTTTTTGTAAAGTTTGTTTCTGTGTCTTTGTAATGTTTATGTTATTTGGACGCGAGACATGGTAATATTACATACATGTCTTCTTTTTCGACATTAGTAATATCACGGCTTTCATCTTGAAAGGTAACGTTCTTATAAGTATCCTGTACATTACATCCCAAATTGCGTTTCGTTTCTAATTGTTAATATACAATTTTTCGTTAATTTTTATAGCAACACTTGATAAGGGCCCGTACCCAAGGGCCGAAACGTTGTGTAGAAATACTTGTATTGGCCAGTCAAGTCGAATTTTAATAAATCACTTGTATAATAATATTCTATATGTTTATGATAAAGTACACACAATTCCTTTTGATTTAATGTTTTGAATATGCACTTGTATTTTTATTAGCCTGGTGCGGACTATCCCAAAAAGAACTCCCAGCACCCACCGGGTTAATAAAAATACAAGTGCAAACATTAGATGTACAAGTAAAAATATTTAATTAAAAGGAATTGTATGTGTACCTTATTATAAACATATAGAATATTTTTAAATAAAATGTGATTATGCGTAGCGTGAACTATTTTTAAAATTTTATAAATGAGAGATAAGATTATCAAAATATTCTATATGTTTATAGTAAGATGTGTGTGTGTGTATGTACTGTAATAATTTCTTTCGATTTAAACTTTTAAATTTTAACCCAAAAAAAACTTCCAGCCCCCACCGGGTTAATAAATATACAAGTGCATAGTTAAAAGTTTAAATCGAGAGAAATTATTACAGTACACACACACGCACGCACACACATACACACATCTTATTATAAACGTATTGCATTAATAGATATTGATAATATTTTGACGTCCATAGCAAACAAAAAGAAATGATATAATCCCTGAAAACTTACCTTTTTAAAAAAAAGGTAAAAAAGAGGCGCCAAATAGACGCGCCATGTGAAAAAGTGTTACACAAAATACAGTGTTATTTTGAAATCAACTGACAATAAAAACTTATTTTATGCTGTAAAATTAATGTTATTATAAAAAAAGTGTTATTTTTAAATTCTACAAATTAGTTTAATATTGTATAAATATGTCCTACAAAAATAATGATATCAAAGAATTGCGCCAACTGCAAATAAAAAATAAAAATATTTTAAACAAAAAAAATGTAGAAATTAATTGTTGCATTAATTTTCTACATACATAATGATATAAAAAATTGCACCAACTAAAAATAAAAGCTTATAAAAATATTTTAACCAAAAAAAGTTGTACATAATATGTAATGTAAACCAGTCATATCACGTCTTTCACTTTGACAGCTTGAAAGCAACACTTGATAAGGGCCCGTACCCAAGGGCCGAAACGTTGTGTTAATAATTTTTGTATAGGCCAGTCAGGTCAATTTTTAATAAATTTTATATATAATATGTAATTGTTTTAAACTGTAGGAAAACTACTGTAAAAAACTATCTGCAAAATAGTGTTATTTTAATTTAAACCATATGTACGATCGATGAGTGCGTAATCGCGAGAAACGAGTGATAGTTCGACGGCACAACGAGCAAAAAAACGTGGACACTGAATTTGACAAAAAACGGACAGTGTATTTGGCACAAACTATTTACAGTAACTATATACAAAATTAATCGGTTCGCGAAAAGTGCGATAGAACGCAAGTCCGAGTAACGCGAATGTTTTGTGCTCGACCGAAGTGCGGCGAAAAACTGCTCGATTGTGAAAACTGCGATAATTGTTCTAAGCGCGAGCGATACTGCGAAAGTGCGGACGAACGGTTTCGGGCACGTACTTTTATCACTCCTACCTTCTAGAAGATTCACGACAGTCATAAATCACTTTGGAGTAAAGACAAAAGAGACTGAATTTTCTAGAAAATCGGAAGACAAAAGTGTTGATATTTTTATTTGCTCGCCGGTTGCCCGTTCAAAATTCGGGCCACCGGCTAATTTCAAGTCCCGACATGTGCGCGAGTCGAAACTATTCGCGCGACGCGCGCAGCGGCGATAAGCGCGAGATGCCCGCATCGTGAGTCCGCAGTCTATCGCGCGGATTTCAACTAGCGTAGCAGCGGTATTTAATATAATCAATAATAAATTAAGTTTATAGATATATTGTTGCGTCGTAGAGTTAGAAAGTTGTGCACGACATAAGCATATAGAAAAAAAAACAAAAGACTGAAGACGAGCGACGTAGACACACATACACACATATACCGAGCCGCACACATAGAGTGGCGGCACAAGATCAAACGCTCGGCGCCTGTGATCTCGAGTCCGCGGTCTTCGCGCCTTTATTCAATCATCTTTGTCGTCGATCCGCGGATGGGTGGATCTAAGGCTAACCAATGAAATGATTTCGGGTATATCAGTGGAGTTCGTGGGGATCGCGGTCACCGGGGTTTAATCAGTCGACTTTTAGACGTATATCCAAGGGTTGTCTCTAAGCATATAACCAAGCGTTACATCCAAGCGTTATATTCAAGCGTTATGTCCAAGCGTTAAAACGATTAATCGTCGCGACCTGAGTCTTCTCCAAGGCGTCATCGCGATCCGAGTCGATACTCGAGGCGTTATCGCGATCCAGAGTGATTCGAGGCGTTGTCGCGACGGAGTGTGTGTGTCTAACGCGTTGTCGCGTAAATAATCATTGTAACCCGAGCATAAACTCGAGACGTTGTCGCTCACGAACACTGTGATGCTAAATAAAAATCTAATATCACATGTAAATCGCTGTACATCTCCGACGAAACTGAGTTTATAAAAACTGTGAAACAAAAATAAACGTTATACGAAATCACAGGGTGGATACGAACAGTATTGACCTTGACCACAATCCATTTTGGTGCCTCCTGTGAGGTGTATGGCTCACACGCAAGAACGAGACGAAGGGATAAGGACGACTACTTTCACACGTCTGCGAGTACGGATCTTCCAGATCGGTCAAACAACGGAAAACATCCACCTGCATTTTACAGCCGATTAGCGTAAGTCGTTCATTCCTAATCTTAATCCGAACCACCTAACAATGACGGAGAAAATCAAGCTTCTCACACAAAAGCGAACCTCCCTAAAATCTCAGATCACAAATTTAAGCAATCTTCTCAACAGGGTAAATTAGATAACGCCACGCTAAAGTTGCGAATCGCCTGCCTGACAGACTTATATCACGTGTACGAGGAATACAATGATGAGCTCGCTGTATTAGAACCGGAAGGGGGACATCAAGACGAATTCGCGAATATCCAAGATCGTTTTTATTATCTCGCGGGAAAAATCGAGAACATCTTAAACGCGGCAAGCAGTTCGAGTGCGGACACCGGCATATTAAACGATGAAACGCGAAGTGATAATACAGGGATCACCGCGCCCGTCAAAAAACGGCGAATCAAATTACCCGAGGCGCTGCTGCCGACATACGACGGCAAATACGAAAACTGGTTATCATATAAAAACGCGTTCCGTAGCATGATAGGCTCTCAAACAGACTTGTCGGATGTAGATAAATTGCATTATTTAAAATCCGCGTTAATCGGTAAAGCGGCTAATAAAATAAGAATTTTCGCAATCGACAGGATAAACTATTCAAACGCGTGGGAATTATTAGAGCGCTCATACGAAGTGAAACGAGTCTTAATCTCGCAACATCTCTCATTGATTTTAAATGTCCGCATTAGACAAAGAAACGACGAACGGTTTATCCAAACTCGCTGACAATACTCTCGAACATATCGCTACACTGAACGCACTAGGAGTCTCCATCGGACCCGAAATGATTGTCCACATTTTAGAAAGCAAATTACCGAAAGTCACGTCGGGAAAGTGGGAGGTGCGTCTTGAGAGAGACGAATTTCCAAATCTCGATCAAATGTATGAGTTTCTGTACAAGGCCGCGGTTTGCGCATCGAGACGTGAAAGGGTGAAGATAGTAGATTTGAAGAAAGGCATAGGCGAACCCCCGGTTAAAAAAAAGCGATGTTATTCTTTTAATCAAGACTTCCTACTAAACGCGTCACGTAATTGCATAGCATGTAAAACCAAGCGACATCCACTTTATTTGTGCTACAAATTCAAGCAATTGTCCGTACCTAAACGCATTGAGACAGTAAAAAACGCGAAGGTTTGTTGCAACTGTTTGCACTCTCATCGAGATAGTCCGTGCAAATTCTCTAGCTGTACAATTTGCCAAAAGCGACACAATACGCTCTTACACCTTGACAAATACATGAGCGCTAGCAAATCAGACACATCGAAGCCTGCGACCGACAATCCCGTATGACTAACCGAACCGACCGGGGAACAATAAGTCTCGCGGCAATATCATCTATATCATCGCCGCAATTATTAATAAGTGCGATAGTGCACATCCGTGATCGTAAACACAATCTTATCAAATCCCGTGCTCTGTTAGACACGTGCGCTACCGCGAACTTTATTTCCGAATCCGTTGTGAAATGTCTAGGTTTGCACGTAATCGCACACTCGTTACCTATCAGCGCGATTAACACTATGAATACCGAATCCAGAGGCTTAGTAAAAATCACGATACAATCAACAATCGACAGTTTCTATAAAGGATTAACGTGTTTAACGATACCAACCGTTACATATTTAATTTCATCTGAAATCCTTCCCCGAGATTCGATTAAAATACCCTCAAATATCAGATTAGCGGATCCAGATTTTCATTTACCGTGATCAGTTGATTTGTTGATAGATTCCGGTGCAACGTTATCAATGTTCTCCGTCGGTCAAATCAATTTGTCTCGTGAAGGTCATGATTTATACTTACAAAAAACGCGTCTGGGCTGGGTAGTCGCTGGCGGTACGTCGATACAAAACCTAATAGATACGGCATGCTACTTAACGACTTTAGAAAATCAATTAAACAAGTTTTGAACTGTCGAGGAGATCGCGACAGACAGACCGAAATCGAATGAGGAGATCGAATGTGAAACACATTTTATGAATACCTTGCGTCGCGACAACACTGGACGTTACATTGTTCGTTTACCGTTTCGCGAAGCAAATAAGCGCCTCGGCGAGTCGCGAACAATCGCGCTCAAGCGTCTATCGTCGCTAGAACGCAAACTCAATGCGGACGCGACATTAAGAACCGAATATACGCAGGTCATAAAAAAATATTTAAACTTAGGTCATATGTCCGTGGTAGAAACTCCCAACGATGACGGATTTTATATTCCGCACCATACGGTAATCAAATAGTCAAGCAATACCACTAAAGTCCGGGTAATATTCGACGCGTCCGCGAAAACAAATAATGGCGTATCCCTAAACGATATATTAATGGTAGGACCTACGATTCAGGACAAACTGTTTTCGCATCTGATTCGCTTCCGCACGTACAAGTTTGTTATTACCGCGGATATAGAGAAAACGTATCGTCAAGTGTTATTGCACGAGGACGATCGAAGGTATCAGCAGTTCTCTGGCGCAGAGACGACAAGATAGAGACGTTTCAATTAAACACGCTCACATTCAGCGTTTCTTCCTCGCCATTTCTCGCAATCCGCACCATACAAAAACTCGCGGACGACGAACGCCATGCGTACCCCAGGGCGGCTGAAATCCTTAAATCGCATCTATACGTAGACGACTTATTATCTGTCACCGAGACCGTTGACGAGGCTCGCGCGATCAGAGATGAGATAATTGATTTACTAGCTCGGGGCGGTTTTACTATCAAACAATGGGCATCTAACAATAAAGGTGTCATTAATGACTTAGCAGACAGTGAGATACACGCGAACTTCACGGTAAGAATAGACCGCTCTCTAAAGACGTTAGGCATAACGTGGAACACGCAGATCGATAAAATATGTTATTCGACTCTTCCGACTAAGATTATAGAAAGATTAACGAAACGAAGCATATTATCAGAAATCGCGAAAATTTTTGATCCGTGGGGTTAATGGGCCCTGTCGTTCTCCACGCGAAGAAATTAATGCAAGACGTGTGGCGGTGCGGAGTACAATGGGACGAATCTGTTCCGCAGAGTATACATATCCAATGGTCGGAGTTCGACAATTAGAATTGATGAATCGGGTCTCCTTCGATCGCAGATTGTTAATAGACGATTATCAAAACGTTCACCTTCACGGATTTTGCGATGCTAGCAATATCGGCTACGGTGCATGCCTGTACGTACGCTCGAGAGGAAAACACGGAAACGTCGTCAACAAATTGTTTTGCGCTAAATCACGGGTCGCGCCGTTAAAAACTATCACCATACCACGGCTTGAACTTTGCGGCGCATTATTATACTAGCATGATTATACCGCGAAGCAAGCGATGCGCTGGCTATTACACCTAATAAAGCGATTTTATGGTGCGATTCGACTATCGTATTACACTAGTTGAAAACGTCACCTCACTTGCTCAAAACCTACGTAGCAACTCGAATCGCAAAAGTTCAAGAGTTCACCGGTGCGAACGAATTGCGACACGTTAGATCGGAAGACAACCCGGCCGATGCGATTTTAAGGGGTCACTTACCTCATGCTTTTTTACAAAATCAAACGTGGTTTACAAGACCTTCGTGGTTAATTAATGATGAGGGCGAATGGCCCAACGAAAACATACGAATAAGCGAAATACCCGAATTGAAAGCGAACATGTGTTTATTGGTGACGTCCAATAATTTCGGAATATTTGAAAAATACTCTTCTTATTCTAAATTACGTTGAATTGTCGCATATTGTCTTCGGTTTTGTCCTACTAATAAACATGTCGGATCGTTATGCGCGGAGGAAATTAACGAAGCAGAGATACAGATATTAAAGGTTTTACAAGCCGTACAATTTTCCGACAAAATTAAAAGACGAGCATTTAATAAACAAATGTAAATTCATTAGTTTAAACCCGTTCTTAGACAAAAACGATTTGGTTCGTGTGGGAGGGCGTCTCCAGAAATCGAAACTAACGTTCTCGCAAAAACATCCAATCTTACTTCCAAACCGACATCGTTTAATCCACCAGATCATATGCGAAATTCATGAAACCCATTATCACGCGGGAATTCAAACTACGCTATGCATACTCCGACAGAGATTTTAGTTACTCGACGGCCGAAATCAGGTACGAAAGGTAATACGTGCGTGCACGCGTTGTTTTCATTTCGACGCCAATACAGTCGAATACAAAATGGATAATCTCCCATCAGTCCGTGCATGCGAAGCAACACCCTTCGATAATACTGGTGTTGATTTTTGTGGATCATTTTACATTAAAAAGAAAAAATATCGTAATCGAGCGCGAATTAAGGTCTATATATGCGTGTTCGTATGCATGTCGATAAAGACGATACACCTTGAGGTCGTGAGCAATCTATCGTCCGACAATTTTCTTGCGGCGTTACGACGATTCGTTGCAAGACGAGGATTACCAACCCATATCCATTCTGATAACGGGACTAATTTTGTTGGCGCAAACAATCAATTAAAAGAACTATACGCCTTATTTAATTTGGACGAACACAAAGATCTTATAGAAAGATTTTCCAGCGAACATCGCATTACTTGGCATTTCATACCGCCAATAGCACCACACTTCGGTGGTTTATGGGACTCCATGGTTAAGCTCTTCAAGCATTATTTCCGACGCGTTGTTGGCGATTCTTTATTTACATATGAGGAGTTAAACACGTTTACTATCGAGGTCGAGGGTAAATTCCAGACCTATCACTTCCCTTTCATCCGATCCGAACGACATGATAGCATTGACACCCGCTCATTACTTAATCGGCAAACCGCTAACGACCCTCTCGGAGGGCGACATATCTTACTGTTCCAGCTAATCGATTGTCTACCTGGCAACATATCACAAAGGTACGACAAGATTTCTGGGCTCGCTGGAACCTCAAATATTTGAATGAGCTTCAAAAACGTTATAAATGGACCAAAGACGGAACGAAGCTCAAGGTTGGGACAGTCGTGTTTATAAATATCTAGTATATAAATAATAGTAAATAAGAATCAGCCATGTTCGCAATGGGCGCTAGGCAAAATCACGGAATTACACCCAGGCAAGGATGAGATAGCACGTACCGTCACCGTCAAAACTTCAACCGGGGAGCTGAAGCAAACAGCTAAGCTTCTATGTCCATTACCGATAGTCATGCGAATGTAAATGCGAAAACGAAATGCGTCTTAAGCTAATAAGTTGTACTACACGGAGTATGCGAGCTACTCCCTCGTAATCATTATGTCTAATCTAGTTGTAAAACGCTATATCTATGTACAATAGTTGATCGTTACTCTCTCAACGGGGGGAGTATGTTGCGTCGTAGAGTTAGAAAGTCGTGCACGACATAGGAATATAGACAAAAAACAAAAGACTGAAGACGAGCGACGTAGATACACATACACACATATACCGAGCCGCACACATAGAGTGGCGGCACAAGATCAAACGCTCGACGCCTGTGATCTCGAGTCCGCGGCTTTCGCGGTCTCCGCGCCTTTGTTCAAACATCTTTGTCATCGATCCGCGGATGGGTGGATCTAAGGCCCACCAATGAAATGATTTCGGGTATATCAGTGGAGTTCGTGGGGATCGCGGTCACCGGGGTTTAGTCAGTCGACTTTTAGACGTATATCCGAGCGTTGTCTCTAAGCGTATATCCGAGCGTTGTCTCTAAGCGTATAAAGGGTGCTCTACACGGCGCTGCTTTTGACGCTTGTCGCTGGCTTCTTTTATCGCCAACTTTTCGCTCTCCCAAAGCGAATTTCTGGCTGACAAAGTCGCTAGCGTCAAACCATTTACACGTTGCTGATAAACAAATAAAGTCGCAAGCGTTTAGGAGAGAATTTTGTGGGGACGGCCAGTCTCAAGAGTCAAGGCATCACGGAATGATGTACTGCAAGCCGCTGCTGTGCTTTGTGCACGAGCTCTTCAAGCTGAAATTCGTGATTCTGCAATAAAAGCAATAAACCAGAAAAGAAAAAAAAGAATATAGGTACGAAAGTGGATAAATAGGAGACTAGTTCAGGGAGCATCAGATAATATCTTCAAGGAGCTAGCATTGGAGGATCCAATCGCATATCGTAAAATATTGCGATTACCGTGCGAGAAATTTGAGGAGCTATTAGAGAAAATACATCCACTTATCCAGAAAAAGGATACTCTAATGCGGCTTGCCATTCCATCTCGGACCAAACTGGAGATTACTCTACGATATTTGGCCACAGGGGACTCTTATCAGTTCCTAGAACTGCTCTTCAGAGTTGCAGCCTGCACTATTTGTAAATTTCTGCCAGAAGTTCTTGACGCAATCAAACAAGTGTTGTGGGACTACCTGAAGGTAAGTCTTAGAAAATTTATAAACTATTTAATTTTGAAGGAAATACAGTATCTCGGACTTGATTACAAAAATCATTATTCATATTATCATTTTAAAATAAATATTAATTTTTTTAGGAAAAAAATGACTGGATGGGAAAATATTTTTTTACATTTTTATTTTTAAATTGAGAGTGCAACTTTTCCATGCCTGAGGGAAATAATGTAGTTGTATTTTTAAATACGATGTACATTAAATTTTAAAAGGGAAATTATCTTGTATAGCACTATTCAATGGAATGTTCAAGAAATATATATATTTTTATGGTCAGAAAGAAAGAATATATTTTTCAGTTTTCTTAACGGTAAAAAACAATGTGAAAAAGAAATAAATTTTTAATTTTTTAAAATTCTTGTACCATTGAATAAAGAGAAGAAATTTTGATACTCAAAATTTGGTTGAAAAATACTATAATAATAAATAAAGGTAAGAAAGTTAAAACAACATACATGATTTTTGCAAAGAAAGAAGTATTTATTATATCGAATATAACGGGCTAAGTGAGAGCCAAGCGCTGTAAAAGGTGCGCAAATAAGTTTTACTACTTTATGGTTAATGTGTAAAAAACCTTTTATTAAAACCGTACGTTTCGGTCCTCCTTTCGGACCATCATCAGCGATGTCAATAATTAACTGTCAATAAACAAAGAAACGTACGGTTTTAATAAAAGGTTTTTTACACATTAACCATAAAGTAGTAAAACTTATTTGCGCACCTTTTACAGCGCTTGGCTCTCACTTAGCCCGTTATATTCGATATATTTAATAACAGAGCCTATTATTTACATTGAAGTATTTATTGTTTCAGTTCAGGCTTTTACAAAAGAAAAAAAAACTCCCTTTCTAATTATTTAAACATCAACTATCATATTGTTATCTTCAATGTTATCAGTAGCCTTATAGATTATCTGATTGGATAGAGAAGGATTTGGCAATATCGTGGTATATGGAGAATGGGAAGGATGTGATGGAGAAAGAAGAGAATGTAGTGATGGAGAGGGAGAAGGATGTAATGATGGAGAGGGAGGAGGATATAATGATGGAGAGGATGGAGGATGTAGGGATGGAGAGGAAGGATATGGTGATAAAGAGGGAGGAGGATATGGTAATGGAGAAGAAGGATTTGGTGATGCACTCAGTTGGCTGACACTTGTGTGGGGAGTAGAAGGCCTGGAGTGATAACTGGAAACAGATGAAAGATAGTTTGATGCGTCTTGTGAAGGATGTCGATGGAAGGGCGAAAGAAATACTTTACTAGTTCCAGATTGTTGGCCAGACAGAGATTCCAAAACAACCTTTGTAATAGCATTTTGAATTTCACCTCTGAGCATGACAGACCAAATGGGAGACAAAGAACTGAGTTGAAAAGCTACATATCGGCCAAATTGATCATTTTCATCTTCTGTTTTTTCCATCTTTGAAACAATATTGTCAAGATGCTCTATGGCGTTTTGTACATTACTGCCGAGAGTTGGACTTGGCAGTTGCTTTCTCTTGAGATCCTTCGTAACTTTCCTATTTTTAGTGATCTTCTCCAATGTATCATCCGATATTTTGCGTCTTTTCTGATCGGCTTCATTATCTCTTTTCTGCTCCGGAATGATATTGCTTGTTGTCTCATCTATAATATTGTCTTTATTCTTTTTCTTGAGAATTTCCAAGTGCTGGGTCAGCTCAGTGTCATCATTTTCAAACTCCTCAGAAGACTCTTCTTGACTCTCTCTTACTGGATCACCACGATCTTCATTCTGCCAATGAATAAGATATTTTGTTACATATTTTAAAAACTCAATTTTTTAATCAATTTACATTGTTTTTTTCAGGCACCATCTACATCAGAAGAATGGAAGCGCATAATGAAAGGATATGAAACACGATGGAACTTTCCTAATTGCGCGGGCGCCATCGACGGAAAGCATATCGAGATAATACGCCCAGCCAATAGTGGCTCTGAATTCTTCAATTATAAGGGAACATATAGCATTATTTTATTTGCTATGGTAGATGATGACTACAACTTTACGTTCGTTGACATAGGAGCAAATAGTCGAGCAAGTGACAGTGCTGTTTTCAGAGATTCAAAGCTCAATCAGGGATTGGAGAATAAGTCAATTGGTCTCCCAGAAAATGCAGTGATTGTTGGAGATGATGCGTTCCCTCTGCGTTTCAATCTCTTGAAACCTTACAGCAGGAGATTACTCAGTGAAGAAGAACTTATCTTCTACTATCGATTATCTCGAGCAAGACGTGTTTCTGAAAACACCTTTGGTATCTTGGTATGGAGATTTGGTGTGTTCTTGCGTGCAATAAACCAGACGCCTGACAGGGTGGACAAAATTGTTTGGGCTGCATGTGCAATCCATAATTGGCTCAGGCAGACTTCGGCATCAACATACCTACCACCCAAATCTGTTGATGTAGAAGACACAGCTACTAGAGATGTTATTCCAGGACAGTGGCGAGGACAAGTGGGAGAGTTAGCAGTTGTTAATCTAAGAAGTTCTAACAATTATAGATTTAATGCAGAAAAAATAAGAAAACGGTATGCTGAATACTTTGTTGGGGAAGGAGCACTTCCCTGGCAGTTGAAGAAGATTGGAAGGAAGATTTGACTATAATATACATGTATATTTCTATCTGTATATGATAGAAAATTCGTAAAAAACCATCTAGCATACAATATGCTCTGATGATTTTATTTTCCTTTGCACTGTAGTAGACTACTGAATAATAGTTAAAGATTCCATTTATTCTATAGATTTAAAGATATTAAATGACTTTATTCATTTATCCAGATATTATATTTGTTTAAAAGCAATAAATCTTACCATATTCGATGATGAGTTCCTTGTACTGACGACTTCTCGTAGGAAAGAATCCGCTTAATCATACCAAATCAATCTTGGAATATACAAAGAATCTGGGTCTGTTCCACTTTTTTTGCTGTTATTCACCTTTTTAAGTTCCTTCCTGTATGTGTCTTTAATGCTCTTAAAGCGTGCTGTAAAAATAAAAACGAAGTTTCATGTCAATAATTTTCCAAGCATTACTAGTTATTTACAATAGAAAACCTTTATTTATCTTATTAAATTATTTTTATAATTCTTAAGCAATTTTTGGCTTTTTAAATAGATTCCTTCATGAAAACAAAAATATTATTATTTTCAATAATAGAACATGTCCAAAAAAAGTATACAAAAGAAATAAATAATAGAAATAAAAAAAACATTATATACACTGTAGGCTATGCTTACAGCATAACTGTCATGTCTAGTTGTGAAAGTGAAAGTTATTTTATTTGCTATAAATAGCCCTATATAAATTGAGTTAAATTATGTGCAACCTTTACAAATCAGTATAGACAGAAATGCACTAGCACAATACACAAGTCAGAAAATAAATGCCTCCATGATCTTTTATTTAGGCCATAGTTAAGAGTTATTGAACTGTAAATAAATTAGAATTTTGTTTGCAGCCTTCAAAAATCTGTAAAACAAATATGCATATATAGAGGTTAGATTTTTATATTTTAAGTTTATTCCTAAAAAATCATAACTGTTTCTCTAAGATCTACTATATTTAGACCATAGTTTTAATTTATTTAACTGTAAATAAATTAAAAACAAATTTTGTTACGTTTTCTTCATTTTTAACGAAAAGCTATTATTTTACTTTAGAGAATAATGTTTCCTTCCTAATCAAAATTATGATATAAGAGACGATATGAACTTACCTCGGAATTCTTCTTCGCACATCTTCAAATTCTTTTTTTCAAGGTCGATTAACATCATTGCTACCTGTCCATCTCGCATGGGTTTGTTTGAATAGTCCTTCAGTTTAATATTCCAAATAATTGGATAATTTTCCAAAACCTCGAGAAATATACATATTTCACTGTTCTTCAGTCTTGCTAATTTTGGCGCCATTCTGGACGCAAAAATGAAAGAGAAGAAAATTCCACAAGTAGGAAAACAATATTATACCACCAAACACACACACGTACGTCTCCTGGATGATGAAACGTTGTCAGCTGGCCATTTCGCGCATGCGCAGAATGCCGAACTATTCGCCAGTCGCCCGTTGATTCATTCGCTACCGTCTTGACACGGAGCTTCTTTTGACGCTGCTGCTAAAGTCGCCCAGCTATTCGCTTGACGAGAGCGTTAAAGTTGGACATGTTCAACTTTGTCGCAGCGACCACTAGACGCCACGACTTCAAAATTTTAGACGCTAGCGAATAAAAAACAAGCGTCTAAAAGAAGTTTTTACCAGCGAATTCGCTGACGAATTAAGAAGCTTGCTCAAAGCGAATAAAAGCAGCACCGTGTAAAGCACCCTTAACCAAGCGTTACATCCAAGCGTTATATTCAAGCGTTATATCCAAGCGTTAAAACGATTAATCGTCGCGACCCGAATCTTCTCCAAGGCATCATCGCGATCCGAGTCGATACTCGAGGCGTTATCGCAACGGAGTGTGTGTCTAACGCGTTGTCGCATAAATAATCATTGTGACCCGAGCATAAACTCGAGACGTTGTCGCAATCGAGCTCACAAACACTGTGATGCTAAATAAAAATCTAATATCACACGTAAATCGCTGTACATCTCCGACGAAACTGATCGTAAGTGCACAATTATAATTTATCAATAACCATATATATTCTAAAAAGTTTAATAAAAAAAATTATATACAAAAAAATAAAATCAAAAATTCATACAAAAATTAAAAATTAAAAATTTTTACAAAAAATTAAAAATTAAAAATATGCAAAAATTAAAAATTTATACAAATTCAAAAAATAAAAAAATTTTAGTTAAAATAACTTGGCGCTGCTAAGTTTCAAAATTAATAACTGCAATGTATCTTAAAGTAACAAATAATTAATTTAATTTAATAAACATTACATCAATAACTGCATCAACTCAACGTAAATGTAGGAAGTACGTTAATATCATTAGCATATTGGTCAGTTTAGCAGCGCCAAGTTTTTTTAACTAAAATTTTTTGACTTTTTAATTTTGCATAAATTTTTAATTTTTGCATGTTTATAATTTTTAATTTTTTTTTTAATTCTAAATTTTTGTTTGAATTTTTAATTTTGTTTTTTGTTTTATATAATCTTTTTTTTTATTAAACTTTTCAGAATATATATGGTTATTGGTAAATTATAATTGTGCATTTAGTTATAAAATAACACTATTTTAGTTTCAGGATAATAGGAATAAGCAAGTGAAAGTCGGGCGCAAGAACTTAAGCGCTAAGACTTTGGTTGTAATCTTTTTTATTTAAACTTGAACGTTTCAGTCCTTCCTTTGCACCATCTTCAGCAATATGTTTACAGAATGATGTACAAAATAATACTGACGGATTGTGAAACAACAAGAACATAAAAGATGCAAAACAATAACAGATCATAAATGATCGTAAAATTCTATTGATGGATTGTGAAATCAAAACAAATCATAAAGGAGCGAGATGAGATGTGCCAATCAATAACAAATCGTAAATATATGTAGTCGGGTAATAAAAGTGAACCAAAATATTTGGTACGCCCGTAACGGAATAATTAACGAAAATGGGACATAAAAGTGGACGGTCGCATATTGGTGAATATGAGAACCGCGATACACTAAGAGTGGGTGATTAATAAACGAGTGATGCGCGCAATGCACCAACAGACCTCCACGGTTGTATCTCTGATTTAAAAGTTATCAGATTTTGTTTAGACGTTCAACAATTGTTGCGTATATGTGATGTAAACACTCCGTGTCGGTCTATCGGTTCAGACTGTTTTTTTGTCGTTTAATATGAAGCATTTCTGACGTTAACCTTTTTCCTAAATTGATTTCTTTATCCAAGATCTCAACGCCGTCCCAATTAAATTCATGATCTAACAATCTGTGGTCTGTGATCACAGATGGTTGCGGAGCGTCGCAATCTTTACAAGTTATTTTATATACCACATTTTTCCGTGAGTATTTCGGTAGCGGATCTTTATGGACTTTGATGAAAGAACGGAGCTTATTCGTGCCCGTGTAGGACATGATTACATTCTGATCGCGGACTATATGTTTGAATTGTTCCGAAAATCCCGGGACATACGGAATGTTAAAAAATGTTGGGTGTTCCGCTCTCTCCTCCACAGAAACACCCCGTTCTCGATTAGACGTTTTCTCACTCTTATTGAACAATGTTTTTAATCTCGTGTGGAGTTCTTGAAACACGAATGGTAATGGGTACCCATTTTCACGCAAAACTCTTATTACGAATTCGAGATTTTTTTGTTGAAATCTTGGGTGAGATAATCGGATTGCTCTATCGACCAAGGATATGATGGTGCCTTTTTTGTGGCAAAGAGGGTGCTTGGACTCAAAATTGAGGTATCTACCCGAAAAAGTGGGGTTATGATACCAATCGAATTCGACGACATTATCTCTAATAATAATGGTAGTGTCAAGGAAATTTAGGTGGTCGTCCGTACCCTCCTCCAGCGTGAATTGTAATCGTGGATGGACGGAGTTAAATGAATTAAGAATAAATTCTAGCATGGAGGACGGCACCGACAACGCGATGTCATCCACATAACGAAAGTAGAATGGTAATTCAAATGAAAGAGTCCCTAACACTCGCTTCTCCAGGTCTTGTAAGGTGATATCCGCAATAATGGGTGACAAAGGGGAGCCCATTGGCGTGCCGAAGGTTTGTTGGTAATGCACGTTGTTGAAGGAGAAGAATGTGGAGTTAAGGACGAATCGAACCGCGCACAGGAATTCGTCGCGCGGTATGGAGTAATTCATCTCTATATGTTCCCATCTCTTGAGGATGCTCTCCATTGCCAATTCCACAGGAATATTCGTGAAAAGCGAGACCACGTCCAAGGAAATCAATTTATAGTTGTCTTCAATATCCAATCCCGTAAGTTTGTCAACCAATTCAAAGCTGTTATCGATGTGGCTATGAGCCTTGGGAATCGATCCATGGATGATGTTGTGGAGGAAGGTCGCAATGGAATGCAGCGGGCTGTTTACCGAAGACACAATGATGCGCAGAGGGCAGTTCGGTTTATGGATCTTCGGCAACCCGTACGCCCTCGGCAAGATACCATCACTACTGTTTTTACTGGCATTTGCTTTAACCTTCACATATTTAATTATTTATACACCGTTATAATTTTTCCTATATACTGAAGAAGACTAAGTACAGTCGAGACGTTTATAATTAAAGAGAATTAAATACTATTTCACAAGTTTAATTATATTCTTTTAATTGACACCTGTTCTATTGCTCGTTTAGTGGGTCCATAACATTTATTCATTGCATTGCAACACACGAGCCACACTCATTTTTATTTATTTTAGAATTATTTATTCTTAATTATAAGTAGTGCTTTACTACTTTTTTTCTGTTTCAAGATTAATAAACAAATTAACATTACATTTAATAAATTTTTGTTTGCCTTCCTATTAATAAAGTACCTAATTTTTACGTTTTTAAATAATAAACTTAATTTTTTTAATTCATTAGTTCTAAAATACATCTATGAAATTAAATAAATAAAACAAATAAGTCTATATGAAATTAATTTAACTTAAATAAAATAAAATAAATTTCCAAAATATTTTAAATAAATATTATTTTTTTTAATAATTTGACAATTAGGCTAATATTTTATTACTTTATTTTTCTATTATTATTAAAATTTTTTTTATTAAATCATCTTTGATACGAAAAATTAACTTAAAATATTTTTATTTAAAATATTAATTTTATTTTTATATATAATTTATATTTTAAATACAAATATTTTAAATTGATTTATATATATATAATATATATATATATATATATATAAATCAATTTAAAATATTTGTATTTAAAATATAAATTATATATATATATATTAATATATAAATTATATAAATTATATTATATATTAATATATAAATTATATTATATATATATATATAATATATATATATATATTTTATATATATATGTATGTATGTATGTATGTATTGTTTATTCATTCCCCTTAGGGTTTCGAAGGCGCTTTTAAGGAGCGGTCCCAAACCTTTACAAATAAATAATAACATTTTCCCTCGTGACCTGGCCATAAGCGACCCTTACATGCTCATACCTTCCTCCCTCGGCCCCCGTCCCTCCTCCCATTTCCCACCCCCCTTACTCTCTTCTTCGTCTTCTTGTACTTCACGACTCTCCTTCTTCGCTCTCTCCTCTCTGATTTCCTCATCCTTCTGTCCTTCTCATTCCTTGCATCATCTCGTCCCTTTTGCTCCTCCGTCCTTCCTCTCCCTCTTCCTGCCTCACCTACTCTCTTCTTCTTATGTGTTCTCTCTCCTTACATGTCCCCCTATCCTGGCTTGTCAGAACTCTGAAACATATAAAGAGAGACGCCCTCCCCTTTCGTTCCCTATTCCCCCTGTTCTAACTCCTCCTTCTGTCCTTACATATCTCCCCTATATTCCTAGACATCTCCCCAACCTCTTTTTTCTCTTCCTCCCCCTCTCATCTTTCGCACTTTTCCGTCTCTACCTTTTCCCCGCTACTCCACCCACTTTTCCCTCTCTCCCCCTTTTAATCTATCTCACTTTCCCTTTCTCCGCAGTCTTCTCTTCTTACTAAATCTACTCCCTCACCCTTCCCCTCCGCCTTTTTCCCGAATCCCCTTTTTCCCTCCTCTTAATCCTTCCTATTCCCTTCTCTCTACTTAATCTCTTGCCTCACTCTTCCACCCACATTCCTCTCGTCCTTCGCTACCGCCCATCTCATCCTCTTCCTCCCTCTTTCCCCTCTCCTCCTCTAGTCACTCGTTCTCCCTTTCCTCGACTCCTTTGCTTCGTCTCCATCCTTCTCTTCTCTCCCCACGTATTCTAACCTTTCACTATCGCTCTCCTCGTCTTCTTCTCTCTTCCGGATAACTCTTCTTTTCCTTCTCCTCTCCTCTTTTCTTCCTTCAACTCTTTTGCTTCGTCTTCTTCTGTCACCTCTCTCCCACGCTTTCCATCCTCTCATTATCGCTTTCCTCTTCTCTTCTTCCTTCAGGTTAACTTTTCTCTTCCTTTCTCTCTGCTCCTTCTCTTCCCTCGACTTTTTTGCCTTGTCTTCTTCCTTCTCCTCTTTTCCCTCGTTTTTTAAGCTCTCCGCATCGCTCTCCTCGTCCTCTTTTCTCTTCAGAGTGATTTTACTCTTCCTTTCCTCTCCTCCTTTTCTTCCCTCCACTCCTTTGTTTCGTCTTCTTCCTTCACCTCTCTCTCAACGTTTCTCACCTCTCACTTTCGCTTTCCTCTCTTCTTACTCCTCTTATCCCTCTCCATCTCAATATCATTAGTTCTTTCTTTAATCCTCTCCCCCTCTCCTTATTGCTCTCAACTCTCTCACCAACACCTCCTTCCAATCCATCTTCCTTTTCTCTTCACTAAAATTCACCTAAACTTTTATCACCTTACTCCTGTCTCCTCTTCTCTTTCGCGCAATCACTACTGATCCGCCGCAACACGTGTTCCGCGTACATGGCCCGCAGGTTTTCCTGTGCCGCCATCACCTGTTGCCTTATGCCTCCTCTCTCATTACTCGCCGATAATACCCTTTATCCTCGTCGCGCTCCTTACCGACTCCTTCTTTCCCTCAGTTCCATTCTCCTCTACTTTTCTTCACCGTCGCCACCATCTCCCTTTCTCTTCTCTTTGCTCCAAAATCTGCTGACTCTACTTTTCCGAACTCCTTTGCACCCATCTAACTCTTTACTTCTTGCATCCCCATCGCCTCCTCCATTTTCTCGAGTTCCTCTCGTCCTCTTCTAACCCTACCTCCACCCACAGATTTCCCACCTTCCTCCCGACATCACTTCCTTCCTCAAATTCCTTCACTACACTAAACACACGTTAGCTCTCTTTAACCGCCATCTTCTTTCCCCTATATATATATATATATATATGTAAAACATCTTATTTTAAAGAGAAATCAGTGACACAGCGCCAATTACGTGATATATTTTTTATGGAAAATAATGCTATAAAACAATGCTTCCATAAAATCTTGTACAACTTTAAAGATTTATGTTGGATTTATACTCGTACAATTATATTTCTTTAATATAAATTTAATTTTTATTGGAAATTATGTGAAACATATTTTAGAACAAATAAATTATTATTTAGCATAATTTTCTACAAATTATTTATCGCATAATTGCTAGTGTTTTTACATAATTTAATTTTATATGTATAATATGTAATTTTCATTTTACCTTATTATTTCATTTTATATCTCTCTAGTTTTTTACGTTATTATTTGACATAGTATTTATCGAAAAAGATTTTCTTTTTTTTTATATATAGACACTCTCACTAATGCTGAGAAAAAAGCTCAAAAGGCAGAGGATACATCTCACTTAAGCAGTGACTCGGATCAGGAGACACTTCTTCCATCGAAAAGACAAAAAAAACCTTCTTAATTTTGCAGTATTTCTTCTGATGAAGAAAGTATAAAAGAAGACACAACCAAAAGAGCGAATTCAGAATTTTGATATGACTCAGAAAATTTTCTTACACGTCCCGTTGTTCCATTTTTTCCTGAATCTCAAGATAAGATGTATACATATGTATAGAAAACATAAAATAAAGATGATTGAAAAATAATGATCATTTTGATGATTTTCTGTATTTAAAATACTTTTAAACTTCTAAGTACTTTATATGTAATATTAAATAATATTACATTTTATAATATATTTTATATATTATATAATTATATAATAACATTATATTTTTTATTGCAATAATTCAGTATATTTATTAAGTAAAATAGTATTATGTGTTCCAGCTATTTTTCAATTTCTTTTATTAATTTTTATGTCATAAGAAATTATTCAAAGCTATTTTTCAAAAAGTTCCTAAAATCTGATACATTTTCTCAATAAAGATTCTACAATAACACAAGTTAGATGTCAGGAAAATGTACAAATAGATTGTCAAATTACAAACAATCTTGTTGTAAATGAAAGAGCAGAAATCGTAGTAAGAACTGAAGAAACAGGGCCAAAAAATTTCAAACATATTAAAGAGAGTGAGATTCTGTTGCATCTCGATTTTTATATAAGAATTTTTTATATAAGAATATTAAAGATTTTTATAAGAAGAAATTATACTTTTTATCCAGTTTTTTTAGTATAAGCATTATACCTTTCATATCTTTTTTTCCATAGGAATTCTAACTAAGATCTTTACAATGATCGAAGAAGTGAAATTTGAAATGGCCATGTTGAAAAAGGCGCGTTAAGTACATTGACCTCGAGCAAATAGATGGCAGTGTGTTCTCCAATTTAAATAGATAGATAGAAAGAGAGCGCTTCTTCCTCTTCCTCCTTTTGTACATTAAAAGCAGCTCACGTTGTATTTCTCAGTTCAACACGTTTTTGTTAATTACAGATTGTTAAGGTTTTTGTTTTGCGCGCCTTTTGATTACGTTCGATTATATCGACCATTCGTAATACGACACGCGGAAGCCGGCGCGATGGAACTTGCGTATAAATTCCATCGTTAGTACCCTAACAGCACGATATATTGCAGTAACATTGTAGCAATATTGCTCGGCAAGATTGCAATATTGCATGCAATATTGCTGCAATGTTGCAGCAATCTATCTATGTCCTACCCTGCGCAATATTGCTACAATGTTCAGCAATATTGTAGCAATATTGTAGCGCAATATTGCTGTAATGTTGTTGCAATTTTGTGGCAAAATTGTAGCGCAATATTGCTGTAATGTTGTAGCAATGTTGTAGCACTATATTGGGCAAATATTATATACTATTTATTATACAGGGTGATTCAAAACAACCGTTTGTCCTTAAAATGTCGTATTCCTGACTTTATTTTAAGAAGATTTTTCCTTTACCAAAATTTTATCCGAAGCTTAGTTTTTAAATTATAAGGAGGAATAGTTAGCGAATTACGGGACGAGTACGGGCGGTAGGCAGGAGCGGCGCGACTCACCGTCCGATGCAGGTGATTACGTGGGGCGCTCGCTGCGATCAGCTGCTTGCTACACGCGATGGGTGTGTGTGTGTGTGTGTAAACGTACACGCGTATACACACACACACACACACACACACACACACACACTCTCTCTCTCTCCCACACACACACACTCACTTATTCTTACCTTGTAGAGATTCGATATCTTAATACTTCTTAATAATTACTGATGAAAAATTACTGCACGACCGTAGATAGCGATGAGACGTTTTCATGTGACACACCGAGTAATAAGCAAAGTTTTTTCTTTCATAAATTGTATCACGTATCGACACTTTTATGAATTTACTTTTACGAATTTACGCACTTGATCGATAAAGTGCGTAAATTCGTAAAAGTAAATTCGTAAAAGTGTCAATACGTGATACAATTTATGAAAGAAAATCTTCGCTTATTACTCGGTATGTCACATGAAAACGTCTCATTGCTATCTACGGTCGTGCAGTAATTTTTCATCAGTAATTATTAAGAAGTAAGTATTAAGATATCGAATCTCTACAAGGTAAGAATAAGTGAGTGTGTGTGTGTGAGAGAGAGAGAGAGACAGAGAGAGAGAGAGAGTGTGTGTGTGTGTATACGCGTATACGTTCACACACACACACACACACACACACACACACACACACACATATCGCGTGTAGCAAGCAGCTGATCGCAGCGAGCGCCCCACGTAATCACCTGCATCGGACGGTGAGTCGCGCCGCTCCTGCCTACCGCCCGTACTCGTCCCGTAATTCGCTAACTATTTCTCCTTATAATTTAAAAACTAAGCTTCGGATAAAATTTTGGTAAAGGAAAAATCGTCTTAGAATAAAGTCAGGAATACGACATTTTAAGGACAAACGGTTGTTTTGAATCACCCTGTATATTAAAAGTCATTTAATTTATTGAAATTTATAAATTTATTTAAAACTTATTTCATTACAAATTCCATTACAATGTTAATGTATATTGTCATGCAATCATTATTTTAATCAATTTTACATCTTCTATAACAAAAATATACAAGTAAATTATTAATATATTAATGTCTTTTTGAATAAAATAATTTCACCTAAAATAATTATTAATATATTAATGCATTTTTTAATTACACAATATTTTCTATAATTTACCATGAAAAATGAATTTACTAATTTTCACTATCATTGTTCTCATCAGTTTGATTAGTTTTTTTTTCTCGACGAATACGTCTGACCTTGGCTTGAGCCAACAACATTGAGACGCAATTTTTTTTATTTCCATCTCGGTACAATTCGGGCATATACTGGATACTGCTCCTGAAAATATTTTACATAAGATATTAGTTGTATATTTCTAGCGAAATTAATGTGAAATTATCATTAATAATAATAGTAAATAATATATAGACTATTCTTACTTTTCAAAACTTTTGCTATTAAAAGAATTTTAAATTCTTTTTTGTTCCTTTTGCCATTCCAACTAAATTGTTTTGCAAAACAGTCGTCTAATAATTTTTTTAGGATGCCGGTGGTCACTACGTTCACATCACTTCCACCGAATCTTCTTAAATAAGTGATCTGTGAAATATTAAAACATGAGATTAATTTGAAGAAATATGTAAAAGATGAATAAAAATATTAGAAAGTTATCACAAGTAAAAATGATTATCAAACGTATATCATGCAAAGTATTTTTACTCAAAAGGTTTACGAAAAAAATGTAAATTCAAGATATTAAATCATGCATTAAAAAATTAACTATAATCAATCAATTTTTCCTTCATTCATAAATTTTATACAACTATACAATAATTTATATAGTTATACAGACTACAGAAAAAATTTACTTTTATTTGTATTTGTGTGTCTCCACGAATATACAGGGTGTTTCAGTGTTAAATGTCCTAACTTAAAATATGAATTTAGGACCTCAAAACAAGAAAAAATTTTCCTCTGAAGGTATGCCCGTAAACGCTTTGTTTAGGAGATATTCACATCTAAACATTTTCATTATAAAATTTTATGAAATTATTATCAGGTTATATTAAATAAATTAATAGTGTGTTCCAACTACTTTATTACTAGAAAATATGAAAATTTTAACATAATTATAAATTTTGTTCAAAGTGATGGCCTTGAACATTGAGACAGGCTTGGCATCTTTCTTTCACGGCAGCAGTGGCAGAGCGGCACTGGAGCTGTTATTGTTTCACATGTTTTAATAATTCTTCTTCGTAAAGAATTAATGTCATTAACCGGCCTTTCGTAGACTTTTTGTTTAATAGCACCCCAAGCAAAAAAATCCAATGGCGTCAAATCTGGAGTGATATGTCGAAATGGTGTTTGTGTATCGTTTTTACAATGTCAATATTGACATGTGTGTACAGTTAGGGAAACAAGGTCATATTAGCAGTCGTACAATAAATTTATCATTCCTACCCGTAACTTTTGATGTTAATATCCATTAAACAAAGCGTTTATGGGCATACCTTCAGAGAAAAATTTTTTCTCGTTTTGAGGTCCTAAATTCATATTTTAAGTTAGGACATTTAACCCTGAAACACCCTGTATATGGAGTCCCAGTTGAAGACGTTGGCCTTTGAAGCCACATGAAGTTGCCGATTCAGACAATTATTCAATGAATTTAAAATATTATTTATAATTTGAATTCAATGGCATTGAATTTAATATTGTAAATTATAATACAAAGCTGTAAAATATAACTTACCATTTTTTCCAGGAATGCGCGGCGTTTCAGCTTCTCTTCGATTTCATCTAATTGAGCCATACTTTTTATTGGTAAAGAAATTTCATCCTCTAATTCATCTAAGTCTTCATTTGAAACTTTTCTCATTTGCATTTGTGACTCTATCTGAGTCATTCTATTATCTAAAATTGCCAATTTTGCCAATATAGAGTTAAGTTTTTGCAGCACAGCTTCTTCAAAACCTATCAAGTACAAAAAAAGTTTAATAAATTTCTGTAATTTAAAAACTAATTAATAATTGAACAATTCCAAATTTGTTTTATTACTGGATACTTTTTCTCCTTGTTGGGGAATCTCAACGACATTTTTGGACTTATGAACTACTTTTGGAGTTGAAGATTGCTGAGGTGCAATTATTTCAATTGACGTAATTTTCGGCTTATTACTTTTCACAAGAAAATTGATTTGTGGCGGTTTTTTTATTATTTCTTCCATTGGAAATTCATCTGAAATAAATTATTTGCAATCAATTATTAAAGAATGAAGCAATTATTTAAAAATGCCATGTTAAAGTCAATTATATTGTAATCACAAATACAACCTTGGAGCATAGATTTTTTCTTATTTGTTTTGAATTGCTCTGCGTTACTCACATCGTCACTACTGCTACTTGAAACTTTTTTTTTTCTTTGTTGCCTCCTTTTTCTGGCAGCGGCCAGATTTGTTGAATTTAGATCGGAATCTTCTAAATTCGATGTCTCCTCTGCCTGAGCAAGCTTATCTAGTGCTCTCATATAATCATCTGTAAAAAAATTCGTGTTTGCTGAGTATATATATAAATGTTATTATATTTTTACATATAAAAATTACCTGAACTGCCAAAAATTTTTACTATCGTCAACTTCGACCACTTATCACCTTCTCGAGGCATGTTTCGCGTAATATTGCTCGAGTAACGTCTGTTTTTGAGGTTAGATGACTTGGCCACCAACAAGTAATCTTATTCTCATCTATCCAACAGGATGGTATAACTTGAAGACTATCTTCAAATTCAATGATTGCATATTTTTTTCACAGGAGCACATGACTATATGTTGCTTTATGAATGTAGCTGAAAATTCACTAAACGATGTGTATTTGGCAAAAGTTTTGCATCGACTAATTGTGCAGTGATGCCAGAATTGAGACGCGAGCAACATGCAGCCGGAGTGGAGCGAATACATAACAAGCGAACCGCATACATGTGACGGCAGCTGAAGCGCCGATTGGCGCCGAGCTCACATGTACGCAGTTTCGCTTGTGTATGTTATCCTCTCTACTCCGGTTGCGTGTTGCTTGCGTCTCAATTCTGGCATATTGTGTCTGGCTTCCTTGTTTAGCGAGTAGCGCCTAATATCTACGAATTTGCCCGATTTTTTCAGATCGTATGTTACTGCAACGTATAATTTCAACTTCTAAACTGTCATATATATAATATAAATTTATAATATATGTAAAACAGCAGTATATAAGCATATAATATACAATACTTATAACAAAAATACATATAACAAAAATATTGTTATTGGAATTTAATTGGAAAAAGACGCTATAAGTGGACACCGATATATGTATAATTCGTTACGTTTGAAAAAAAAATAGTTTAATATTGTAGTGTCAAATTATTTATTGTATAAAATATTTATAAAAGTATATAATGGTTTCGGATTTTGAGATTCGACTTATTAACGCCACGCGCGACGGTCTCAACGCTCCAATATGTTTTATCGCTCGAGGACGACTGCCTGACTTTTACTTTTCTTCCATTTAATAATATAAATAACAAAGGACACGAGAGAACAATAAGCATCGTCGGCTCGACAATTATAATACATACATATAAACAGAGGTGATACAAACGTTTAGCCGATCTTGGTTTAAGATTACTAGCGTATTCGATTTGTTGACTCTACCCGACTCTTGAGTCGAGTCGGGTCAGATCGAAAGTATACTATACTATACTTTTTTTACTATCTATCTATATTTTCGATCTGACCCGACTCGACTCAGAGTCGGGTAGAGTCAACAAATCGAATACGCTATAAGATTAAAATATCCTACAATATAGCAAATTTATTGTTATATAAACTTTTTTTTTAAATAAAAGTAATCACAATATGGATATTAAAATTGTTCAGCAGAGAGAAGATAATTCACCTGTAATCCAAGGTATTTCATTAATCAAGCACTATCAAAACATTCCTTTATAGCAAAATGTGGTGACTTTTTGGCACAATAACGTTACACGACACTCGTGGGCACGGTGCTGAAACCGTGCCATCATGTATTGAGAAGTCGCCACGTTTTGTTATCAGGGATAGCTATTATAAAGGAATGATTTACATGATCTCTCTATTTATAATTTTTTAGGAAGGCATAAGAGAAAGGCTATTCATTTGTGTAGTCGTAGGCATCAAAGAAGAATTATTCAGGCAAAAACACAACATGAATACCATGTAGAAAATAATTTTGATCATTCAATTCAAAATCAATTAAATATCAAAGTGGATACTAATAGCAATAATGCAAGCAGCACATTTGAAAGTAATGAAACAGTTGATAATGATTTTGAAGAAATGTTTAATAAATCAAATACTTCTTGTAGTGATTTTGAGCAATGCGAGGTGTCAAACGAAATTCTGAATGGTGACAATTATGAATCCCCATCAAATTTTTCAGACAAATCTGATGATGAGTCAATTGATAATGATGAAAATGACACTAATATTGATACATTGAAGGCGGACTTATCACAGTGGGCTTTAAAGTATGCGATTCATCATAACGCCATTAATGACCTCTTACCAATCATTTCTAAATATATACCAAGCTGTTCATTACCACGAGATGCTAGGACCCTACTCCGCACACCTCGTGAAACTAACGTTGTTGATTTGGCTGGAGGACAATATGTACATTTTGGACTCATACCAGCTCTTCATTCAATAATGCAGGAATTAAAAAATGCTGGACTAAGTGTAGACAATATAAATTTATCATTGAATATCGATGGCTTGCCAATATCGAAGTCATCAACCAACTCTTTCTGGCCTATTTTAATATCTGAAAATATTTTTCGAACAGTCGAAGTAATAGGGGTTTATTATGGCCAGAAAAAGCCCACAAGTGCTAATGACTACTTAAGAAAGTTTGTGAACGAATTGAAATCTGTGATTGATAATAGATTTATTTATAAAAATAGATTAATTAAGATAAGACTTTCCACAATCATTTGCGATACCCCGGCAAAATCATTTATTTTGAATACAGGCCATACAGGATTTTCAAGTTGTTCAAAATGTACGATAGTTGGTCAATCTGTAAATAGAACAACTTGTTTTCCATATGAAAACGTGCCAAGTAGGGCTCGAACGGATAAAGACTTTATTCGACAATCAGATGAAGACTATCATCGAGGCAGAACCATAACGGAAATACCAAACATCGGATTAGTGACTAATGTAACATTAGATTATATGCACTTGGTCTGTTTAGGCGTTAAAAAACTGATATTATTATGGATAAAAGGACCTTTGTCAGTAAGGATTGGTAACAATAATATAATAAAGTGTTCACGGTACATGGTTTCATTTCATGACATGATACCATCCGAGTTTTCAAGGAAGCCAAGAGTATTGACAGATATCAGTAACTGGAAAGCAAGTTTAACAGTTTATTTCGACAGTTTATATTGTATACAGGACCAATTGTGTTGCAATCCATTTTGAAAGAACATATCTACATTCATTTTTTAAGTCTTCATATAGCTTTATCAATACTCGTGAGCCCATCTTTAGTTGAAGAAGAATGTAATATAAAATATGCTGAGGATTTATTAAAATATTTCGTAGAAAACTTCCAAACTCTTTACGATGTGCAATTTATGTCACATAATGTTCATAATTTGCTCCATTTATGTGATGAAGTCAGAAAATTTGGTTCTTTAGACAATTTCAGCGCTTTTCCATTTGAAAATTTCATGATACAAATAAAAAAAGTGTTGAGAAAATTTGAAAAACCACTACAACAACTAGCACGAAGATATGGTGAACAGAAAATATAACATCAGCACAATCAACAAATTCTTCATTTTTTGATATATTATCATTAAAAAAGAAGCATCATGATGGCCCATTGCTATTGAATGCAGGAAAAATCGACCAATCGCAATACAAAATCCTCAAAACAAATTCATTCAATTTAAATTGCGATGACAAACGAAATAACTTTTTCCTACTGGAAGATAATTCTGTTATTATCGCTTTGAATATAGTACAATTAGAAAATAATGATATTTTTATTATAGGACGTAAATGTAAAATATTGAAAGGATTATATGATCAACCATGTTCATCAAAACTTTTAGATATTTATATAATTCGTGATGTCATTAATTCGGCGTTATCTTGATGGCCAGTATCTTCCATAAATAAAAAAATGTGGAGAGTACAACTGGCAGAAATAGATTATATAATTCCAATAAGGCACGTAGCATATAATTAATAAAATGGGATATGAATTCTACTGTATATTTCTGTATATTATTTTTTATTTTTTTATTGATCATTTTGGTTATTTCCTTCTTCATCATCTTGGAATTTAATCATCAAATGTATTAGTGACGGATCTGCAATGAATAATCATTTATATAGAAGCTTTTACATATACAAATATATGATGTATTTGTTGATTGCCTGATAATAATTTGTGGTACGTCAGTAAAAATTGATTAATTTTAAAATCAACCTAAAGAATTATATTAGGAGAAATTGGAACAGTTCCGAGCTGCAATAAAAGTTTACTTTCATCATTTTATTTTATATATTTAATTATTGAGTAAACAAAAAAATACAAATAAAATATTGAATATTGTAAATTCATATAATTTCTATTAAAATAGTTATATCAATTCAATAAATATAACATACCAATATTAACCTCACAAAATCATAACCGTTATTATTATTTATAACAATTATATATCACATAATGAAAATCACATAATAAATACAAATTACATTCACTATAACACTTCACATTTATTATTTTTGATAGCCACAATTGTTTTGAATTATTAACTTTTTATATTTTTATATAAAAATATTTTTTCACACATATAATAACTGCACAAATTTTTAATACTGACATTATAACTATACAGGGTGTCCGGTAATTCGCGCCCCACCCGCCATGTGCAGGTAGAGCAGGTCAAACCGAGTAAAAAAGTCATCTACCATTTTGCAAAATTTTCAATAATAAGAGAGAAATTAATTAATAAATTTCGGCCAGTACAAGCGCGCGGAGAGAAGGGACGGCCCACTGTAACGTGGTCACTAAGCGCGCGGCGATAAACGACAGCGTAATGTTATACCGTTGCTACGCGCGCGACCGCGCGACGAAGCGTTGGCAGACGCGCTTTGCAAATGAACACGCCTAAGTATAAATGATTGAAAAAAGTGGGCCGTCTCTTCTCTCCGCGCGCTTGTACTGGCCGAACTTTATTAATTAATTTCTCTCTTATTATTGAGAATTTTGCAAAATGGTAGAGGACTTTTTTACTCGGTTTGACCTGCTCTACCTGCACATGGCGGGTGGGGCGCGAATTACCGAACACCCTGTATAGAAGCAATACGTACATACATTATAGTTGGTACACATTATATACATAATGCCTTAGTATGTTGCAGTGCCACCTTGCAGCAATATTACTGCAAGATTGTCAGAATATTGCATTCCAATATTGTTGCAATGTATTAGAAATATTGCACACGCAACATTGCAATGCAATGTTGCTGCAATGTATCAGCAATATTGCACTGCAAATGCAATATGACAATATTGCTGCAATGTTACTGCAATATATCGTGCTGTTAGGGTATATATAAACTCGTGCGCGCACCGACACACGCACTTCCTTCTCTTATATTCTTCTGCTCCGATTCTTGGTCGAAGAGAGTATTGGTTCGCGAGTTAACTGTAGAAGTTTTTCTTTATTAAAGTGTATTAAAACATAGAGACATTGTCTTCATTCCAAAGTTCTCAAGATCCACAGACATTTCCTCAACAGGTTATGGGCCCAGGCTCGTATTTTGCTTGAGAAATTTTTGAAGAAAGTGTTGTGCGTGTGAAAGAGAAGAGAGTGCCACGTGGCTGTGAATTTCGGCAAGATGTCGGAAGAGATATCTGCGTGGAACATTACGAAGTTCAACGGCGAAAATTTTGAAGGGTAGAAATTTCAAGTAAACTCTCTATTTTTCGCGTGCGAAATTCAAGACGTGGTTATCGGCACAAGAGTTATGCCGCAGGATGTTGCTTCAGCGGAAGCTAAAACGTGGGTGCGTGATAATGCAAAGGCGATGTTCTTAATATCGTCTTCCATAGAATTCGCTCAGTTTAAGTGTCTCCTATCTTGCACTTCGGCTAAACAAATGTGGGACAAACTAGGACAAATACACGAACAGAAATCCGCGAGTAATAAACTAATGTTAACGCAAAAATTCTTTCAGTATCAAATGAGTACTAGTGATTCGGTAGTGACTCATATCACTAAAGTTCAAAATCTTGCTAGTCAGATAGCTGACGTCGGTGAAAAGTTATCTGAGGTAACGATAATGGCTAAAATTCTGGGTAGCCTGACCTCGAAATACAATGCTTTTCAAACTGCGTGGGACAGTGTGGAACCTGAAAGACAGACAATGGCGAACCTACAGGAGCGCTTGTAAAGAAGAAGCGAAATTAAGCGCGGAAAGTGATTCGAACAGTGCTCTTTATTCGGCGAAACAAGAGAAAAATGTAGCAAATAAAGCTAAGCCGAAAGAGAAAGAACATTCAAGAAGGAATGTCGAGTGTTTCAAGTGTAAACGGAAAAGTCATTTCGCACGAGACTGTAGGTCGAAACAACGTGAAAAAGAACATCTAAACAAGGATGGAAATCGTGACTGTGCGTTCGTAATCGAAACCACCAAAACAAAGAGAGACAAAGACTCTATTGTGCCGTTTGGATACATGCGGAAATTGCTAGATACCGATCTAAGCAACGTATGGTTAGTGGACAGTGGTGCTTCGAAACATGTGACCTACCGACGTGAGTGGTTCTCAAATCTGCGCGCCACGAATGATGGTGACACTATCTCGTTAGGAGATAATTGCGTGTGTGAGGTGCGCGGAGTGGGAACAATTAAAGTCATGTGTTATGTAGGCGGACAATGGATTGAAACGTGTTTAGAAAATGTACTATATGTACCAAAGCTCCGGAAAAATTTATTTTCTGTCGGTGTATGTACCTCAAAAGGTTTTGAGGTAAAGTTCTCGAATGATCAAGTCATGATTATTCAAAATAATAAAACAGTTGCAGTGGGGATAAAGCAAGAAAATGAACTATATCGTATGTGCTTTAAAATAAAAACTTAAAATTATAATAGTGAAGCAAATGTGTCAACTGCAAAGTTTCAATTGTGGCACGAGAGGCTAGGCCATGTGAATAAGAAGACACTTGCAAATATGGCAAAGGCGGGCCTGATGATCGACCTAACGGCAAAAGTTGATGAAGATTTCTTCTGCGAATCATGTCAAGCTGGAAAGTCACATCGATTGCCATTCAGTAAGCGTAGTGAGTTAAGAACTACGAAACCAGGTGAACGTATACATTCTGACGTTGGTGGTCCGATGTCAGTAGAATCGCTGGGAGGCGCGAGATTTTATGTAACGTTTAAAAACGAAGCAACGGGCTATTATCACGTCTTCTTCATTCGACACAAGTCCGATGTATACGAACAGTTTATAAATTACGTAAAAATTGTTTCTAGTAAATTTGGAAAGTCGATAAAAACTCTTCGCTGTGATAACGGGCGCGAATATTATAATAAACAAATGGATAAATATCTCGAATCGTGTGGGATTGTCAGAGAAACAACGGCGCCTTATACTCCCGAACAGAACGGGAAGGCGGAACGCGATAATCGCACGATTGTCGAGTGTGCGCGTACGTTATTATTAGCTAAGAATTTGCCAAAGTTCTTGTGGGCGGAAGCAGTCAATACCGCTGTGTATATTTTGAACAGAACATTGTCGTCGAGTATAAAT
Source organism: Lasius platythorax (assembly GCA_963971435.1). NCBI lineage: Eukaryota > Metazoa > Arthropoda > Insecta > Hymenoptera > Formicidae > Lasius > Lasius platythorax. Next base: position 2,589,239 of record OZ020544.1, read on the forward strand.
ACAAATATTACACCATATGAATTATGGACAGAAAAGAAATCTAGTTTAAGTCATATGAAAGTGTTTGGCTCCGATGCGTTTATGTACATCCCGAAACAATTTACTAGTAAGCTCGACGCGCGAGCAAAGAAAGTGATACTAGTCGGGTATCAAGGTGACTCCTCGAATTACAGATTATATGACTCGGAAACTAAAAAGGTATCTGTTACCAGAAATGTAATCTTTCATGAAAACTCTTCGCCAAGCGTGCCTCTCACAAAACCGGCAGAAGAAACCGTCGTACTACCAAGGACTGAAGAGGAGCAGCCTGTAGAACAACCAGCTGTGGAGGAAAACGAAGAACAAGAAGATAAAGAGTTTGTGGAAGCAGATGAGGAACCCGAGAAGCAACAAGTTCAAGTTGCAACTGAACGACGCTTGAGAGCACGAGACAACATCAAACGGCCAAGCAAGTATCTCATGTATATTGCTGAATATAATTTACCTTGTTCTTTTCATGAAGCAATAAACAGCGAACAGTCCGAAAAATGGAAGCAAGCGATGATGGAAGAGTTCCATGCCCATAATGCCAATCAAACCTGGACCATGGTAAAAAGGAAACCAGGTATGAAAACCATTGACTCAAAATGGGTTTTCAAGGTCATTCGAGATACACAAGGAAACGTACTTCGCTACAAAGCTAGACTGGTCGCCAGGGGCTTTAAACAGGAAGAAGGGATCGATTTCAAGGAAACGTTCGCACCAGTCGTAAGATACGACTCACTCAGAGTTTTGCTGGCCATAGCAGCCCAGGAGGATCTCGAGCTAGTACAATTTGATGTCGAGACGGCCTACACGGGAATCTTCAAGAGAAAATTTACATGGAGCTTCCAGATGGACTGAACCTCATAGACAAAGACTGTGAGAAATCAAATGTAGTTTGTAAACTTTTAAAATTTTTGTATGGTTTAAAACAATCTCCGCGCTGTTGGAATGAAAAATTTAGTAGCATTCTAAAACAGTTTAATTTCAAAGAGATTGAAGCGGATAAAAGTATTTTTGTTGGATATATTATAAATTTCAAGGTTATTTTAGCATTAGTTGTGGATGATGGTCTATTGGCAGCAAAATCAAAAAAAGTTCTTGAGTCAGTTATAAAATATTTCAAAAAATTTTTTAATATCACGCTTGGTGATTGCAGCAAATTTGTTGATGTAGAAATAAAAAGAAACAGAAAAATCTATTTTTATACACCAATTTTTGTATATAAAGAAAATAATTGACAGATTTAAAATGAATACCGCGAAAGCTGTTAGCACACCATCTGATCCACACTCAATACTCATACCAGTGGATTCAGAAAATATTAAAGAATGTAAAGAAAGTATTGTACTTTACCGAGAAGCGGTGGGATCTTTGTTATTTTTGGCTATTGTGTCCCGAGAAACTAGATTTTTCCTTTGGGGACGAATGAAAGATCTAATCTACCAGAATGAGATCCACGATTCAAAACAACTATGGCAACTGACACTTAATGCTGCCGATGTCATGCGCGAAACTTCAAACATTTTTCAAAAAGCTCGAAACAATTTATTAATTCGTGCTAGAAAATGTGTTGAAGTCGACAAAAGAATTTTTGAGCACCTTTTTTAAAGCTTTAAACAGAATAAAGAAAATTAAATAACATTTACTTCAATTTATGTTTTCTTGCAAATTGTTTTCTTTCAATTGGTGTAAAGGAAACACATAGTTGTTTTTAAGAAAAAGTATGTAATTTGCATCTAGCAGCTAAATATTTTTTCTTGTAAACAACTATGTGTTTTCTTCATGCCAATTGATTCCTCTTATTATTTTGTCATAAAAGTATTGAAATAAGATCATTGAAAAATGAATATTTTACGAAATATTTTATAGTTTATTTTAGATTATGTCAAATTAAAGTATAAAATATCTCGTAAACTATTCACTTTTTGGCCATCCTACCCTTATAATTTTTTATGCAGAATATTGCAAGGAATCGATTTATATAAAAAAATAGGGAGGTTCCGTTTAAAAAATTCAAAATAACCTTGATATCTTCGAAGCGCCTCCACCTGGACAAAAATTATTATCGCCATATGATAGCCCCCTTCGTACCATGCAATTTTGGTTACACAAATCTTTGTCTAGACCTTATAGATTCGAAAATATTTAAGGCAGTGTTCTTAACCTTTTTCACGATGCGGACCCCTTTTCGTCACACTATTTTCGTTCGGCCCTCCTTAAGTATTTAGTAATGTGAAATTAGATTCCTTTAAAATAAATTAGGTACATATTCAGAGCCGTTATACATATTCTTAACCTTATAAGCTACCTGAGTTACAGCCCGGAGTAACTAAGTGAGAGGCGGCACTAAAGCTTAACTCAAGATTTAAAATCCTAAAATGAATCAAATATTTATTTAAAATTACTCATCAAAAGTCATCAAATTTGGAGAGTAGGGAGAAATAAGTAAATGCATGCACTTTTATAATATTTTTATTGGTATAATTTTATATAAATTTAAAATACGTAATAATAATAATGATTATAATAATAATACATGAACACCGGATTATGACCTGATATTATATTTTAATTTTATTTAATCAATTAATGAGAAGGCTGGTGCTGCATTTCACTTACAAGCCTTGTTATATCGAGCTTAATAGTTGAAATTTGTATTCTGAGTTTTGACTCTACGTTTTTCAAACGGTTTCTATATTTATTTTTAAGATAAACGAGAACAGAGAATGATTTTTCGCACAAGTATGTCGTTACAAAAGGCATTAATATCTTCATAGCTTTTTCTGATAGTTCCGGAAAATCTGCATGTAAGTGAGCCCAGAAATTTGTAAGGGACTGTTCCTTGAATTGCAATTTCAAAGCACCATCCGTGGATATTTCTATGAGCTTGTCTTCCTCTGCGGCTGTGAGCTCCTTTAGCTCATATACATTAACTGAAAATGGATCTCTAATCCAGTTTTTGGTTGCATCGGGAATAGGAAAATCCTATTAAAAGAAACCTTACGAAGGTAAAAAAAATACGCCAAGTATATAAAAATTTCACAACTTGTATGTAACAGAGATTGAATAAATTTTTACAAAAAGCAGTGAAATATTATTAAAAAAACTTTACAAATGTAAAATAATACGCCAAGTATATAAAAACCCTAAAAAAACTTAAGAAAGTTTAAAAAAATATTTACTCCTAAGAAAACTTATAAAAATAATTTTCCTCTAAAGAAATAACCTTAAAAAATAATAAAATTTGAAAAATAATTTTCTCCTAAAAAGTATTCTCTAAAAAATAGAAAATCAAAATTAAACGAAATCAATAATTAGCCAAGTATTTAGAAGCAATTCAATTTGTGAGGGTTTGAAATAGTATTTATCATAAAATTAACCTTGCATTTATAGAAATATAATACATAAATTTTCTCCATGAAGTCAAAACGCATTTTATTATTAAGAAAAATTTATTTTTAAAATAAGTTTAATTTTGTATGATAAAAATTTTGATATATAAAATAGCATTATTATGTCACACGAATTTTATTACAAATAGTAAAATATAAAACTATTTAACCCCCACTGCGCCATGACGTTGATCACATTGATTGTCAATTTTAAATATAAAAGTGTCCTGTGCCACAAATTGATCGAAATGTTTGAAATTGCTGTTTTGAAATTAATCATAAGCTTTGCCAAGTAAGTCCGGAACTAAAGGGGTTAAGACACAAAGTGACATACAAAAACTTGGCGTGCCCCGGTCGCATTACTCATATATTTTTATTAACAGGTTGATAATAATTTCTGATAATAATTTGCAAATTTTAATTTTAGACATATAATTCGCGAACCTTAGTTTTAAATATTTGCTAATAATAACATTAACATGTTGTTATAGCCCGAAAGGCTATAAACTAAATTCTAGTAAATCAAACGATAAATAATAATTTAGGTTAAAAAACGAGAACACCGACATACTTACGAAATGCCTACTCAGCAAGGCACCCGCGAAATATAGAACATTCGCGAAAGTGCAAGCGAGGAGTTTCGACATTAAACTTGCTTCGCTTGCATTTGGACTTTGACCGCGTACCCAAAATTGACCCAGAAAACTTAGAATAAAAGACCCACCGCGATAGAGCACGGGGTCAGTCAGTCAATTATCAGAATACGGGTCGTTATCACGGTCAAAGTCGCGAGTGAACTTATACCTAACGCGAAGTGAGTCCGAGCTAGATCAAGTTACGCCTAACCGACAGGTACCGTAAGATAAAACACGCTCTAAGGTAAAAACTGTAAATATTTATTAAAATAAAAGTGACACAAGTTTGTGAAACAAAAGTGGTTTGAGTCTATGACGACCCGGGGCCCCAGCTCCTAATCCAGCAACGATCCCTAAATCTCTGTGCCGAACCCTCAAGGCACAACATTGGTGGCAGCGGTGGGATCATACTGGAGGATCGTCACCAGACCCGTGACCTCTAAGACCTGTAAAAAACCATAGCGTTAAACAGGCACGCCAGTGCAACAGCTGACGGAACCAAGCTAAGCGGACAACACAACAAGCAGAGCAGTGAGAGTATCACGGCCAAGCAGCGGAAACCTGAGTAGGAACGCCAGTGTCAATCGACCAGCAGACGCGACCTACGACAACGTCCCGGACAACGCAGCAACAGCGAACGACGACCCGCCGTCGCACCTAACAACGCCGGACAGCCAGCGACGAGCCAACGAAACGCCGCGTCAGCAGCCGAGCGATACAGCGAGCGAATATGCGAGCCGCCGTAATACTGTAAGTCCGAACATTAAAATTATAATACCGCGTGAATGTCGGAAGGAAATAACGTTCCGAAACCGCCGATAGCGAACCAATCGTGGTTGCATAGCGCACCTGCGAGGCTAACTCTAAGAGCGCTCCAGACGCCCAGAGACCTCGAAAGCGTGCGTAGAAAACTAGAACCACAATATTCAAGCGATAGCGAACCCGAACCGTTACCCGAGAACGTCGTTAGCGAACGCGACTTCCAATTTACTAGCTTCGACGCTAGCTTAATTGCGCACCACCCGACTGACCACGCTCACGAAAACCAAAACGAGACGCGACGCACGAGACCGTACGAAAGTAGAACTCCAAGCCGAGTATCACTGCGACGAGAATTTTCGTTAACCTCTTACGAGAGCGATACCTTCGATCCGGACGAGATTTACCAATTACAAGGAGACAACATGGCCGCGCCACACACCCCGCTGGATCAAACCGTCGCGAACGTAACCCCGACCGCCGTCGACAATGAAATAGCTCGACTCCGACAAACAATCGGTCGCTTGGGACACCAAATAGATGAGGGGCTGCACACCCCCACCGCGGCAGCGCGCCAGGAACCAAATACTAACAATCAAATCCTGGACGTACTAAACATAATCCGCGCAGACATCCATGCATTAAGCACACGAGTAACGCGCATAGAAAACGCGGACACACACGCATACCACCGTCGAGAAAACGATAACGACGAGTATCGCATGACGTACGGACGAACAGAGCGCGATATAAGAAACCGCCGAAGCACCGCTCCGAATTACATGTCGCTAAAAGAAGCCAGGATAATGATCCCGGAATTCGACGGAACCTCGCGAAATAAACTGCAAGAATTCTTAAATGCCAGTACATACGCGATACAAAACATTAATCCCGCGGAAGAAGAATCGCTAGTCCAAGCCATCCTATACACTAAACTCAAGGGAAAAGCCATGCAAGATTTCGAGACGCGTGACATACAGACATACGAGAAACTAAAACAACAACTTGAGACGTGCTACCAAAGCAAACAGAGCACCGCGCATTTACAGCTCGACTTCAACTCGTTGAAACAAAAAACCGCCGAGTCAGCACAGACATTCGGACAACGCGCAGACAAACTCGCGATGAAACTATACGATTCAATGATCGAAGGCGAAAATCATTCCGCCGCGCACAAACGGGCAATACTAGAAACGATACAAAAGCAAGCGCTATAACTTCCAACTCGGGCTACGCGACGACTTGAAAATACTCGTCCGCTCACAGCGATACACAACGCTGCAGGAAGCGATAACCGGCGCGAGCGCGGAAGAAAAACTCATGGGGCCAACAACGTCGCGAACACACAATTTTCCAAACCGAAATAGAGCCGAACAAAACCCCTCACGACAAAATCGAGGAACGGCACCGCAATGCTATAAGTGTGGAAAAACCGGGCACTACGGACGCGATTGCCGCAGTAGCAAATACGCACTACCGAAACCGGATAAAACATCGCACGTTAACACGGTCGAAAAGTTCTGCAAGTATTGTCAAAAACGCGGGCATACTCGTGACGAATGCTGGGCACTAAACGGACGACCGAAACCGAAAACATCGGACCAACCAAGGCGGGACAACAGCGATAAAAAAATCGTCAAATGATAAAAAACGAGGCGAGCAGAAAATCTATCAGGCGCGAAAAAGAAATTCAGACACCGAAAGTAGTAGCGACGAAGAACGCGAAGAAAAAAGTAAACCGACGCGCGCGCTCGAATATCAAGTGACACACATACGACGAACTCCGCGAGGAACAACCGGATTAGATCTAATTACTCTACCAATCCGCGAAACCAAAAACGGTAAGGCAAACATGCTATACGACTCCGGAGCTACTATCTCGCTAATAAAGGTTAACCCCCGTGTGGGGTTGCTAATCCCCCATCGGGCGCCTCCCCTGGTGGCGCATTGGGGAACGCTTGCCGGCTTGCCGGAGGGTACCGGGGAAATAAAATACCCGGGGTGGACCAAAACTAGCAAATCAAGCAATGGACAAAACAAATTTGGAGAAAACTACCCCAGGTGGTACACCAGGTAAACTGGAAAATCCATCCTCTACGGAGGTCGGCCCCATGGATTCTGGGGGGGGCCAGCTATTGCTTAAAAATTTGGCGTCAAGAATTCCATCCGAAATACCATCATACAAGGAAGAAAACGAGAAACTTCGATTGAAAATTAGTGAAATAGAGTTACTCTGTGAAGAACTAAGAAATGAAATCTCAATCCTCAGATCAGAAAACAAAGAATTGAAAAAAGCTTATAACATCAACAGAACAAGTCATAGAAAAAAAGTGTCACTGAGGAACATAATGATAAACAGGAACAAATATTGATAAGTTCTGCTGTTGTAAGTCATGGCACTAACAATGCCACGGAAGAACAAGAGTATCATACGGACGAAGAGGAGTTGGCTCGCGAAACATTCACAGAGTGGACTCAGCAAAAGGGAAGATCCTACAAAAAGCGAAAAGCTGAATCGTCACCGGAGACACAGCAAGCAATAACTAGTAAAACAAAACAGGGGGAGAAGGGAAAAGATCAGAAGCAAGAGATAATAAATGAGCAAAGTATGGCGGGCTGCTCTATTAGCTCTAAAAAAACCACAGGGAAAATAAATAAATTTCCTCCGTTCAACTTAATAAATGTAAATTGCTATAACGTGATAAAAGAAATAATTCAAATGCTGAATAAGGAACCTGCTCCAAAAATAGTTAAAGGCGCAGAAGGTAAATATAAAATAAATGTTTATAATGAAGAAGATTTCAGAGAAATGCCATATATCCTTGAAAAAAAAAGTATAGAATGGTTTAACTACGAAAATAAACATGAGAAACCAAACAAAGTAGTAATGCGAGGCCTAGATGGATCGATTGATGTTGAGGAAATCAAGATAGCGCTCATTGAAATGGGCTTCAAAATTATTGAAGTCTCAAATTTACAAGTAAAAAAAGATGACTGCCACAATGCAGGCAAAAAAATTATGATTAAGGCGCCTCTGCATATGCTAACATTTGAAAAAGACGAAGACATCAAGAAAATCTTTAATATTAAACATATTCTATATACTAAGGTAAGGATAGAAGAATTGAAGGCCAAGCCTGAAATAGTCAAACAATGCAAAAAATGTCAGAGATTTGGCCATACAAAGAACTATTGTCATGGCAAAGAAGCCTGCGTTAAATGTGCAGGGAATCATGCCTCAGACAAATGTTTAAAAGGTAGGAATACTACACCAAAGTGTATAAACTGTAATCAAACTGGCCATGTGGCAAGTTATCGAGGCTGTGAGGTAGCAAAAAAAATACAGCAAGCTCGAAATAGAATGCTGAAGAATAAAAAAATCAAGAACCAAAACCAAGAAAAAATTATTGCACAGGCCCAAGATAAAGCAGGCATTATTAAAACTAAATTCCCTAAACTTGTGTCGCAAGGAAAAACAGAAGAATTAACATACGCAAAAACCATAGAAACCAGTACTCAAGCTGCAGTATCTAATAAACAGCAGGCAAGTCAAGTTACAGATCATTCTGTTGAGAGAATGTTACGGCAAATCCTAAATAATCAAGAGTTAATTGAAAAGAGATTCGTAAAACTTGAAAATACGGTTAAAACCCTAGTAAATAAAAAAAATGGCTAATGCAACCAGAATCGTCCTCTGGAACGCTAATGGTCTTAACCAAAGACTACAAGAACTAGAAGTATTTCTTAATCTGCAAAAAATTGACATCTGCTTAATCTCTGAAACGCACTTTACGAAACGTGCATACTTAAAAATACGAGGCTATGAATGCTATCATACACCTCATCCTGATGATATAGCCAAGGGAGGAGCTGCTATCCTTGTCAGAAATACAATAAAGCACCAAGAAGAGCCAAAATTTGCAACCGAATGGTTGCAAGCTGCAACTATTAAAATTCATACAGGTGAGCATAAATACACTGTCTCAGCTATTTATAGTCCTCCAAAGTTTAACATAAAAAAAGATGAATATACCATATTTCTAAAGTCTCTGGACAACTATTTCATCGTTGGGAGAGATTTTAATGCCAAGCACAATTACTTTGGCTCGAGATTAACAAACACCAAAGGCAGAGAACTGTATCAAGCTGGCACAGAACTCAAGTGTAACTTTGCATCGGGCGGAGGCTACACTTATTGGCCCACTGACCCGAACAAACTCCCAGACGTAATAGACTTTTTCATCACGAAAGGCATATCTGACAATTATCTTCAAGTTGAGGATTGCTATGAATTATCTTCAGATCATAGTCCTGTAATAATGACACTAAGTAAATTAATAGTCAAGAAAAGCGTGCAAATAACACTAGACAACAAATCCACCAATTGGGGTAAAGTTAAAACCGAGCTTGAGGAAGTAATAAACCTGAAAGTACCACTAAAAACAGAGCTACAGCTGGATACTGAAGCAGAAAGTTTTGTTAAAATAATTCAAGAGACAGTAAAAAAACACACAAAGTACTTTGAAAAACGGGATATAAGCATGAATTATCCTATGGAAATCCGAGAAAAAGTTGCTGAAAAACGAAAAGCAAGGAGAATATGGCAGAAAACACGAAACCCAGCGGATAAAACAATCTTAAACCGGCTTACACATAATCTTGCGGCAACTATAAGGAAATACAAGCAAGAATCTATCAGTAAATATCTAAATGAGCTTACTGCTGATAAAGTCACCGATTATTCCTTGTGGAAGGCAGTAAGGAAAATTAAAAGGCCTATTGTTCAAGCACCTCCATTAAGGAAAATGGATGGAACATGGGGACGAACGAGCGAGGAAAAAGGAATTATGTTCGCTGACCATCTAGAAAGCACATTCCAACCTTTATTACGACAAACCGACAATGAGAATATCACTCCGGCTGATAGCGGAGAAGACTGTGCAATTGTATTTGTCACACCCAAAGAAGTTAAAAAAGAAATAGACACAAATATTAATGGCAAGAAAGCTCCTGGCTATGACCGTATCACTGGAAAAATTCTGAAAGAACTTCCAAGAAAAGCAGTAGTTAAACTCACTTATTTGATAAATGCTGCATTTCGACTGAAGTATGTGCCTAGGCAATGGAAATTAGCCGAAGTAGTCATGATCCCTAAACCCGGAAAGCCACCAGAGGAAGTAGCCTCATATAGGCCGATCTCTCTACTTCCTAGTATCTCTAAATTGTTTGAAAAACTATTGTTGAATAGGCTAAAACCTATAATTGAAAGTAAACAACTTATACCATCTCATCAGTTTGGCTTTCGAAAAGAACATTCCACAATAGACCAAATACATCGTATAACTGATGTTATAGAAAAAAGCCTGGAGGAAAAAAAATTCTGCTCAGCGGCCTTTCTAGATGTGGCTCAGGCTTTTGATAAAGTGTGGCACCGTGGCCTAGAATGGAAAATGAGAAAACTCTTGCCGAAATCATACAGCTTACTTATGAAATCGTACATCTCAGATAGATACTTCCAAGTCAAGCATGGGGATACCTACACATCACTTCGTAAGATTAACGCAGGAGTTCCCCAAGGAAGTGTCCTGGGACCAATCCTGTATCTACTGTATACGTATGACATACCCCGACATAATGGAGTCACAATAGGAACATTCGCGGATGATACAACTCTTCTCTCCACTGGAGCCTCTATTGAAGAAGCTACTAATAAACTTCAGTGCGCAATTAATAAAGTTGTAGACTGGACTAGAAAATGGCGTATCAAGCTAAACGAGAATAAATCACAACATGTGAACTTCACTAACCGGAAATATACAGCGTTGTCTGTGTATATAAATGGAGAGGTCGTTCCAGCATCCAATACAGCAAAATATCTAGGTATGACCCTGGATTCTAAGCTGCGCTGGAAAGAACACGTGAAGATAAAAAGAAAGGAACTAAACTTAAAATTTAACAAGATGTATTGGTTGCTGGGTCGACAATCTCAGTTATCTATACACAACAAACTTCTGATATACCAGCAAGTCTTGAAACCAGTGTGGACTTATGGGATTCAGCTATGGGGCTGTGCTAAGGAGATGCACACTGCGACGATTCAAAAGTTTCAGAACAAAGTGCTGCGCTGTGCCGTGGATTCACCTCGGTATATGCGCATGGACCGACTTCACCTTGATTTAAACATCAAGACAGTCAAAGAAGTGGTTGCAGAATCTGCTACAAAACACCGACAACGACTGTTAAAACATAAGAATGCTGAGGCATCAAAGTTCCTGGATGGTGCCGGAAGGATAAGACGGCTGAAGAGAAAAAAACCACATGATCTTATACCAGACATGAACTAATGTCTTAAGTGGACTTTGGCAAAGGCCAATGACACCACATAACAAATTGCATTATATTATTTGTGAGAACATATACTCGTTACATGTAATACATGTAGTTGTATTTGGAAACTTTATCCTTTAAAAAAAAAAAAAAAAAAAAAAGGTTAACCAACTGAAGGGTGAGACCGCCATTTATAAAGATAAAATCACATTAGTTGGAATAACCGGACATAAGGCGCGGACTATAGGCAAAATGTACGCCACAATCGACTTAGACGGTCGCAAAATTAAACACGCGATCTACGTCGTAAGAAACGATTTCCCGATGGAATACGAGGGAATTTTAGGAATCGACTTCCTCAGAAAACAACAGGTTTCATGTGACTATAGGAAACGCGAATTAAAAATAGGAAACGCCGTACTAAAATTACTACCGTACGACAAAATCACCCTAAAACCGCGCAGTGAAACCATAGTGCAAGCCGCGACCGACCGTAACGAGACAGGTGTCATACGAGCGGAAGAAACAGCGCCAGGAATTTATATCGGACGATGCTTAGTCGAACCGCAGAATTATTCGTGTCCGATCAGCGTAATAACATTAATTCACATTATGTATGCGAACAAGACATACCAATATACTACGTAAATTCGAACGCGCCATGTGAAGTACAATTATACACGAAACGACAGCAAAATCATAACAACTGTAACATAAGAGACTATGTTTCGACTCAAATGAAATGGATCGCATTACGACAACCACACACATGGCTATACTCGACCAACGCCGAGCAAAAAATAACCATACAATGCGACGAACAAGCAGAAAAGGAAGAGATAATAAAAAACACGGGAAAGATAACGTTAAAAGGAGAGTGTAAATTAACAACAGCTGACATGACGGTAGAGACCAAAATGACAATCTACAGGGTAGACACGGAAACATTCCTACCCGGAATTAATATCACACTCCAAAATACCACAATAACGTACGACAATGAGACAGTAGAAAATATCTCACAACATCGCACAGAGTTAGCAAGACTCAAAATCAATTTAGAAACCATGGACAAAAACTTACAAAATAGCGAACAAAACTTTTTTATGACAAAACAATTCGTCTATCCGATGGCGACAAGCGGAATAATAACACTAACGATAATAGGAATCATAATTTGGATAATAATACAACGGAAAAACAGATACAAAATAAGACGACCTATAATTAAAATAATAGAAGACGAACACAAAATACCCAGGTCAGCCTTAAAAAGAAGCGATAGCACTAGATTTTAAGAAACGATTATACAAGAAATTCGGGAAACCAAAAAATTGTAAAAAATTAGCTTAAGAAAAACTTCGAACCTCCGTTTTTCTTCATCAACGGGGGAGGGATGTTATAGCCCGAAAGGCTATAAACTAAATTCTAGTAAATCAAACGATAAATAATAATTTAGGTTAAAAAACGAGAACACCGACATACTTACGAAATGCCTACTCAGCAAGGCACCCGCGAAATATAGAACATTCGCGAAAGTGCAAGCGAGGAGTTTCGACATTAAACTTGCTTCGCTTGCATTTGGACTTTGACCGCGTACCCAAAATTGACCCAGAAAACTTAGAATAAAAGACCCACCGCGACAGAGCACGGGGTCAGTCAGTCAATTATCAGAATACGGGTCGTTATCACGGTCAAAGTCGCGAGTGAACTTATACCTAACGCGAAGTGAGTCCGAGCTAGATCAAGTTACGCCTAACCGACAGGTACCGTAAGATAAAACACGCTCTAAGGTAAAAACTGTAAATATTTATTAAAATAAAAGTGACACAAGTTTGTGAAACAAAAGTGGTTTGAGTCTATGACGACCCGGGGCCCCAGCTCCTAATCCAGCAACGATCCCTAAATCTCTGTGCCGAACCCTCAAGGCACAACAATGTTGATAATAATTTTCAAATTTTAATTTCAGATATATACTTCGCGAACCTTAATTTTAAATATTTAGTAATAATAATGCGACCGGGGCACGCCAAGTTTTTGTATGTCACTTTGTGTCTTAACCCCTTTAGTTCCGGACTTACTTGGCAAAGCTTATGATTAATTTCAAAACAGCAATTTCAAACATTTCGATCAATTTGTGGCACAGAACACTTTTATATTTAAAATTGACAATCAATGTGATCAACGTCATGGCGCAGTGGGGGTTAAATAATTTTATATTTTACTATTTGTAATAAAATTCGTGTGACATAATAATGCTATTTTATATATCAAAATTTTTATCATACAAAATTAAACTTATTTTAAAAATAAATTTTTCTTAATAATAAAATGCGTTTTGACTTCATGGAGAAAATTTATGTATTATATTTCTATAAATGCAAGGTTAATTTTATGACAAATACTATTTCAAACCCTCACAAATTGAATTGCTTCTAAATACTTGGCTAATTATTGATTTCGTTTAATTTTGATTTTTTATTTTTTAGAGAATACTTTTTAGGAGAAAATTATTTTTCAAATTTTATTATTTTTTAAGGTTATTTCTTTAGAGGAAAATTATTTTTATAAGTTTTCTTAGGAGTAAATATTTTTTTAAATTTTCTTAAGTTTTTTTAGGGTTTTTATATACTTGGCGTATTATTTTACATTTGTAAAGTTTTTTTAATAGTATTTCACTGCTTTTTGTAAAAATTTATTTAATCTCTGTTACATACAAGTTGTGAAATTTTTATATACTTGGCGTATTTTTTTTACCTTTGTAAGGTTTCTTTTAATAGGATATCACTGCTTTTTGTAAAAATTAATTTTAACTCTTTATTACATACAAGGTGTGAAATTTTTATATATTTAGCGTATTTTTTTTACCTATGTAAGGTTTTTTTTAGTAGGTAGTTATATCTTTCACTTATACGTGTGTAGCTGCATGAAAATTTCATAATTTTAAGAATAGAGGATCAAATCAGGATAATAAGGATATTAAGGATACCAATAAAATTTTGTAGACTATTGTCAGACGTAATAATTTATTAAATATGCTTATATATCGCGAAATAGTGCAATACAAGAAAAAAAGTGATAAAGTGATTAACGGTTATTAAGAGTATCGCGGAATAGAGCAAGGAAGAGAATTTAGAAGATAATTTCTTCTAATCGATGTCATATTGAGCAAAGTTAAATTATAATAGACAAACTGAGCGAATGCTTACATTTGAGTGAATCTGTGCATTTCCAATTAACATATTAATGAGTTGCATGTTTATGTTAATGTACTTAAATAAATCTTGTGGTAATTCTACCAAAAATCTCATAAAAACAACAACATTGAACAGATTTTTATTAATTGGCTTTATAAAGAATAATGAAATGAAAAATCATATCGCTTCTATAGTGTCCACAAATATTTTGAGGATCTGAAATTACTCGCAACTTTTGGTTCTGGAAATGTGAATATTTCTTTACATTTTATATATAAATATAAGTAATGCGTAACTAATATTTTTAGATCACTTACAAATGGCTAAGCAATGAGTTGCATGTTTATGTTAATTTTATCAAAAATATTACATATACAGTTGAATTGAAAGCATTAGAGTTAGAACCTGAAATAGAAATGTTAAGCATTAGTTAAAGAAGAAAAATATGGTAATAATTTTGATTATAAATTATATAATAAAGGTTATTTATTTTCTTGGACTAAATACTTTAAGGACAAGACAGTCTATTTAACTTTTTTTGACATAATGGTTAAAGATTTTTTTAAAGCAATGAGAAACGTCAACGTGGAAATTGATGACTTATTCGGATGGAGCTGCCTTTTGCAATATAATGTTATCGAAGAGCATTAGAATATCTGTCATCGACAAAAGTAGTTCAAATTTGAATCAAAATGAGGAGGGAGAGTCAGTTAGTGATGCTGAAATGTAGATTTTATTAGAGAATCGTTTAAAAGTTCATAATAATTTGGCAGTTACATTGATTAAAACAGAAGCCTACGATGCAGCTTTAGAAAATGTGAAACATGTTTTGAGTCATCAACCACAAAATGTGTAAGCACTATTTAGGAAAGGTATTGCAAAAATCCTAATCTTCTTTTATTTACTATACTTAATCTTTCTATAAAATAAATTGTATATATTCTTGATTCTTGATATGTGTGTATATGTATTGTGCGTATCGTAGGATATTGAGACTCAAGGGGAATATGCAGAAGCTTATTACAACACACACTCTCTCTCTCTCTCCCCCTCTCTCTCCCTCTCTCTCTCTCTCCCTCCCTCCCTCTCTCCCTCTCCCTCCCTCCCTCCCTCCCTCCCTCCCTCCCTTCCTCTCTCCCTCCCTCCCTCTCTCTCTCTCTCTCTCTCTCTCTCTCTCTCTCTCTCTCTCTCTCTCTCTCTCTCTCTCTCTTTCTCCACTGATTCAAAATTAAATTCAGAAATAAAAATATTTACTGCAGAATTAATGATCTTAGAGGAAAGAAAATTGCTAAAGACGCAGAAAAAGAAAAGCATCTATATCGTAAAATGTTATGTGTAGTTGAAAACTAAAAATCCGTCTTTTTAAATATTGTTATGTACATATGTATATACATATGTATATATGTGTACATATATGTATGTATTTATGTATTTAATAATACTTTTATTATCTGCTTATATATTCTTTGATAGATTTTTGGTATCTTCAACTACACCTAACATTTTACGATACAAGTGCTTTTCGTTTTCTGTGTCTTTAGCAATGTTATCCTTTAAGGTCATTAATTCTGTAGTAAATATCTTCATTACTAAATTTAATTTTTAAATTTCAGTGGAGAGAGAAAGAGAGAGATTGCATAAGCTCTTTCATATTCCCCTTTGAATCTCAATATTGTTCCTATGCACAATACATATACACATATTTGAATTTTCTATATGTAAAATATAAATCAAGAATATATACAAGTAGTAAATTAAAGATTAAGACTTTTGCAATACCTTTCCTAAATAGTGGTTTCACGTTTTGTGGTTGACACCTCAAAATGTTTTATATTTTCTAAAACTGCATCGTAAGCTTCTGATTTAATCAATACAGCTGCCAAATTATTATGAACTTTTATATAATCCTCCAATAAAATTTGCAATTCAACATCATTAACTGACTCTTCCTCCCATTTTGATTCAAATTTGAACTACTTTTGTTGATGACAGATATTCTAATGCTCTCCGATAACATTATATTGCAAAAGACAGCTCCATTCGAATAAATCATCAATTTCTACGTTGACGTTTCTCATTGCTAAAAAAAGTAAGTTCAACCATTATAAATAAACTAAGAGCCACTGCACAAGTTTTTGCGTAATACATTATGTTACATTAATTGTAAGTACTAACCGTACACTTAGATTTGTATGTAATCTTAATCTTCAGTCAACGCACAAAGAAAATCATAACGTAGTAATATTTTTGCTATGTTAGGATCTTCTTTGTGCATTGACTGAAGATTAAGGTAACATGCGAATCTAAGTTTACAATCAGTACTTAACATAACGTAACCTGTTACAGAAAAGCTTGTGCAATGACCCTAAATCTTGTCCTTAAAGTATTTAGTCCAAGAAAATAAATAACCTTTATTATGTAATTTATAAACAAAATTATTACCTTATATCTCTTCTTTAACTAATGGATAACATTTTTATTTCAGACTCTAACTCCGATGCTTTCAATTCAACTGTATATGTAATATTTTTGATAGAATTAACATAAACATGCAACTCATTGCTTAGTCAATCGTAAGTGACCTAAAAATATTAATTATGCATTAATTACATTTATATATAAAATAAACATTCACATTTTCGGAACCAAAAGTTGCGAGTAATTCCTGATCCGCAAAATGTTTGTGGATACTATAGAAGTGCAATATGATTTTATCATTTTATTATTTATACTATCAATTAATAAAATTTGTATTCAATGTTGTTGTTTTTGTGATATTTTTGGTAGAATTACAAGATTTATTTTACTACATTAACATAAACATGCAACTCATTGCATAGCCATTTATAAGTTAACCTAAAAATATTAATTATGCATTAATTACATTTTTATATATAAATCTAAATAAACATTATATATGAATGCGCGTTCGTGCGTATAATTACCAGCTTATTATTATCGAAAACATGGCCAGCCAAAATTTCCAAATAATCCCTCAATGCTTCTATAATAATTATTTTCCAACAATTCATTATTTGAGAAATATGTTAATTGATAATGCACAGATTCATAAGTGTAAAAGCATTCGCTCAGTTTTGCTAATATAACCTAACTTTATTCAATATGACATCACTTCTATTCCTTGCACTATTTTGCGATACTCTTAACCATTAATAATTTTATGTCACTTTATCACTTATTTTCCCTTGTGTTGCACTATTCCGCGATATTCTCATAACCGTTAATTATTTTATTACTTTTCTTCTCGTATTGTACCCTGCGCGTATAAAATATAAACATTATCTCCACACATCCACATATGATTTTGTCTCTTAAGGCGTATTTGCACACTCAAGCGAATAAAATCGTACATGAGCGCTGCAAACGCGCCTTGAGGGACAAAATCGCTTTGCATGTGTGCGTGCGAGCATACGTACGTGAGTCTGAATCTGGGGGTCGATTCTCGAAATGTGTGAGAAATTTTATTTTCGAGATTTCCTAGATTTTCACAAATGACTCTCGGAGCACTATTCTCCAAAGTCACTGATCATGTCACATGCGAGATTTCTCGTGAAATTCATTTCGGATGCTTTCGTGTCAGTGAGATGTGAAAAGTCACACGTGAGATAGAAAAGAAAAACAATTTTGAAGGTTAATTGTTTCGTTTTATGACACCGATCGATATATTGCGTAAGTATATTTGGAATTATTATTGAAAAAAATAAATTTAGAATAAATATCGATAATGCATGTTAAAGTAAATTTTTATTTACATTACAAATAATAAGATATTTTAACTACCTCTCTAATTAATATGAATTTTATAATTTTGAATAAAAAAGTGTTATTAAATTAACGAATAATGTTAAGTAAAAGCGTTATATTTATCACTAGTAATATTGCTTTATAAAATATTACATTCTTTTATTATTTCAGTGCACTTATACTACAATGGCAAATGTCGAATATTATCCTGCATTAAATATGCTCAATTTAGTTGCTCTTCAAGATTTACAAGAACATGCTATTCGACGAGATGTACCTCACAGAATGTTAAATCGAAGACAAGATCAATTCGAATTGCCAGACCCTCTATTTATGAAACTTTATCGTTTGAATAAACAACGAGCCTTAAATTTACTAGATGTAGTCACAAATTATATCCCAGAACCAACAAGAAGATCTGCTTTGGATGCCCAGACCATAGTAACGATATTGCAAACATAATTAAATATAATTGATAATATTAAATTGAAACAATGCTATTATTAATGGAGGTAAATAAAATGTTTTTCAGCTATTTACAGCATTGAGATTTTATGCGGGTAGTAGCTATCAAGTGGATGCAGGATTAAATATTTTTAATGGTGTAAGTCAACCCTCTACAAGTAGATGTATAAACACAATAACAAATATTTTAAATGAAGAGGAGATTCAACGCGAATGGATACATTTTCCAGAAAATTTAGATGAAATGAACTATAACAAGAACCGGTAATATACATATATAATTTTATTGATTCGATAGATATAATAACTCGACACTAATATAAGTTGCTTTGAGATTTTGGCAAAAGTTCAATTTTCCGAATGCCATTGGGTGCATTGATTGTACACACATAAAAATATTTCCTCCTAAGACTGATGATTTAGATCAACCAGAACGCATATTTGTCAATAGGAAAGGTTATCATTCCTTAAATGTACAATTGGTGAGAATAATTTTATCAAAGAACTGAAAAAATATAGTAGCAGCGTTTGGCTTTTCGCAAAACAAATCTGAGGCGTCGGCATGCTCTGTATATACTTCATTCTATCTTTGTTTTTTTATGGAAATTGAACAAAGACAGGAGGAAGTAATAGAGCACTCTGACGTCTCAAATTTGTTTTGCCGAATGCAGCTAATAGCCTCAATTTAATAATTATCATTTCCAGATCTGCGATGCTGATTACAAAATTATTCATGTGTATTCAAAATGGCCTGGAAGCACTCATGATAGTTTTATATGGAACCAGTGCAACGTACAGCCACTTATGAGAGTTTTATATGAAATCAAAGATTCTTTTTGAAAGAAATCAAAGATTCTTTTTGATTGGTACGCAAACTATATATACATTTTAACCCATCACCTTTCAATGAAAACTGAATATTTTTTATTTAATGATTTTCTTTACAGGAGACTCAGGATATGCTCTTCGTCCTTAGATGATGACACCTATAACTAATGCTGCTCCACATACTCCAGAAGAATATTATACTAACAGATTAACATCGACTAGATCAATAATTGAAAGAGTAAATGGTGTTCTAAAAATGCGATTTCGATGCTTAATCCAATATAGAGCACTACAATATGCTCCCACAAAAGTGGCAAAGATTGTCAAGGCTTGCTGTGTTCTACACAACATGTGTATTCAAGATGGTGTTCCTATACCTGATATGCAACTTAATGAAGCAGAAATTGGACTTTATCCAATAGTACCCGAACCTGAAGCTCGAGATGGTAGATTAAATCCTGAACTTGCTGCTGGAAAAAGGATTCAACAACAAATTATAAATCAATTATGGATAAGAAGACAAGTCAGGGGCAATTTCATAAATAATTAAAAATAGATTTATCAATTATATATATTATATATATATTTTATTATATTTAAAATCACAGACTGGAATGTAAATTTGCACTCTACATGTATACAATAAAGCTATGTGTTTACACAAGTATACAATCAAGTATTAAGTTACATTAAAATTGAATTTGTGAGGGCTTGTTATTTTAGTCTGGAAACTATCCAAGAGTTTGCCAAGATATTCCACTTGTATTTGTTGCATCTGTACCGTTTGCTCCTGTAGTTCTAACATCTTTTCCTGATAAGTAATTGTTGCATTTACTTGCCTCTTGTATAACTCTATTTTTTTATCTAAATAACTCTTTCTAGCTTCCATGTCACTTGCTGCTATTTTTGCCATGGTATCATTGATGCTGTTAATGAATAAGTGAGGGGATCGAACAAATACAAAAAAAAAGAGATAATGAGATTGAAATTTGGATAGAAACTAACGATCACAGACGATTTATTATTCACTCAACGAAGATACAGAATTACAGAAAAATGTCTCGAATCAAGAGAGCGGCTGAAGCGCGAGGTAAAGCTAACGAAAGTCGATCAAGGACTGACTAAATTCAAACCGAAAAATCGAGAGCGTTAAATATACCGAATATGTCGATGTTTTGAGTCAGCTGATCGTCGCTGAGCAGGTAGAGCGAGGGGCGCGCGCGGTAAGACGAGCGACGCATGAAAAAGCGCGTAAACACGACGCGAGCAAGGATATCGACGATTCGGTAGTTCCGCGGAGAGTATTTATAAAACGAAAGAGATAGACAATATATTCCGAAAATTAAGGTCTTAAAGAGAACATAAATTATAGCTTAATAACGCCCTAAGAAATATAATGATACGAACTAAATAAATTGGCAGAAAATATTAACAGATGCGAATGGCATCATCTCTTTTTTCAGCTGCCACATATCTTTTTTTGTTCGTTGAAGAATCTTCTTTGGTTGCTGGAGCAACATTGTCAACCAGTTTCCTTTTACAAAGTAAAGTATTTGCACTGGACGCTGACGTAATATGATTTGGCGTAGAACTCGTTGAGGGTGGAACTTTACTTGTTGGTGCAGTGACAGTGTTTAGTGTGCTGAAAGTAGTTGATGCGTTGGTTGTATTTGGTGTGTTTGTTCTTGCTGTGATTTTTGATATAGTGGACTTGACAGGTGTTATATAAACTGGTGTGATGTTTACACTTGCATTGCTGTCAGACTTTTCATCCTCAATGTCAAATATAATTTCTTCTTGTGATGTTTGTATTATTTTCATAAAAATTCTGTAACAAGCCCATATAAAAAATCCGATATAAACAAATACACCAATAACAAAGAACATACAAAAAACATAAAATAAGAAAAAAAAATTTATATAATAACATACAAAATTTATGACGGTTTCAGGTACACTCAATCCTTGAATAGCAGTATTTCCAATAAGCTCAATGACTGAACTCTCTGCATCATCAAGTTTGTCTTCTACATGAGGTCCTCCGCCAGTCTTTGTTAAGTTTTTCCTTCTATTACTCTCTTTATTTTTTACATTGCCTTTGATATCATAGAATGTCTGGAAAATTGATAAATTTAAATACAATAATATTATGAAGAAATGACACTGTTATGGACAAAGTTGTCTAAAAGATAATTATAAATTATAAAAAAAGACTTACTTTCTTCCATTTATCTGCAGTTTTTATTGATCCGGGCATACTATTTAACTTTTTAGCAATTTCATTCCACAATTGTTTCTTTCTTTCGTTTGTACAACCATTGCTTAATTTTGCAGAATTTAATTCCGAATGAGCTTTTACAAATTCTATGAGAGCCATTTTCTGATCAATATCAACATATTGCTTTTTCATTTTATTAATATTATTATTAGGCTCGACAACACTTTCCATTTTCACAAATATATTTTAAAAAATATATTTAAAATACTAACTATAATGAATAAAAATTTTTCAGTCCTCGCAAGAAACGTTATAACCAAATGAAAGTTATAAACAACAGGCAATTTAAAGAAACATATAGAATCGCGCCAAGCTCCCTCTTGGTCGTTTCTTATTGGTTAAAATTTTCGCTGTAATGATGGCAACATCGCACTCTTCTCACTTCGTGAGATTGTGCTAAATGTCATCTCGGATGAGTTCGAGAATACCAAAACACGTTGAATAGTGGGATGCAGAAAGTGACATTTCCCACTAGTGACAAAATTTCACACATTTCAAGAATCGACCCCCTGGAACTGAAGAACGAAAAGTCACATTCTGATATATGAATAAAATCATTTCTCAGGATTGACTGCATCAATCTTATTGAAACTGGTGGCAATCGAAAGCTTGTATCCGCATTATATGATAAAAGTGCCGTTAGATTTTTTATTACAGCTTTAGTTCAAGAAATATCTTAATCGAAAGTTTAACTTGAGGTAAAATTCCGGATAAGCTACTTGGTAGCGCCGCAGCCCCTGTACATAGGCAACTTCGAAAGCGATAAAAGAAATTTTTATATACTTGGCGTCGCGACGCTACCGCGTCGCTTGATATTCACGGAAGCTATACTGCAAATCTTTCAAATGTTGTGCGATAAGTGATGTGTCGTCCTCAGACAACACTTCGTCGGTGGAACCAAGAAAGTTTGTGAGATTTGGAAATGTCTCATAATTTCGGTTTGATAGGCGATTATACCACAATTCCAACTTTTTAATAATTGCTTCAATTTTATCTTTAACTTGAAAAACTGTAATTTTTTTTCCTTAAAGATTTAAGTTGAGCATATTTAAATGGGTGAAGATATCTGACAGATATGCTAATTTTACTAACCAGGAAAAATCTGTCAAATGATCGTGGAGTTGAAATTGTTGTTCCATGAGGAATAATCTTATCTCGTCTCTCAATTCCCAAAAACGGGACAAAACTTTACCTCGTGAAAGCCAACGAACTTCACAGTGTAGCAAAAGTTGATTATGTTCACTATCCATATCCTTGCAAAGCTGCTCAAAAAGTCGTGAATTCAGTGATTTGCTTTTTATAAAATGGACAATTTTGACCGATTCATTTAATGTTTGTTTTAATTTTTCTGGAATCTTCTTAACAACTAGAGCTTCCCTATGTATGCAGCAATGGTACCAAGTCACCGACGTATGATTTCCTTAATCCGTGCTACAAGTCCAGTAAGCCTTCCAGACATTGCTTGTGCCCCGTTTGTGCTAATTCCAACGCACTTCAAACAATTTATCTCATGAGATGTTATAAACTAGTTTAAGGTGTTAAATACTTCTTCAGCTGTAGTGTGTACCAACAAGGAGATGAACAGTAAGTCTTTGAAAATATTTCTCTTGTGCTCATATCTAACGTAGCATAATAAGGTTACTTTATTTGTTATGTCTGTACTTTCGTCTAGTTGCAGGGCAAAATAAGGGGACATACGAATTCTTTCTAATAACTGTTCCTTGATATTGGCTGACAAACCGTCGATTCGCTTCTTAACTGTGTCATTTGATAAAGATATTAAGGAAAGGTCCTTAGCAGCTTTCTCGTTGATCAATGCAGAAACCATGATTTTTGCAGCAGGTAATATAAGTTCTTCAGCTACTGTGTGCGGTTTTCCAGTTTTTGCTATTAGTTGAGAAACTTCAAACGAGGCTCTCACAGCATTTTCATTGTTACAACCAGTTGCAGTCTTTCTTATCATTTTCTTACTTTTCTGAAACTCCTGCTCCTTACTTTTAAAAAAATCAATGCTCTTTGTGGAATGTTCTTTATGTTTTGTATTGAAATGTCTTCGCAATTTTGACGGTTTCATGGCATCGTTCGACAATATATCGTAACATAACACACACTGTGGCAGTTGGTTGTCTTCTGGGCCTGTATACGTGAAGCCAATCGACAGATATTCTTTACTATAATGGCGACGCTTTTTAAGATGACTGGAAGAAGTCTCATTTTGCTTTGAACAGGATGCATCCTCATCAACATCATTAGTATTCTTACGTTTTAAATTCAACCAGCGATCCATCCTGAGAGTCAAAATTTATTGTTACGAAATTTACCGTCCGTGTCATAGCACGAAAAATCGAAAATTTATTTCTCCAAATCGAATAAAATTTTGACTGCTGGTTATTTACATAAAAAAAAATATATTGTGTGCATAAAAAATGTTCTAAAAATTGTTTTTGATATTAGACCTAAAAATTAATTAGTTGATGTAGAAATCCTATCCTGTTTTTTTTAAAACTTGAAAATTTACTTCTAATTTTTTTGTGAACATTTTTCTTTCAAATTGCGTTTAAATTTTGAAAATTGGGCCATAATTAACAAAAATATCACCAATTATATGATAACATGTTCAAAACATGGCAAAAATTTGTCAAATTTCAATTAGTCGTAACTTCCACAAAAAAATTGGCTGAGTATATTTTTTATTTTTATATAAATAATTCACAGTCAAAATTTCACTCAAACCGGAGATGAAATTTTCATTTTAGAAAAAAACCTGCGAAAGAATCCACACTTACCTTAATTTAAGTAATTACAAAACACAGCAGAAATAATAAATCAGCTTTTTGTCAAAACGCAACTAAAATTATTAGGAAATTAAGAAATGATTATTCTGTAATCATCCGATTTATAAAATATTTTTACTACATGTATTTCTTTCACTGCTTACTTTTGTAATCTACCGATACACAGTGATGCAAGAAAAAAGTGACATGCGACTCATAGATTCACACAATCAAGGATCGCTTACGTCACGCGTCCATGTGCGCTCAGCCGAGTACCACTCGGCCGAACACACACGGACGCGTGACTACCATATGTATGTACACTGTGTTTTCTCCGCAATTTCTTCGAATTTTCGCGGATCCCCTGTGAAGACATCGCGGACCCCCAGGAGTCCGCGGACCACAGGTTAAGAACCGCTGATTTAAGGTGCTAATAGTTATTGCCTCACCCTGTATATATAAATTTCGTTTTACTTCTTTTCCGTTACAATAATACTTAAAGTTGTACTTTTCAAAAAAAATTCTTAAAATGACTCTCCATAAAAGCATTCGAAGTTTAAAATATTTTAATTTTAATTAGAAGTAAACTATATTTTTGATACAAGTATATTCTATTTTAGGTTCAAATTAGCAATAATTTATTGATGTGTGGTTATACATATAATACGAATATAATTGACATTAATAATATTTTTCAACTGAAGAAATTATTTCTTTCTCTTTTGAATTTCTATAAATAACCTTATTGCATTTAGTGTATTTTGAGGACGGAAAATTGTTTTTATACTTACTGTTTTTATACTATAACAAAAGAAGCTATCTGCATAAGTTTTCTTTTTGTTTATAGATATAGTATCAAGAATGTTACCAAATGCAACAAAAGATGAAATTAAAAAAAAAATCTAAGTTTCTTTTGCTGAAAGCGGAGATAGAGAAGGAGGAAAAAAAGAAAGATCTAACGCAGTCAATTAATGTAAGCCAATGTAAGCCAATTAATGTAAAGTGCCTTCAGTTTTTCATTTACTTTTTCTCTGTTCAAAATCGCATTATGCTTCATGGAAAGTCCGAGAATCTAAGATTAAAAATCCACAAAATAAATTAATTTTAGATAGATCTTCGCATTTCTTCGATTCTCGAACGCTCCATTATTTATTTTCCTGACTCTAAAAGGGCGACAAACAACTATCGAGGAAGTTTTTGTCGCAAGTAAAAACCATTGTCACAATAAATATTGACGATAGATCGAACCGTCAATCAACCGCTTAGAGATTAATCGTAATATAATAGACATGCGCAAAGGCGTGACGTAAGGCTCAACCACCAATCATGCGACCGAATTCGCTCGGCGCGCATGACAGGTGCGTGCCTAACGCGTAAGACTCCTGCGGCAGCCTATGACACACGGCGCACGCAGGTCACCTTCAAATTGTTTAAAATCCGGCAAAATTATTGACGATTAGAAAAAGAGGGGTGATTTTCGTCGCGCTGATAAAAGAGGCTTGCCCCGACCGCTCGAGGCCTTTTATCGCAAATTACCGCAGCTTAACCGCACGAAAACCGCTATAAAACCGCTATACAAAGCCGCTAACGAAAACCGCATAGAATCGCTGAAAGAAACGACTCTCGTTGTCGAAATTCTCGCGAGTGATCGTGATTTCGCGAGTCGCACTCTAGTGCAGCAAACCTGCAATTAAACAATCAACTTTGTAAATTCGTACTTTATTATTTTGTATTCATTAATTTTTGTTGTAATTACTTTGACTCTTTTTTTGTGTGTAAAATAAACGATTTGTGTGTACTCAACGTGTGGTGTGTGCTCCTAGACTAAGTTTCTCGCGAACCAAACGCAAATTTTCGCCGCTCTCGCTCTTCTACATTACGCTCGCAAACATTCTCAGATATATAGAAAATTTTAAAAAATAAAAAAGTTAATATTATATAATGTGTATAATATTATATAATGTGTTAAATTAATATAATGTTTATAATGTGTATAATATCAAGAGACACGGTAGTGTCTCGCGCCAAGTACCGCGCAGCAACAGCGAGGCACCCCGGGTATCTATACGCGAGTCGGATTTTTGAGAGTACTTGAGATTATCAGACCTCAATAACCGCTGAACGGATTGACTTTTTATGTTTTACATGTATAAGACATACAATTATGTATGTACATATATGTATGTAGACACTGTGACCGTAAATAATTTTAAGATAACTAAGGTGTATAGTAGGGTGGTCCTTATTTTCGAACTTGACTTGATTTTTATGCAGGACCCCCTAAATTTGTTCCTTTATATAAATAATTATTCCTTGTAAAATTTGGGACCAATCAGACAATATTAACCCGTGCCCCATGGGGCCCAAAGTTCAAAATAATTGTACAAGTATCATAACTCGTTTCCAAAAAAATTGAACTTATATCGTTTATCCTGTGTACTCTTCATTGGTTTTATTGTATGGAAAGTCGACTGAACAGTACACATGATAAAACAAAATAAAAATTGGTAAGAAGGGTTTTACACTATCATATTCTCTTTGACATATAAAGAAAGACAGAAAGAGAAACTCGTCATATCTTTTATAAAAGATTGAGGGGAAAAGAAAATCTTTTAAAAAAGATTCTTTGATGAAAAATATGATATTGTAATACTCTCCTTATCTCCTTGCCAATATTAAAAGATTTAATTTAATTTAAAAGACAGTTTTTTTCAAATTTGAACTCGATGGGGCACGGGTTAATACTATCCGATAGATCTGAAACTTTGTACAGTTCATCCCGTTCTATAATGGAAGAGAACTAGGGGGTCCTGCTATTTAAATTAAAAAAAAATTTTTATATATAAATAAGGACCACCCTAATCAGGGTGTCTCTGAACTCAGTGCCAAAACTGGTACAGCGGCTTTAGCACATGAAAACAAGTCGAGAATGTCTAATAAACATATATCCGAATCCGAACGGTTTCGGAGTTATAGGGTATTGAAGTTGCTTTTGCAAGAAAACATAAATTGAAGTAAATGTTATTTAATTTTCTTTATTCTGTTTAAAGCTTTACAAAAGGTGCTCAAAAATTCTTTTGTCGACTTCAACACACTTTCTAGCACGAATTAATAAATTGTTTCGAGCTTTTTGAAAAACGTTTGGAGTTTCGCGCATGACATCGGCAGCATTAAGTGTCAGTTGCTATAGTTGTTTTGAATCGTGGATCTCATTCTGATAGACTAAATCTTTCATTCGTCCTCAAAGACAAAAATCCAGTGGTATAAGGTCTTCTCGCTGGCCATTTAACAGCAGCATCCTGGCCTCTTCCAATCCAATTAGGATAGCGATCATGGAGAAACTAGATTTTTTCTTTGGGGACGAATGAAAGATCTAATCTACCAGAATGAGATCCACGATTTAAAACAACTATAGCAACTGACACTTAATGCTGCCGATGTCATGCGCGAAACTCCAAACATTTTTCAAAAAGCTCGAAACAATTTATTAATTCGTGCTAGAAAGTGTGTTGAAGTCGACAAAAGAATTTTTGAGCACTTTTTGTAAAGCTTTAAACAGAATAAAGAAAATTAAATAACATTTACTTCAATTTATGTTTTCTTGCAAAAGCAACTTCAATACCCTATAACTCCGAAACCGTTCGGATTCGGATATATGTTTATTAGACATTCTCGACTTGTTTTCATGTGCTAAAGCCGCTGTACCAGTTTTGGCACTGAGTTCAGAGACACCCTGATTAGGGTGGTCCTTATTTATATATAGGAATTTTTTTTTAATTTAAATAGCAGGACCCTCTAGTTCTCTTCCATTATAGAACGGGATGAACTGTACAAAGTTTCAGATCTATCAGATAGTATTAACCCGTGCCCCATCGAGTTCAAATTTGAAAAAAACTCTTTTAAATTAAATTGAATCTTTTAATATTGGCAAGGAGATAAGGAGAGTATTACAATATCATATTTTTCATCAAAGAATCTTTTTTAAAAGATTTTCTTTTCCCCTCAATCTTTTATAAAAGATATGACGAGTTTCTCTTTCTGTCTTTCTTTATATGTCAAAGAGAATATGATAGTGTAAAACCCTTCTTACCAATTTTTATTTTGTTTTATCATGTGTACTGTTCAGTCGACTTTCCATACAATAAAACCAATGAAGAGTACACAGGATAAACGATATAAGTTCAATTTTTTTGGAAACGAGTTATGATACTTGTACAATTATTTTGAACTTTGGGCCCCATGGGGCACGGGTTAATATTGTCTGATTGGTCCCAAATTTTACAAGGAATAATTATTTATATAAAGGAACAAATTTAGGGGGTCCTGCATAAAAATCAAGTCAAGTTCGAAAATAAGGACCACCCTAGTGTATAGTTAATCGACGGGTCGTTGGCGATGACTTACGGCACACCTTCGGCGATATACGAGGAATCCGACTGTTAAATTAAACGAGAAAATGACACATGAAGTTGGGCGCCAGGCGCGAAAATCCGTGCCGCAGAAAAACTTTACGTAAATCACAAATACTGAATCGGTTATAATCGCGACGGAAAACGCGGCTACTCGAGTAACGAAATTGGTAGAGGGGGTTGTCCTTGCGGACGGGACGGGAGAAAATCGAGAGGCACTACTAAATTGATCCATGTGAATAAATTGGAAAAGAATATAATATATTAAATAGCAAGTGAAAAAGAATAATATAAAGGAAAAGATAATATATATGAAAAGAGCAATATAAGAAATATCAAATGATTAGATAGAAGTCGCCAGTAATAAACAAAATTATAAAAGTGATTTATTAAATTCGACCTGACTGGCCAATACAAATAATTCAACACAACGTTTCGGCCCTTGGGTACGGGCTCTTATCAAGTGTTTCTATAAAAAATTAACAAAAAATTTTTTGTATAATTGATAATAAGAAACGAACCGCAATTTGTGATGTAAAGTACAGGATATTTTTAAGAACGTTACCTTTCAAGCTGTCAAAATGAAAGCCGTGATGTTACAAATGTCGAAAAAGAAGACAAGTATTGCAACGTATTTTTCCCTCGGTATCTCGGAAAAGCACGCGCAACTTTGTCGTGCTCGGTATTAATTATTCGCGGACGAACTTCGATACTTACGGTATTTGGGCGCCAGGTACGGTCAGGCCGCACCGCTCATCGTTATCTCCTTAATCGATAAATCGCACGACGGCTCAACCGCGGTAGCTCGGTATCATGATTTGTGGTAGAGTGGCGTGGTTCTTTTTCGCGAGGGGAAGGTGGCCCGAAATCCCGGAGAGAGAGAGAGAGGACTAATTACACAGACAACAACGTCACATATGAAATAAAATAGAATGTATTTCCCACGATCTTTACAGGGGACTGGTTACTATCGTTAACTTAACAGGAGATCGTCACTTCTTCTCGAACTACATAATCTGTTCGGCTTTAACCGTTTATCTCGGTAGCATTTCGACGACAATTCTCTCGTGTCTCTTATTGCATTAACTTTAAATCAATGGCTTAAACAAGAACGGTGTAGTAACTAATGACTCTATACAATCTTACGAGACGTGAATTTGACGTAGATACAAGGACTGTCGACTCGGTACGGCGCCCCTCGAAGGCGAAGAAGGCTAATGAATAAAGTAATTATTAACGCGGATCTCAACACGGGCCCCGTGATTTCGGTACGACAATTATCTCGGTAACGTAAAAGACTCGATAATAGTAAACGAGCCTATCGACTCGGTAACGCGATTCGTATAACTTTATTCTTACACGGGTCCCTGCCGAGTCCGCGCTTACCGGGAAGTCGAAGTGGTGGCCTTACAATTGCTTCGTCGCCGGTCGATGTTCCTTGATCCGTCGGGGTCGCCGTCACGTCGAGCAGTGATTTGCGATGGGCCGGCGGCACGCCGGTAGCCTCACGCGGTGGCGCTGCGCGCGCCGTTCCGGGCCGGAAATCGATTTTAACTTCGATCTCGATCCTTATCTCCGGTCGCTGGCTCTCTTACGCCGTTGTACATAATTTTGTTTTCTGCTTTGCTCTCGGAAGTCCGGTCGTCGCAGCGTTATGTTGGCGGCTCCGAACGCATCTCGGACGGCCCTCGTAATTAATTTAAGCTGGCCTTTCTCTAATGCAGGGATCCTCGCGGGGTGATCAGTCCCGTGTGCTCCCTCGTTCCTCTCGGGATGCTGTGTCGGGCCCCTCGGAGTTAACTATCCTCGTCTCGGGATGTAGGCGCCTGTTTCTCCTCCTCGTGCTGACTGCGATTCGTAGGCTCTCCGAGGCTGTAAAAAATGACTCGGCAGTAACAGTCCTTATGCGACTCGGTATAATTCGGAATAAAACGACATCGGTCGCATACCTGGCCCTTCGCGCGATTCCGCTCCGTGCGCACCGCTCTCGACCCCACTGCTCTCCTCACCCGGATTCGCTTCCTCAGGATTTCTTCTTCCTATAACAATTACGCTCCGGGGCCACCACCTCAACTCCCGATACTTCATCCGGAAAAGAGCGAGGCGGCGTAAAGTTCGCCGCTCGCTCACAAAGTCTCTTATACTATTACGCCTTTTTTTGACCGTTCCCGGCCGGGCGCGTCCGCCCTTGTGACGGGCGCGAAACGCCACGTCACAACTCCCCCCTTCCTGGGGAGGACCGAGAAGGTCTTGGACATCGACCTTCGTCGATGACCACCAATTCGACAACACATTTCATTTTTCGAAAATCCGAAACCAGAATTCTCCTCCGCCAACTCGCCCGCGAGATCCCGAACCCAGTCGACCTTACGATACCCCCTTGAGTAGAGTTATTGCCGATCTTAATCGAATGACGATCTCCAGGGAGATTTTAGGGTCTCAAGAGGAAAAGATTCGAATTCAGAGGTTCTATTAAAAATACATTTATTAAATGAACGCGACCTCGTCGCTGAACACAATGAAACATCACAGTCGCCTTCTCACCGCTCGTTCCCTCTCCTCGGTAGCTCCCGGGAGGGGTTCCTCTAAACTTTTTATCGGCCTTACGGGCTCCGCGTAAAAAAACAAATGGCCGGTAAGCGGGACATAACAAAAACAAGAAGAACAAAGAAAAGAAAAGAGAAGGGAAAAAAAATAAAAGAAACGACGAGAATCTCGCGTCGCGACGATCTCTCGAGATGCGTTGACCTACGGCCAGGATGGATATGGTGCGTGGCGCGTGTCCCGGCGCCGACCGTTTCTCTCCGGGTAGTCGCTTCTGCCGGGGCCCCTTTCATCCTGGGATGGGGCTTCAGGGTCGTAGTGGGGCCCACATCGGGGGCAGGTCCTGACCGTCGCTCCCTCCCGTCCGCACCCATAACAGAAGTCCTTCTGCCGCGGGAGGGGACAGGCCGTATAGCGGTGCCGGCCGCCGCAATTCCAGCAGCCGAGCGGGAGCATCCCCATCACGGGTTCGGTGCCCCGTTGTCTCGGCTGCCGGAGGTCCACCCTCCGAGAGTCCGTCGATCCGGCTCTATCCGGCAGATACGGGGAGGTAGCCCGGTCCACTCTCCTTCTCTGCGGGCGCGGTGAAGAGGCCCGGTCGGTCGTCCTCCTCCTCTCTGGTTCTCGGTATCGGGAATCAAAGGCGCCTCTTTCTCGGAGAGCCAGGTCGGCTTGACTAGCCCGGTCGGTCCCAGCCTCCACTATTCGCACGCTCTGCCCGAAGTGACGCACGGGGGGGCGCAAATAGATCTCCCCTCGGGCGCGTGACATCTCCGTCTGCGTCTCACGCTCCCTAGTTGTCGGGAATTCGCGGACCACGGCCCCTCTTATCGTCGTAGTCAGGCCCCGGATCGTCTCCTGTACATCGATTATTTCGGCCCAGAATTCGGGGTAGCTCTCCTCCAGGAATTCTAGTACGGGAGCATACTGCCTTAGAAAAAGGCGCCATATCTCCCTGGCCGCTTCCATCTTCTCGGTATTCTAGTCGGGGTCAGGGATATGATACGGTTTTAAATCTTTGATATGAACTTTGCCCACGACCGATCCGTCTAGGCGGGTCAACTCGTAGACAACAGGGGAAAGTTTTAAACCAATTCGGAAGGGACCTTCAAATTTTGGTGCCAGTTTTGCTGCGAAGTTTTGCGCGGCGGAGGATAGAACATGCCGCCTCCTCAAAACCAGCTCGCCCGTACGGAAAACACGAGGTCGACGCCGTAGATTATAATGCGCCGCCTGCCTCTCGTAGGCCCCCTCGAGATTCTCAATGACCCATTCTTGGACTATTTTTAACCGCTGCATTCTATCCGACCAAACCGTAGGATCTGCTGCTTCTACCTGAGTCATATCGTTACCTCGGTCTCGCAGTCTATCTCTCGGTACTAATTCGCGGCCTAAATTCAAAAACGCGGGAGAAGTTCCTATCGAGGAATGCACAGCAGTGTTATACGCGAATCTAAAATCGGTAATATTCCTGTCCCATTCCCGGTGGTCTCTGTCAATAAATGCTACAATCATCGTTTTCAGAACACGATTCACCCTCTCGACTGGATTCGCCTGAAGGTGGTATGGGGGAACTGTTGTGTGAGTTATTCCGTTCTCGTCGCTAAATTCTTTAATTACGCGATTCACGAACTCGGTACCGTTATCTGTAAGTAGAAACTTGGGAGTGCCCCAGCGCGAAATAATTAGATCTTCTAGAGCTTCCCGAATCTTCGAACCGGTCGCCGATCTTAGCGTTTTGCACTCGATCCATTTTGTAAAGAGATCTTGAATGACTAGGAGATACTGGAAGCCAGATTTACTGCGCGGCAAGGGACCCATAATATCTGCCGCGACTATCGTCCATGGAGCCTCCGCTATTCGCCTCCCCATTAATCCTGCAGGATTAGCTTGTTCTACTTTCGTCAACTGACATGTACCGCATTTCTTTACGTGACTAACTACGTCTCGGAACATTCGCGGCCAATAATATGATACCGCTAGGCGCTGATATGTCTTCTCGATACCGAGGTGTCCGGATTGAGGAACATCGTGTGCTTCGCGTAGCGCTTCTTTTCGCAATTCGCTCGGTAATACCAATTTCCATCTATCGAGATCCTCAACGATATCCGATATAACTGGCTTAGGCCTCAAAAAATATAACCTCTCATCCATCACCCGCCACTGATTATAGCGATCGGGCTCACTCGCGTCTTGTTTGAATCGACGCTTATACCACTCATCGGTGCTCTCGGTATCCGGAATATCTAATATTTCTGCCGCTACGCTCACGGTCGCGTTGATTTCGACTTCTTCCTCGTAACTTCTCGACAAAGCGTCCGGCACGTGGTGCAGGGCTCCTTTTCTGTGTATAATCTCGTAGTCGTACTCTAATAACTCGAGGGCCCACCTGGCGAGTCTGCCTGTGGGATTCCTCAAGTTATGGAGCCACCTCAGACTACTGTGATCTGTAATCACCGTGAATTTATAGCCTTCTAAGTACGGCCTGAACTTCTTTATGGCCCACACCACGGCCAGGCACTCCTGCTCGGTAACCGAATATTTTCGTTCGGGGTCTGCCAGAGCGCGACTCGCGAACGCGATCACTCTCTCCCCCTCCTCAAAATTTTGCGTCAAGACGGCACCTACACCTACCGAGCTAGCGTCTGTCTGGAGTACGAACGGTCTTTCGAAATCTGGGCACGCTAAAACCGGAGC
Organism: Lasius platythorax; assembly: GCA_963971435.1. Classification (NCBI taxonomy): domain Eukaryota; kingdom Metazoa; phylum Arthropoda; class Insecta; order Hymenoptera; family Formicidae; genus Lasius; species Lasius platythorax. The sequence goes on from OZ020544.1 coordinate 2,623,333, forward strand.
TGTGGTGAGATGTTCTTTAATTGTCTGTACTGCGCTAGATTGTTCCTCTCCCCATTCCCATCGCTTATTTTTCTTAAGTAATCGCGTCAGGGGCTCGGTAATTGTGGCCAAGTGTGGTATAAACCGCCTATACCAGGAGGCCATACCTAAGAAACGTCTAAGTTGCTTAAGATTTCTCGGTATCGGAAATTCCATAATCGGTAGCGTTTTGTCGGGATCTACGGTAAGTCCTTCCTTCTGGACTATAAATCCGAGATATTTCACGTACGACTTGCAGAATTCGCACTTTTCCGGATTTATTGTTAATCCTGCCGACGATATTTTGGCTAGAACTTTTTTAAGCCATACTACATGTTCCTCAAAGGTGGGTGTCGCGATAATTATATCGTCTAAGTAGGCGAATGCGAAAGGCTCCATTTCCGGTCCTATTAATTTATCTAAAAGTCGCTGAAAAGTGGCCGGAGCTCCTGTAAGACCATACGGCATTCTCGTAAAATGGTAGAGTCCCTTGCCAGGCACACTAAATGCGGTAATTTCGCGGCTATCTTTTGCTAGTGGGATCTGAAAATAGGCCTGGCTGAGGTCGAGGGTGGAAATATACTGCGCGGCTCGCAATTCGTCTAAGATCGCGCTCATATTCGGGAGAGGGTAAGCGTCCTTCTTCGATACTTCATTTACCTTCCGAAAATCTAAACAGAATCTATACTTCCCGTTTGGCTTTTTCACCATTACTACGGGATTCGACCATTCGCTAAACGAGGGCTCGATTATACCGCCCTTCAACATTTTGTCAACTTCCTCGCGCACGGCTTCCTGAATTTTTGGTGAGACTACATAACAACGCTGTTTGATCGGTTTCTGTGACCCGACGTCGATCTGATGTTCGGTCAGGGAAGTAACTCCCGGGTTCTCGCTCGGTATCTCGACCGCGTTCTTTAACACTGTTTCTAATTCCGCGCTCTGGGAGGAGGTGAGTTCGGGTAGTCCGCTACACGCTCTCCCGCTATGCTCGGTATTGCGGAAGTGGTATCTAACTGCGGGCTGTCGCGAGAAAAACCATTCCGACTTTGCCAGGTCTAATCCTATCCCGAATTTGCACAAAAAATCCATCCCGACGATACAGGAAACCGCTAGGTCTGGTAGTAAGCCTACGAAAAGTGAATGCTCCACGTCTCTCAATCGGAGAGGTACCTCGCTTACCTTATCTATTCGCGCGATTTGGCCGTTGGCCGTTCTTATCTTACCGCCTCGGTATCTCGATAAAGGCAATTTCAGCGAATTTATTATCGCAATTCCTTCGCGTCCTACGAGAGTTCTGCTTGAGCCCGAGTCTACTAATGCCGTCAGGGGTTTTCCCATTATATAGATCACAAAATACTGTAGCGGAGGGAACTCGGTATCGTCTAATGTTACATACGACTGAATGCCTATGATATCCGTATTTCCGTAATTTTCTAACGTATTTCCGCGGGTCTGTCCTTCTGGAGCCGTTAGGACCCGATCTACCGACTTTCGTTTCCGTTTCCCTGACAATTCGGACACGTACGCGTGGTGTGTTGTTTCTTACCACACCGATAACAGTGTAGGTTACGCGCCTGTGTGCAATCTCGCGATCGGTGACCCTTCCCGTCGCAATTCCAGCATCTCATCTCCGCCGTCCGGGTATTATTTGCTGCGGAGGTGGAGGGCTTCGGATCCGAATTCGCTTTATCTATCGCGTTCACGGAGGCCTTCTTCGACTCGGTAGTCGCGTTCTTTTTTCCCTTCGGCTTGGTCGCGGATATCCCGGCCGCGGCCATCGGTTTCGAGTGTTTTGGTTGTCGCGGCGTAGCCCGATAAGCGAGTTCCGGGAAGATGGATCGCATCTGATTCGGCTGTCGATCGGGCTCGTAACACTCTTCGACTTGTGAAGCTAACGTTTCCAATGATCTAAAATCGTAGACCTCCTTCCGGCGTACGGCGATTCGTAACCTCGGTAGCATGTTACGATGGGCGTAATTTAACTGTTCGCTTAGCTGCCAGGGGGGGGGGTCTAATCGCTCTAATAATGCCTGCATACAGGTAATATAATCGACTACGGGCTCATCTTCCCCTTGCCTGCGCCGCATGATTTCGTCCCGCAACGTAAACTGGAAGTTCGGGCAACCGAATCGAGAACGCCATGCAGCCTCAAACTGTCCCCAAGTACGCCAGAGGTGTTTATTTAAACGAAACCAGTGTGCCGCGGTACCCGATAGAAAAAATGGCAAGCACTTAAAAATTTCTTCGTCCTCTAAGAGGATGAGTTGCCGCCCTTGTTCAATACGAATGAGAAAGACTTCCGCCTCTCCGTCCCGCGCTCCGGAAAAATTCAAGTTCCATTTACGCATTATGTTGTATGCGTCCATGGCGTACGGCGTTCGCGCGCGAGGGGTACGCTGATCGGGAACTCTACGTGTTTCGGTAAGCAGCTCGGTAACTCCACGAGTCTCGTGACGCGGTTCTAAGACTCCAAGTGTTTCGGGGGGTACCACCGGCGGGGTCGGGGGGTGCACTCTAATCATGGGCTTCGAGGGCCCTGGTTTCGGTTCTTCATCTATCGCGCCCTCCAACTCTTCCGATTCCTCCTCATCTGACGCGTCGGACATCTCGGGAGTAGGGATATGCTCTTTACCCGCCAGTTGAGCGGCCTCATATCGAAGCAATCTTGTACGAAGGGTGGGGAGAATTCCCTTTTCGGATAACCCGCGATCCTCGAGAGCTCCCCTCACCTCCTCCAACGATAGGTAGCGAATCCATTTAAAATGTTCTTTAACCGACATAATTATTCGGTACTGCCACCCACGCAAGCGAACGGAAATGCTTAATGCGCGAAAGGACGCGTTTCTCTGCCTGATTCAACAATCGGAATCGTTCTCGGTATCTTCACGTGAACGGCACTCGCCGTTTTCCCGAACAATACTATCGCAACCGCACAACCCTCAGCCAAGCCTTTCCTACAGTCTGTGTCGGAATGTCGAAGTTCCGTCGTCAGTCTCACGCAACGCGACTCGAAAAGGTAAAAGAACGGTACTCAAGTTTCCTAAATCACTAGTTCGATATATCGATCGTCTCGATTCTCACGATGATTTCATTCAGGATGCGCTTCACTACTTCCTATTCGCTATGTGGTTCTATCTTTTTTACTCGTACCAAATTCCGACCAAAAATATGTTTGATTAATTCAACTAACTACTATTCTTGAAGAAAGAAAACTAATTCCTGAATAAAGCAAAACGAAAAGAATAGAAAGAAAGAATAGAAGAAAAGCGAAAGAGAGAAAAAAAAAATTTTTTAATTCTTAATGACGGTATTCGAGAAAAAAAAAATTATAAGGATTATTTAACTTAATAATACGGTAAAGCGCGAAGAAAGAGAACATAAACACGGAAAGCCTAAATCGTATTTAATACCTCGATACTGAAACTCGAAAAGTTACGAAAATATCGAAATTCCACAATATTTACATCTGTCTACTAAGATAGAGGGGGGGGGGGCGAAAATTTTCAATGAAATGAGATCCACTGGTATCTAATATGTATATGTACAATAATAATATTAGCTCTCGCGTTGTCTCGTTATTCACGAGGCTTTCAATATCTCGAGACCAAAAGAGTTATTTTCAATAACTCACTCAACATCGATAAATTCCTTCTTCGAGACAAAAACACTCACTATTACGGTCACTCGGTATTCAACACGCGTAAATAAATCATAATATATACCGAGAGACATACAAAGGACAAGAAGACGCGTGATCGCGGCGGAATGTAACCCGATACGTGACTTTGTTTATGTCGCCGCGCGCGCCGTAACAATAGAATAGACGCCGGCGATCGCTCACCGCCGCGCGATAATCATATGCACACTATAATACTTTATTTTCGCGATGGCACTCAAAATTCGAGATCCCTTCGTCTCGGTATTAATTAATTTGTTACCGAGAGGAATCTCTGGGGGTACCGTATCATGATAACACATATAAATATATACATATCGTAGACAAAATAACGGTAACACATATACATACACAAAATCGTCGACAAAAGAATCCTATACCCACGTGAAATTCCACGAGGGCTTCTCTGTGAGCTCAACAGTGATATGACAAAGGTCGAGACTCATACAAAAAGAAAAAAAAAAGAAAATATATATCTTAATCTACTCTCTCTCCGTTACTCGAAACGACACATTCCCCTTTATTCTGACACAATTAATTAATTTTTCTGCGTGGCCCCACGTTGGGCGCCAAATTTGCAACGTATTTTTCCCTCGGTATCTCGGAAAAGCACGCGCAACTTCGTCGAGCTCGGTATTAATTATTCGCGGACGAACTTCGATACTTACGGTATTTGGGCGCTAGGTACGGTCAGGCCGCACCGCTCATCGTTATCTCCTTAATCGATAAATCGCACGACGGCTCAACCGCGGTAGCTCGGTATCATGATTTGTGGTAGAGTGGCGTGGTTCTTTTTCGCGAGGGGAAGGAGGCCCGAAATCCCGGAGAGAGAGAGAGGACTAAAAAAAAACACAGACAACAACGTCACATATGAAATAAAATAGAATGTATTTCCCACGATCTTTACAGGGGACTGGTTACTATCGTTAACTTAACAGGAGATCGTCACTTCTTCTCGAACTACATAATCTGTTCGGCTTTAACCGTTTATCTCGGTAGCATTTCGACGACAATTCTCTCGTGTCTCTTATTGCATTAACTTTAAATCAATGGCTTAAACAAGAACGGTGTAGTAACTAATGACTCTATACAATCTTACGAGACGTGAATTTGACGTAGATACAAGGACTGTCGACTCGGTACGGCGCCCCTCGAAGGCGAAGAAGGCTAATGAATAAAGTAATTATTAACGCGGATCTCAACACGGGCCCCGTGATTTCGGTACGACAATTATCTCGGTAACGTAAAAGACTCGATAATAGTAAACGAGCCTATCGACTCGGTAACGCGATTCGTATAACTTTATTCTTACACGGGTCCCTGCCGAGTCCGCGCTTACCGGGAAGTCGAAGTGGTGGCCTTACAATTGCTTCGTCGCCGGTCGATGTTCCTTGATCCGTCGGGGTCGCCGTCACGTCGAGCAGTGATTTGCAATGGGCCGGCGGCACGCCGGTAGCCTCACGCGGTGGCGCTGCGCGCGCCGTTCCGGGCCGGAAATCGATTTTAACTTCGATCTCGATCCTTATCTCCGGTCGCTGGCTCTCTTACGCCGTTGTACATAATTTTGTTTTCTGCTTTGCTCTCGGAAGTCCGGTCGTCGCAGCGTTATGTTGGCGGCTCCGAACGCATCTCGGACGGCCCTCGTAATTAATTTAAGCTGGCCTTTCTCTAATGCAGGGATCCTCGCGGGGTGATCAGTCCCGTGTGCTCCCTCGTTCCTCTCGGGATGCTGTGTCGGGCCCCTCGGAGTTAACTATCCTCGTCTCGGGATGTAGGCGCCTGTTTCTCCTCCTCGTGCTGACTGCGATTCGTAGGCTCTCCGAGGCTGTAAAAAATGACTCGGCAGTAACAGTCCTTATGCGACTCGGTATAATTCGGAATAAAACGACATCGGTCGCATACCTGGCCCTTCGCGCGATTTCGCTCCGTGCGCACCGCTCTCGACCCCACTGCTCTCCTCACCCGGATTCGCTTCCTCAGGATTTCTTCTTCCTATAACAATTACGCTCCGGGGCCACCACCTCAACTCCCGATACTTCATCCGGAAAAGAGCGAGGCGGCGTAAAGTTCGCCGCTCGCTCACAAAGTCTCTTATACTATTACGCCCTTTTTTGACCGTTCCCGGCCGGGCGCGTCCGCCCTTGTGACGGGCGCGAAACGCCACGTCACAGTATATAATATTACAATGTCTCTCGTCAAAATAACACCACTGTAATTAAGGTTGAAGGAATGTTGTTGACTAACTGGTATCGTAAACCTACTTTTTCAGGTAGATATCTTAATTTTTATTTGAGCCATCCACTTAAATACAAGATCAATACTATAAAAGGTTTAGTAGACCGTGTTTTTTTGCTTTCTGACGATCGTTTTCATGATGATAATATTAAAATAATAATTGATATCTTGGTCAACAATTGCTTCCCTAAACCTTTTATAGAGTCACATATCTGTAAGAGAATTAAAACTTTAAAATTTCGTAAGGACTCTACCCACAATACTGACATTTGCTATAAACAGTTTGACACAGCATCCGTTTTGGCCTTACCTTACATAAAAAGCCTAAGCGAAAATTTAAATATCGCGCTTAATAAATGTGGCCTCGAATTAGTTTATACGATTCCAAAAAGACTTAATAATTTAATTAAGAGAGGTAAGGACAAGATTGATGTTAATCAGAAAACTGATGTCGTATATATGATTGAAGGTAATGATTGTGATGCGACATATACTGGTCAAACAAAAAGACAACTAGCTACACGTGTAAATGAACATTGCAGAGACATTAAAAAACATCCTAGTAACCACAGTGTAATTAGCAAACATCGGTCTACATACGGACATGATTTTAATTGGAATGAACCAAAAATTTTACACTGTGAAAAACATAGAAAGAAGAGAGAGATTGCTGAGATGTTTTTTATAAAAAAATTCAACAACAATATTAATTTCCAAAAAGACACAGATAATTTAAATCCGATATATGACACGTTAATACACAGAGTATGATTGTTTGTTGTTTTTAGTATAGTTTGTTCCTTTTTGCTTTGTAATGTTTATATTATTTTGACGCGAGACATTGTAATATTATATACTTATCTTCTTTTTCGACATTAGTAACATCACGGCTTTCATTTTGACAGCTTGAAAGGTAACGTTCTTAAAAATATCCTGTACCTTACATCACAAATTGCGGTTCGTTTCTTATTGTCAATTATACAAAAAATTTTTTGTTAATTTTTTATAGAAACACTTGATAAGGGCCCGTACCCAAGGGCCGAAACGTTGTGTTGAATTATTTGTATTGGCCAGTCAGGTCGAATTTAATAAATCACTTTTATAACAATATAAGAAAAACAGTAATAAGAAATATAATTCGTAAGAGTTCGGCCAGATGTTTGTCGGCCGCAAGGGCTTTTCGCGATCGAGCGCAAGGGTATCGTATTTCACGCGCGAGCCGAAAATCAATTCTTCGGATAAGATTTTCTCGCGACTCGAGGCTTATTCGGGCCTCGGCAGCGATAAAAGTACTTCCGTAAGCCGATAATTAACTTGCGCTCGCCCGCGTGGAATGCCGAATTGCACAATATAAAAATAACACAAGAGGCGTTCTCGTAACAGCCGTCTACGCCGCGGTTTAATAACGATTAAATAAAGTACGACAATAGATACGCGACATATATAGTATACTAACGCGCAATACGAGACGAACGGACAATATAATAAATGCGCAATGGACAAAGCGGGTACGATGTACGAGCTCGTTATACAAAGAAATTCTCCATATATAGTAAAGGCAACGAAATAGACAAAGAGACGATAATTATTGACTGTCGGCGGCAAATGATCTCGGGAGAGAGAGTACTCACGCGGAACTTCCGGCTCAGATGAGTCGTCTCGCCGATCGACTGCGTAATTCCTCAGACCAAAAATGCGAAAAATATACAAGAAAATCTTAACTTACGGCAGCGATGAATCTAGGGCGCGATTCATCTCAACTTTACTCGTAATTGGCGGCTTCACAATAAGGCGACGTCGGTCTCACCGATAACAGCTCTCGAAACTTCCTTCCCAAAACGCAGCATTAATGGGTCTCCGCTCTATATGCTGGTCCGCCGAACAGTGACGAGCGGAAGGCCCGCAGGAGACACGCCGGCACATTAATGTGTGATAGGGCCACTTGTGGCGCTTCCGAATTACGCAGAGCCGTAGCGCGGCCTTGAGGGTCCTTGAGGCCTTTGCGCCTGTTATCTCGGGCCCTCGGTTTCTCGCTCGCCTCCTTTTTACCCTCAGATCTCGGAAAACGTCCATTGCGGCAGCATACGGGCTTGTCCGGCCCTCCTCTTCCTTTATACGTATGATGTACCCCCGGTCGATTTTCTCCTCGATTGAGTTTCATCCGGTAAGAAAATTCGGGCCCGCGCATCGAACACAGTGCCGTAGCTCCTTATCGGGTCTCTCACGCTCCTTGCGCTTGAGTGTCCTTTCCCTGGGATGCTTCCTTCGAGCCTGTGAAGAGCAGTTATTTAAAATGCGGCAATGGCGGTTCTCTCAAATCGCGTAACCCGGTGTAAAAGTTGGTAATTATTACCTAGCGTGCTCCTATTATCGGTGTCAGGCCTCCCCTCGTCCTCGATGTCAGTTGCGTCTTCTCGCCGTCACCGGATGAGATTCCGCCGACCGTATTCATACGCCACCGTAACTATAATCAACATCTCGCAAAATACGGGACGCCAAAAATAACGTAAATCGCGGGATCGCGTCCGATCCCGCGCTTGAGCCGCGCTCTCTCTCCCTAAACCGAAAGAGCGGAGGCCCGCGTGATCGACCACGGCCGGGTTTCTCAGCCCTTGTGACGGACAAACAAAACGTCACGTCACGTTACAACACACACACACACACACACACACACACACACACATATTGTATATACAGGGTGTTCGGAAATTCAACCGACAAACTTTCAGAGATTGTCTGGGGCACCAAAAGGATCATTTTTTGTAAATGGACCTAGGGTCGGAAACGTGTCGTTACATCGCTACGGCACACAGTGTTCGAAAAAGGTCGGACCTCGAAATATCTAAAAAAATATAAGCTTTATAAAAAACTGTTTCAGACAAAAGTTGTAGGGTGTAAAAAGATCTATTTACTGACCTTATGAGTTTGACCTTGGGTGGCGCCGCCAAGGTCAGGTCGAGATTGCCTTAAGCAAGAACGGTGGCTGATCCAGTCAATGTAAGCAAGAACGGTGGCTCATCCATCCAATGAAGGCAAGATCGGTGGCTGATCCAGCCAATGAAAATAAATAAATAAATTATAAATAAAAAAATAATAAAAAAAAATTTTAATCAATAAAATTAATTATAAATAAATAAATAAATAATTATTATAAATTATTATTATTATTTATTTTTGTCTGAAACAGTTTTTTTATAAAGCTTATATTTTTTAGATATTTCGAGGTCCGACCTTTTTCGAACACTCTGTGTGCCGATGTAACGACACGGTTCCGACCCTAGGTCCATTTGCAAAAAAATGATCCTTTTGGTGCCCCCGACAATCTCTGAAAGTTTGTCGGTTAAATTTTTGAACACACCCTGTATATTGCTACGTTATTATTTGTAGTTAATTTTTACTTGTCCTGACGCGCGTAACGCGTAACAAGCCTGGGGAGCGAACGTCGTAAAAAAAAAACTCTTGGGAGAACGAAAAGAATATGATGCGCGTCTCGGGAACACGGGTATAATCAGTTCCGCGCAAACTGTAGCGATCCGGAAACTCCGATACGCAAGAAATACCGAATTGGGCGCCAGACGCGGTCTTGTACGCGTCAATTCGCAAATACGCAATAAACAACGCGAATACCTCGCACGATGGTAAAATGCTTCCAATACTACGGGCCGACTAGCTCACCTAACGGCAGAGAGGCGGGACGGTACTGAATAGATGGTAGAAATGTAAAAGAGGCACGACAGAAAGTGCGAACGAACACAAGGACCTACAACGAAACAGCTCAAGCGAAATGAGGAGAAAATAACAAAGTTTATTAAAGAAATAGTAGTAAAATATAAATAATAAAACAAAATAAGAAGCATGAATTAAGCAGAAAATATTAACATTCAGATTTAAATATCAGTGTGTAATAGAAAGAAAATAAGCCATAATAATTATATCAAATCTTAATACTAATCGCAAAATTGTAAAGAAAGGATATGAAAAATCCTCCTCAAGTATTACCGACACCAAAAAAAAAACAATAACTCGGCGTCCGAGTGTTAGGCGCAATAATTGGCGTAATAATAGGCGGAGTAATTACGCCCTTTTCGGCGGATTTAGGCTGCGAGGCTGAGCGGCGAGAAAGTACGGCCGGAAGTCGTATCGAATTATCACAGCGATCGACGTTATATCGCAGGCCATTAGACGCAGCAGCCGCAGGATGTTTTTCGGGCGTCCCTTACGCAGACAAACGTAGATCTCTCGAATGTCACGAATAACCGACAATGATTTCGATAACGAAGCGAAAGGAAGACGACGTAACAAGTTCCGGCGAAGCGGAGAGAGATCTCCGCTCGATAACGCAATCGCGATTCGCTAACCGCGACGCGAAGATAGGCTCGCAAAACGTGTCTTACGACATCCACTCTTTGCACGACATTAGTTCCGGCTAACGCGAACGTGACGCAACTTACTGGCTCTTAACAAATACTAATTACAGACGCGAAGTATTCGCCACAACTCGCTAATCACATGCACTCGACGACAAGCTAACGCACGGACAATCAGGCGAAATTAATTACAAGGACGAATTCGTGTAAACGACAAAATATGCGCGACTCATACCGAACATACGATACCGACGAGCGCGTACAATATAAGACTCGCAATGCAGTCGTACTATTCTCGCCGAACCAAAAGAGTCATTACACTCACACAATTACAACACGCTAAATAATAATCGACACGAGTATGTGCGCGAACACAAAAAATCACAAAAAAATCACAATGTCATAGCTTTCGTTTGACACGGGCCGACAACGCAAGAATCCCGCTGGTTTCGTAAATTCTACGCGATAAACGAACGATCTACAGGCATGCAAATCGCGACATCTTACCGTCGCCTTATTAATACGCGAAAAACAAATACCGAAACGATTCGCGTTATTTTGAGCCCCGGAGAGACAAAAAGCGCAACATTTAGCCGTCGTAACAATTATCCCTGAGCCCTCGCCGCTCGACGTCGGTCGCGCAAACACACAAATCGGAATATTAATTATCGCTAAAGTACGGGCTTTGCCCTCGCAAAATCACTAACACGAAGATTCGCGACGACGTCAGAACGACGCGACTCGGACGCACTGTACGTGGCTCACAAAGACTCACGACGGGGTAGCCTCACCGGTCCGCTCGTTCCTGGATCCCTTTGGTCCCGTGAAGTCGCCGTCCGACAGCTTTCCACCCTCACGACAACGAGAAAAAGCCACGAGATTCGACACATCTTGTTACGCAGAGCGCTCGCGCCAGACTAACCTCTCAGGAGTGATGCCAGAAACAGGTCGCAAGCAACACGCAACCGTAGTGGGGAGAATGACGCACACAAGCGAAAACCGCGTACGTGTGAGCTCGGCGTTTCGGCTAGCTTCGGATAGCAGAAGAGAACAGATATACTGTTTTCTGTCTCCTTCTCTACCAAGCCGACAACGAAGGCGACGGGCGATGTTATGTTGCTCGATTCTTAATACGCGTGACAGCGTTAGATGTTTTCTTACAGCCTTCTTGTGTTATAAATAAAATGTTTTTTTTTTTCAGAACCTTCAAACATTATGTATTAAATGGCTTTTTACAGCCTTTTGATATAATTTTACCCAAATATTTTTTAACTTTAAGGAAATATTTATTAAAATGTATGTACTTATTACTTAAAAAAAAATTAAATTTTTTATTTTTAAAAGACATTTTAATTAATAGTATTAAATATTTTATAAAAACATTATTTAAATGCATGAAACATGAAATTCAATATGTGATATAAATATTTACTCTCTCTCTTCTCTCTCTCTCTCTCTCTCTCTCTCTCTCTCTCTCTCTCTCTCTCGTAAAATAATAGTGTTTTTCCACACCACCCAAGAGGTATCACCAATGGCGCGTTAGGTTTTTTAAAGTGGACCTTCGCCTGGAGCCCTATTATACCACACTATATGTATAATATTATATTATATTTAAGGACAAGGAGAAAAATGTAGAGTGTAAATAATTAACTCAGAAATTATTTATTTTTATTTTTTATTTATTTTTATTTTTTATATTTTTAAAAATTAATATAAAAATTTTTAGTTATGGTACTGCGGCCCCGCATGTTTCCTCTACTTCGGCCGTTTCCAGGGCCGCCTCTACCGGCCCGGTCACCTCTAAAGGCCCATCCAGGGCTGCTTCTACCAGCCCGGCCTCCTCTTCTGCCTCGTTGGGCATACCAACGAGCACGCGCTCGGTCGCCTCCTCTTTTTTTTTCTTTGTCTGAAAAATAAACATATACATCAATAAGTAATAAATAAATTAAAATATGCATATAAATTAATAAGAGAGTTAATAATAAAAAATAAATAATTTACCATTTTTATTGTTTTGCGGCGGCTGCTGCTGTTGCTGCTACTGCTGCGGCTGCTGCTGCGGCTGCTGCTGCGGCTGCTGCTGCTGCTGCTGCAGCTGCGGTTCCTCTTGCTGCTGCTGTTGTTCCAATAAATGTTGCAGCTGTTGTTGTAATTGTTGTTGCTACTGCTGCTGCAGCCTTTGTTGATGCAACACTCGTTGCATCAACTATTGCAAGTTTGGCTGTTCTTGCAGCGCCACCTGCATTTCTTCATTGATTTCTTTGCAAAATAAAATATTAATGCAAAATTGTTTCAAGAACCTATACATACTTCTCTTAATACACATATACATATGTGAAATATGTTAATAAAATTTCGATAAATAAATGATTATGTATAATTACAGAGAAGAAAAACTTAAGCTTAAACTTTCTTAATACTTGTCTAATAAATACAAATATAATGATTTAATTTACTACTTACGAGACATTATCGTTCCATCGCACCGATGTTTCACAACGAACTGAGTCAGCGAAGCACTCGGTATTTGTTTATTTGTTTCACAGTGCCGTTTATTTGTTTTTCGGCATTTGTTTCTTCTGTCAGATAATCTTGTCACCTTGAGAGTTAACGTATCTTCTTATACGTGCCTTGTGAAATCTTGGTGTTGAAGAAATTCGAGCAATTCCGATTGTAAGTCTTGATTGTTCTGTATATTTCACACATTTCTAAAAATATTCATCTTTTTTATTTTCATTTATTAATTCTCTTAAATTCTTTGTTTCTATTTTCTGTTGAACATAATGTGTGATGAATTAAGAAAAAAACCTAAGCGAAGCTTTTCAGAAGCTTGGCTTAGTGATGATCGATTAAAATCTTGGATACGCAAAGTATCATTTGATGATAGCTGTTGCCGCTGGATAAGGAACGTAGGAGAATCTGTACTAAACTATACTCAAAAAAAAGGATACACGAATATTGTACTTTATTAGCATACAAAACTTGAAGTGAAATAAAAGAGTCTATAACTATTAAAAGAACAAAAATCTCAATTGTGTGACACGACAATACTTCAACGGTCTCAACCTCTTACTGTTTGACTTTTCTACTCGCCTGCCACCTCCTGGCACTTTCTTCTACTGAATTTAGGCGGGTCTTCAACATTCCTCCCACCTTGAGTTGCGATCCTTTGTCCGTGAGCAACTCCATACATCCTGTGACAGAATGTCATAGATCAAGCCGTTGTGGCTTTTTGATGATACGTCCATGTTTCGTCTTCAAATCAGTCTCAAGTGGAACGTCGGGCTCGGACTCCTCATCGTGCAAGGGTTTTGGTTCTTCAATGGTTTTAGAAGTAGCTTTGGTTGATCCAAGAAACTTTTGTGTCTCATGATTGGAATGATCTACTTCCAAAGGAATCAATCTCTGAATTGGGCGGATTAATTCACCTTTTGCTGTTTTTAGTCTCACAACTCTGACGTGTCCATCTTTTCCAGGAAAAATTTCTTCAACTTTAGCTAAAGGCCAGTCCAATCGTTTTTGTAAATCGTTACCAATAAGAACAAGGTCGCCGATTTCAACGGTACGTGTTGGCTTCTTCTGCTTGTTTCTTCTCGCTAGTTGGCCCAAATATTGTATACGAAAACGCTTTCTTAATTCTTCTTTCAATCTCTGTCGGTAACGTAATCTCTTTGCGAAGTGAGATTTATCTATCTGATCTAAATCCGGGATTTTATTTTCTCGTATGTCACTGATGAACATTGCTGGTGAGATAGGCATAGTTTCCTCTCCTTCTTCTGCCAGATAAGTGAGTGGTCTGGAGTTCATAGTGGCTTCACAATCACATAGAACCGTACTCATTTCTTCATAATTTAACGAAGTTCTCTTCAATGTTCTTTTCAACAAATCTTTAAGGAGGCGGACAAGGCGTTCCCACCATCCTCCCCACCACGCCGCAGAAGGTGGGTTGAAATGCCATTCTATTTTATTAATCGAACAGTACTGAGAGATCTTATTCCAATTGATTCTTCTCAGTAGGTTCGAAGCTCCGACAAAGTTCTTTCCATTATCGCTATAAATCACAGAAGGTCTTCCTCGACGTGCAATAAACCTTCTGAAAGCTTCCAGAAATTCTTCCGTCGACAAAGAAGTAACCAATTCCAGATGGACGGCACGGTACACCGCGCACGTGAATAAACAAACGTAAGCTTTATGTCCCTCTCTTAACAGGAGAGGCCCTGCGTAGTCTACTCCTGTTACCTCAAATGCAGCAGCGTCGCGGACTCTATTTTTAGGTAATAGTCCAGGTGGGGCGTTTATACTTTTGGCAGCATATCGTCTGCAGACCACACACTTTTTGACCACGGACCGCACAACTCTTCGGCATCGAGGGATCCAAAACTTCTCTCGAAGATTGCTTATCACGATGTTAATACCGGCATGATTGAGTTTCAGATGCGTATGTCTGACAATCTTCGTTGTTAATAGATGCTCTGGATCCAAAACTATGGGGCACCTGAAACAGAATGTATCCTGACGATTGGAAATCATTGTTCTCGTGCGTATAAGACCGTTTTCTTCGAAGACATTTAATGCTTGCAGCTTGGTATCACTTTTTCCTTTGAATGATTCTTCCTGTGCTAGTTTACATAGAAGCATTTCTGCAGCTGAAATCTCTTTTGCATTTAATTCTTGATCGGAGATGGCATGAGTCTTCCTACAATTAGCAGTGAATCTTAACATCCAAGCAACCATACGGAGAATCTTGTGGTACTCTGAGAATCTTTGTAAATACCAGGGGATATCTTCTTTATCGGGAACTTTTGCTGCGCCACCCATGGTAATGTTTTCGGTAACATCTTCGTCGGATGATTTCTTCTTAATTTTATCTGAAGTCTTGCGTAGTTCTCGATTAATTATCTCTTCATCGACTTGTCCTTCTTCTGTAGGCCATTCTTCGGGAGGCCACTTTAACCATTGGGGTCCTTCCCACCATCTTGATTCGATAAATGTTCTCGCGTCACAACCTCTAGAGGGCAAGTCCGCAGGATTCAATTTTCCTGGTACGTATCTCCAAGATTCAATCTTTGAGAGATTCCTTATCTCTTGTACTCGATTCCACACGAATACTGCCTATTGGTTGGTTCGTCGTATCCAAGCCAAAACGGTGGTCGAATCGCTCCAGAAATATCTCTTGACATTCTCGTAGCCCATTGCTTTACTAAAAGAATGCATCAATCTAGCTCCTATGGATGCGGCGAGCAACTCTAGTCGAGGTATGGTTTTCTTTCTTCTAGGTGCCACCCTTGATTTGGCTTCAACAAGGTGAACTTTGACTCCATCGCTGGATTCAACCCGTATGAAGAGAGCTGCGGCATATGCTTCCTTACTTGCATCCACAAAAACATGAAAGGATATTGAATCAATATTTCTTTTTTCTCCAAAAATCCATCGTGGGAACGTTAAAACCTGAAGGAGGCCCAACTGCTGTAACCACGCAAGAAACTCGCTTTTACTACTGGAATCAATTTCGGCGTCCCAGTCTAGATCTTGATTCCAAAGTTTCTGCAACAGTAATTTTGGTTTTAACAAAACGGGACATATCAAACCGAGAGGATCATACACTTTCTGAACTAAGGATAGCAAAGTTCTTTTGGTTATTTTTCCGGGAACCGTCTGTGATGGGAAACCCGACAGTGAGAGAGTATCGTTCTCCGTGTTCCATACAAGTCCGAGTACTGTTGTTTGACCTTCGAGATTCATCATTCCGGTGTGTTTCCATCCTCTCAGGTCGAATCCAGCATCGCTTAATAGAGAACTGGCTTCTTTTCGAAAAATTTCGAAATCTGTCTCGGAATCGAGACTCGTGATACAATCATCGACATAAAATGATTTCATTAGCTTTGTATAAACTAGTTTATTGCACGGTACGTCAGTCGAATTCAAGGCTCTCTTAATGTGTAGCTCGATGGTAGCTCTCAAAAGAAAAGGGCTGCTTGTCACTCCAAAAACTACACGACGATGACGATAAGTTTCCAATTTGCCGTCGGTATTCCACCATAAAAATCTTAACACATTTCTATCCGACGGAGAGATGTTTATCTGGAGAAAGGCTCGAGCAATGTCTGCTGTCACTCCTATCTTCCTCTCTCGAAACCGATGGAGCATCGTAGGGATGAGCTCAATCAAATTGGGACCTGTTTCTAAGCAGTGATTTAATGATGGTGAATCCTTGGTCTTGGCGGAGGCATCAAAAACTGGACGGATTCTGGTAGTACTTCCTTCTTTGATGACAGGTCTATGAGGAAGATAATAGCCTGTCTCACTGACTTGATGCGCGGGTACCTTCTCAATAATCTCTTCAGCGAGCCATTTATTAATAATACCATCATAATCATCAAATAAATTTTCTTCTTGTAATCTCTTTGTAACGATTTTCAGACGTTTTTCAGCTATGACTCTATTATCTGGTAACGGTGGATGATTATCCTTCCACGGTAAAAAAACTTCATAGCGTTTATTACTTACGACTTTGGTTGTGTCTTGAAACAATGTTCTAATTTCCGCTTGACGTGCTTCCTTAGTAACGCTCTCAATGGGATCGGTGATACCCAACGTGTCAAGTCTCCACAAATCAGCGACATTCGCTTCCTGCTCGAATATAGACACAACCATTAGTGCCGTGTCTCTTTCACTATGATCAACCAAATCCTTGCCTAGAAGAGTCCAGCCTAACTTAGTTTCCATGGCTGTTACATTCCGGTCCGCTTGAAGAATTTTTCCAGTGAGTATTCTACCTGCGACATCGGCTCCTATCAACAAAGTAATGGGTTCTTTTCCTTCTTCAATGTCGCTTAGTCGCACGTTATTTTCTTCAAGTATTTTCATCCACGACCCTTTGTTCATTCCTGGAATATCTCTACAGATGACATCTTCTTCGAAAGCTATAAAGTCGCAATTGTACGTTTCATTGAGATTGCTAACATAGATTCTATAAGCTCTATGATTCCGAGGTTTAGTCTTGCTTCCTCCAAATAGTAGGTGTATCATCGTTTGCTCGCCTACAATTTCAAATCCAAGATCCTCTGCTATTTTACCTATAACATATGATCTGTGTGAGCCGGTATCTATGACAGCGCGAATATTTATAGCTCCCTTCGGACCACGCAACTTAACCTTCAATGTCGGTAAAAATACTTTCCCTTTTAAAGAAATGTTAGCGAGACAACTATTTCCCTCGTTAAAACTTTGTTCGTTCGCTTCTTTTTGACAACTAATTTCTGTTCGTTATTATTCGACAAATTTCGACAAACCAATATGCTGTGGCTTTTTCCACACCAAGGACATCTTTCTTTGCTATGACATTTTTTGTAACTGTCCTACTTTCAAACATTTAAAACAACCACGTTTGTCTTTTATAATCTTGGTTCGCTCCTCCATGGCTAAACTCCGCGCCTTTTCACAACCCGAGCTCTCATGATTTTCTTCACAGAAAAGGCATTTTGTTGATTTTGTCTCTTTCATGGAGAGTAAACCCGCTGCTGTAGCTACATCTTGTTCTTGATTCATGTCACCTTTCATCTTTTTCTTGTGTTTGTTTCTCATAGTCTGGGTGTTTGTTTCAGAACATGTTTTAGCCATTTGTATACGCTCTTCATTTTCGACCTCTCTACCTAAAAAAATCATCAAATTTGTGAGACGGTCCTTTGCATTAAGATTCATATTAGGTATGTCTCCTTGTGGGATCAATTGTGTCATTGTTCGTTGCCACATACGTAAAGTTTCTTCTGGCAACGAAGACTCTACTAAGGGAAATAACATGGCTGCGCACATATCAGTTGTGACACCCAAAGTCTCGAGTGCTCTTAGATGCATTTCTAATTTATCATAAATAGCCATAAGTGACATGCTCTGGTTTTTGTTTAAAACTAGTTTCAAAAGTTCGCGCACATAAAACTCTATCAATAAATCTTTCTTGCCGAATCGTGTCTCGAGACTGTGGATGGCTTTTTCATAATTGTCTGCTGTCGGCGGAAAACTATTCACGACTTCAAACGCACGTAAGTCTTTTATTGTGGACTGCATCAGATAATGAAATTTATCCTCTCTAGACAAATTTTCATCGTCATGAATTTTCTTGAACGTACTCCAAAACGGAAGCCAATCTTTAATATTACCTCCAAATCTTCTTAACTCAATTTTCGGTAATTTCAAAGCGCGTATACTTTCCTGTGTTGACCTATCCGTGTGCAGTGATCGTTGAGGCAGAACTTGTCTCGATGCGTCACCAGCTTCTTTCTTTTCCGTCAAGATTGCCAATTCAACTTTTGCCAGATGATACTTCGTCGAATATTCGTCCGCATGTTCCACCTCTCGATTAATTGCTTCTTCCGTTTCTCCGGACTCGATCATTAAGTTCCGCAACTTTTGGCTTAACTCGTCAAGCTCACTCGTTTTATCTCGTATCAACGCGAAACAGACCTGCATTAAGGTTATGTCCGGCGATTCCTTCATTTTCTCTGCTTCAAATGAATTGTGTGCTCGTGTAAACGCGGCCCGCGTTACCTTTTGTGATATTCTCAACTTATCCATCTTGTTTATGTTATTCTCTTTACAACTTTTTCCTACTGTGAATGGTCAGCAACGAAAATTTCTCGTCCTGTCACGGTCGCCACTATGTTGCCGCTGGATAAGGAACGTAGGAGAATCTGTACTAAACTATACTAAAAAAAAAAAAATACACGAATATTGTACTTTATTAGCATACAAAACTTGAAGTGAAATAAAAGAGTCTATAACTATTAAAAGAACAAAAATCTCAATTGTGTGACACGACAATACTTCAACGGTCTCAACCTCTTACTGTCTGACTTTTCTACTCGCCTGCCACCTCCTGGCACTTTCTTCTACTGAATTTAGGCGGGTCTTCAACAATAGCCTTTACCATTGTATCATTTGCAATAAAAATATTTTGTGCAACACACATGTCTTAAGACATGCGGATTCAGCGTGTCACAAAAATAATATAGAAGAAAGCACATTATTATTATCAAATGAAGACAAAGGTTCAAATAAAAAAACATTTAGACAACAATGGTTAGATTGAATTATTTAAACCATGGCTACGCGAAGTATCAAATGACAAATTCATTTTTTTGCTCATTTTGTGATAAATCAATGTGGTGGTTTATCGCAAATTTATCGTCACGCAGAATCTAAGGGACACATAATGTTTGAAAAGAATAAAACAGCAACAAAGAATACGGACGAAAATATTAACATAACGGACGAATCACTTTTGTCGTTTGAAGAGCGAAAGAAATCAGCAGAAATTCGGTATGCCGCGTTAATCGCTGATAAGAATATTTCACATCAAACGGCAAGAGATATTCTCAGTTTTTTTCAACTAATAGGAAGAGATCCTACCGTGTTAAGAAGTATGAATATGGGTCGGACAAAATGTAAAAATATAATTTCAAATGTATTGTGTCCGGTAGAGACGGATCGTGTGGTCAACAGCATTCAAAATACCAAATTTCCATTTTTATTGACGAAACGTCTGATATTTGTAATGAAAAATGACGTTTTTTGTTCGGTTTGTTGATCCTGAGATATTAGACATTCGCACGCAATTAATTAAATTAATTAATATTGATGCGAGAAATAGCAGCGCGGAACAATTATTTAATGCATTCAAATGTGAAATGTGGAAATTAAAAATTCCATTTTTAAATATGTGGGCGCGGTAGCGAAGGGAAAAGAACACTGTGTAGGTTAGATACGTTTTTATTGATACACTGTACGAGTACTGGAGAACGTGTGTTCGATCGGAGCGTTGAGATGTAACTACTCGTCGGTTGCTCTCGCCGAAGACTTGCGTCAAAAATTACAAAATAGAAATTTTAGTCAAGGGTAAATTACGAGATCTCCCGTGATTCGCTCTATCGTTACGAAGGGGTTCTGGACGACACATGTCGAAACACTGCGCCTCGACCATGTGTGTCGAACCCGCGCGACGGCGCGTACCCGTGAAATCTTGGATTTACGATAGGTGAAAGGGTAGAAGATCTGTGTTTTTATTTACGTGTGTTAATAATAAATTAGGCGAAAAGGAACTTGAAAAGAACAAAACAGATAGGAAAGAATAGAAAATTAAGGTGGAAGTTGTATTCGCGGAGACTTGACTTGAGGGTGACGTAGCGTACGTGCGCCGCTACAAATATCATTGCCTTATCATGCGACAATACGTCTGTCATGATAGGAAAACATCTATTATTCAAAAAAAGTTAGAAGAACTTTGTAAAAATGTATTAACATTTGCATGTCCATGCCATTCTGCTGCATTGGCTGCACATGCGGCATGTGCTAAAATACCAGAATATTGCGAAGAGTTTGTAAAAAAAATCGCGAATTATATTAACAGTAGTCCCAAGCGTACTGCTATTTATCAAGAATTTAGTGAATGTTTTCAGGAAACAAACCGTAAAATTTTAAAGTCGTCCGATACACGGTGGCTCTCTCACCATTCATGTGTTGAAAGACTTCTTGAGTTCTGGGATACTATCAAGCTTTTTTTGACCGAAATGGTTGTTGATGAAAAATCAAAATCAGGAGAACATTTATTATCTGTAATGCAAAATCCTGATGTTAAAGCATATTTGTTATTTTTAAAGCATACTTTAAATTTGTTTAATTCTTACAATGCATTTTTTCAAGCTCTGGAAACAAGAGTTAATTTGTTACAGCCAAAATCATTAGAATTTTTAATAACAATTTCAAGACATTTTTTGAAACCAGAGCTTCTAAAAAATGTATGTGAAAATATTCAATTTTCTGAAAAAGATAATCAGAAATCTTTAAATGATATTAACCTTGATTTTGAATGTGAGGAATATCTCGAGAAATTGAAAGAAGGGCACGCAGACATAATTGAAAATTTTCGAGAAAATTGTCTGCAATTTTACGTAACTGCCGCCGAGGAAATTAGTAAAAGACTGCCCATTAAAGATAAATTTTTATCGAAATTAAAAGTTTTCCATTCCAACGTAGCATTATGTAGTATTGACAGAGAAACATCATTTAATGATGTTTCTTTTGTCGCTCAGACCTTCGGTGGTTTTGACGAAAATGCTTTAAAAAAAGAGTGGCATACTGTACATCTGGATTTTACAATAGCAGAAAAAGAACATTTTTCAAAATTAAACTTTGATGAGATGTGGAAAAACATTTTAAAACATAAGTATCCCAATATGAAGTCTCTTTTGAATGCTGTTAGATCACTTCCAAATTCAAATGCCGACCCAGAAAGAATGTTTTCTTTGTTAACTGATTTAAAAACAAAAAAACGAAATAAACTTTCGTCCGCATGTATAAACGCTAGTTGCGTATTAAAATCAGCGTTAAAAGCAAGAAAAGAAAGTATTCTATACATGGAGATTAATGAAAAGCATTTGTCTCTCATGTCATCGGAAAAATTATATTCCATTACTCCTAAGAAAAAGAGAAGCTTAACATTACATGCAGCTGATAATGCCATTGCAAGTACATCATCAGCTAATGATGTACAATAATAATGTCCAAAATAAAATAAAAAAAATATCTTGTCTGTAAAAGACATCACACTTGTAAAAGACAAGTGTGTAAAAAATATCTTGTCTGTAAAAGACATCACACTTGTAAAAGACAAGTGTGTACAAAATATCTTGTCTGTAAAAGACATCACACTTGTAAAAGACAAGTGTGTAAAAAATATCTTGTCTGTAAAAGACATCACACTTGTAAAAGACAAGTGTGTAAAAAATATCTTGTCTGTAAAAGACATCACACTTGTAAAAGACAAGTGTGTAAAAAATATCTTGTCTGTAAAAGACATCACACTTATAAAAGACAAGTGTGTAAAAAATATCTTGTCTGTAAAAGACATCACACTTGTAAAAGACAAGTGTGTAAAAATATCTTGTCTGTAAAAGACATCACACTTGTAAAAGACAAGTGTGTAAAAATATCTTGTCTGTAAAAGACATCACACTTGTAAAAGACAAGTGTGTAAAAATATCTTGTCTGTAAAAGACATCACACTTGTGAATAACAGTAGAATATAATATTATACATATAGTGTGGTATAATAGGGCTCCAGGCGAAGGTCCACTTTAAAAAACCTAACGCGACATTGGTGATACCTCTTGGGTGGTGTGGAAAAACACTATTATTTTACGAGAGAGAGAGAGAGAGAGAGAGAGAGAGAGAGAGAGAGAGAGAGAGAGAGAGTGAGAGAGAGAGAGAGAAGAGAGAGTAAATATTTATATCACATATTGAATTTCATGTTTCATGCATTTAAATAATGTTTTTATAAAATATTTAATACTATTAATTAAAATGTCTTTTAAAAATAAAAAATTTAATTTTTTTTAAAGTAATAAGTACATACATTTTAATAAATATTTCCTTAAAGTTAAAAAATATTTGGGTAAAATTATATCAAAAGGCTGTAAAAAGCCATTTAATACATAATGTTTGAAGGTTCTGAAAAAAAAAACATTTTATTTATAACACAAGAAAGCTGTAAGAAAACATCTAACGCTGTCACGCGTATTAAGAATCGAGCAACATAACATCGCCCGTCGCCTTCGTTGTCGGCTCGGTAGAGAAGGAGACAGAAAACAGTATATCTGTTCTCTTCTGCTATCCGAAGCTAGCCGAAACGCCGAGCTCACACGTACGCGGTTTTCGCTTGTGTGCGTCATTCTCCCCACTACGGTTGCGTGTTGCTTGCGACCTGTTTCTGGCATCACTGAGCCTCACCGGTCCGGTCACTCCTGGATCCTTGCGCGTACGGGGAAGTCGCCGTCCGACAGCAGGTCCCTCCAACGACAACGAGAAAAAGCCACAAAAGTGTATACCACTTGTCACGCCAAGCGCTCGCGCCAGTCTAACCTCTCAGGATCTCACGATCCGGGATCGATAATCCGGGGCCAGCTCCTAGCTGCGCGCCTGGGGTGCGTAATCGCGCGACCAATCGCGTACGCGCGCTGTTTACCGCAGCCGCGCGACGAACATACTGCTGTACCGGGGGCTAACGTACCCCCGGCCTTTATCGGCCGAATCCTCTCGACAGGCTTTTTCGCGGGTTCCTTTGCGACGCAAAATGTATCTCGACGGCCAGGTGGTTCGGTTGTTAGCCGCCGGACGTCGGCGGATCGGACCGTGCGGGATCCGCGGTAAAATTTGCATCCTTCTCAGGGTGCCTTTTTCGCCTGCTGCTCGAGGCGGCCTTGTCCCGCGAGAATCCGCCTGCGTTCCTGTGCCGGTATTTGATTCGCACCAAAATAAATACTCCTGACCGACGTGACCTTCTCCGGGGTTGATAAATAACGATCACGACGAGGAATCGTCGAAGCGGACTCGTCCTCGAAATCCGGTAATTTTCCGCTGAACGGCTTTGTCCTTTGACGTTGTCAATGCCGGTGACGATGACGCTCGCCGAGGCTCCCTAAATCGTACAAAAATTAAAATAATTGTTTTTCGCCTCTTCGGAGATTTCGGTGCGGGTTTGGTCTTGGAGCTTGGCGCGACCGCTCGGCTTTCGCCAAGCGATAGAAAAGGGCGCGGTCGGGACGGCAACGTCACAATATACACACACACACACATATATATATAATATATATATAAATCTTATTAAATAAAAAACAAATAAATTTTGTAAGAAATTTTATAATAAATGAATTTTTATTACAATAGAAAAATCTTAAATAAAAATCACAAAAAAAATCTACACTGTGTAATATTTCTTTATATGTTTAAGAGGAAGAATACATTTTTATTGAAAAACATTATTGTCAACTAAATGCTTTTTTCATATCTAATAATATTGAATTCTAATATTTGGCCAATGCATTAGTCTCTTCTTGAATCAACATTAACAATTTTTCTAAATCATGGATTTAAATCGATTATAATCAAAAATTGTGTTTCGAGATTGTTAAATAAACGCTCGAAACTTTGATTGCCGACACACGCGTCGAAGGACACGGCGAAACTAGTAGTATTCGGAAGCAGGAGAAATGGACTGATAATGTGATTGAATTCAGCATATCAATGAATTGCTTGCACGTATCACAATTAAACATTTATTTTACTAATAACAAATCTTATAACACAAGAATTTATTTACATAGATTCTACGTGTGAAAATGTTTATACTCGGAACTGAGTTCATTTATCGATTATAAATTAATTGTCCAGCGCAAAGAGAGCGCGAAGAGACTCTCTCTGCCCGACGGCTCCCGTACGCGGGAAACGAATGCGAGCGAGAGCGCACTACTAAAGAAAGAAAGCACGGTAGGCGCACCTAGAGTCCCTAGAAGATAGAGTCTGGCCACGTTACGTGTTTCTCCTTATTGGTCGAAACACATTTTGTAAAAATATGGCGGAGCCAATAGAAATTGGTATGGAAAGCATAATAATTTAAAAAGGAGTAAAATGAGAAAATATATATTACGAACAATTTGTACTTATTTATATAAAAAATCTGCGAACAATTTGTATTCTTTTTTATAAATTTTTACATTAAAAATAAAGAAAAATAATTTAAACTTTAATAAAACAAAAATACTCAATAATAATATAAGAAAAATACTTATCCTATATTGCAATAACATATTCATTGTAAATAAAAATAAACATTTGGTAACATTACTTAATTATAGAGTGCATGGCCATTGTTTTGCTATTATGTATTGGTTTGACTAGTCGTCTTTCGGTACACGCAATTTTTATTCTATATGAAATAAATCGTTTCATAATTTTCAAACCTAATTTATGACAATTGTTAAGGTTTGCACAAGAAACATTTTTCATTTTTTCCATAAAGAAACTAATTAAATTGCACTTAATATTATTTAAATGAGGCAAATATTGCCGAATAATTATTTCCATGGCGATAAAATATTTAAAAACATCTGCGGTTACAAAAAATAATGTATTATTTCGAAAACATTTTAAGTGTACAAATTTTGCATATTTAATACTTGCATTATATTCAGTTAAGCCTGCAGAATTTAAACAAATTGCGCATATTGCACTTTTACCTGTGGAAATACTGTGAACTATATAACCAGCTATATTATATAATACATTTAACTCTATGTTATTAAAATGTATATGTTTTGAAATAACGTCAATAGGAATATTGGAAAACTATTCAACATTTTTATTTTTCGGTTTACTCAAGAAGTCACACAAAAATTGTCTATCATCTTGATCATAACTGAAATATTTTGATGGTTTAATATAGCGAGATATACAAAGTTCTTTCAAATCTTGCTTGAATTGTAAAGCATTGGGTATTTGATGTTTTGCTCTAATTCGTGAAAATAAATTTTCACACAATCCTGCGTGAACCGACTTGTTAAAACATATACATAGCTTCTTTCGTTTATCAAATATTTTGTTAACTCGATAACAAATTTAGTAGTAATCATGACACCACATTGGACGAGTTTGAACTTGTGATTCTGACCTATTGCAATATTTCTAAAATTTACTCACAAGATGGAAAAACAACAATTATATTACCGACAAAATGTACAAACGCCTTAATTGCACAGACGGCGTCTTACTGAGAGCCTACGGATTGCCAAAAATTCATAAACCGGATTGCCCACTTCGAATTATTGTCTCATCCATTAACAGTCCACTGTTCTATCTAGCAAAATATTTACATGATTTAATACATAACTCGATCCCTAAGGCTGATAGCAATACCATAAATAGTTTTCAATTTGTCAAAAAGTTTACGGGTACCCATATTGCCGAACATTATAAGCTTATTTCTCTGGATGTGATATCAATGTTTACAAACATTCCTTTGGAATTAGCTTTAGACAGTCTATCTCTGAGATGGAATCACATAGAAAAAAAATGTGACCTACCTCGTGAAGAATTTTTGGACGCTGTACGGTTCATTCTAAAGTCAACATTTTTTACTTTCAATGGCTTTTATTATAAACAAACTTTTGGCACCCCATGGCTCCCAACTATCGCCTATTATTGCGGACCTCACACTTCGAGATCTGGGGAAAAAAGCGATTGCGATTCTTCCGTTTCCTCTCCCCTTTTATACTCGTTACGTGGATGATATTGTATTGGCGGCTCCCTCCTCCATGCTCAATAATGTACTTACAACGTTCAACTTTTTCCACCCTAGATTACAATTCACAATGGAGGAGGGAAACGACAATCGTTTGAATTTTCTAGATGTTACTATTATGGTTAACAATAATCTAATCGAATTTGATTGATATCATAAGCCCACGTTCTCGGGGAGATTTTTAAATTTTAAATCACAACATCCGTTGTGCCATAAAAAAGGCACGATTATTGGTCTCGTTGATAGAGCGTTCTGGTTATCTCATCCTAGGTATCACCAAAAAAATCTTGAATTTATTGTTCACACGCTTTTAGGCAATGGATATTCTCTATCGCTTATTTTTAATACAATTAACGAACGGTTGAAAAAACTTTTTTTAAATTCTCATGACATGAATTTTAATTTTTCTGACAACGATAATAATATTAACGACAAAAATTGCTCTTTCTTTAACATCTTTTACATAGGCGGCATCTCTGATCAATTTAAACTTATGACAAAAAATTCAGACATAAAATTATCTTACACAGGCATAAACAAATTAAAAAAATTCATCAAGGTTCATAAAGACAAATTAACCAAGGAACTACACAATAATGTAGTCTACAAAATTAACTGTAAGGATTGTGATGCCTCTTATGTAGGTCAGACACGCAGATTATTATAAACTAGAATTAATGAACATTTTCGCCATATTAATCGGAATACAAAACAACATTCAGTAATTACTGACCGCAGATGGTTGGGTCATGAATTTGACTGGTCGAATATTGATATTTTGGATGAGGAACCAATTTTAAGTAAACGACTTATTTCGGAAATGATTTACATTAAGCGTCAAAAAAATAGTTTAAATCTTCACAGCGACACAGATCAACTCGACAGTATTTATTTGCCAACGATAAACAACTTGAAAAAAATCTAATGTCAACACACTTTTGTATTTATTTCAATTTGACTTTGTAACTTTTAATCTTGACAACTATCATTCGTTTGTAATCGTCTGACAAGTGCGGTACGCTCGATACGCTCCGGCCTCCTTTATTTTAAAGTGAGTAACCACTTCTTTTGTTAATCTCCCTTTTTATATAGAGTTTGTAATTAATTTATAGTTACTGAAGATGGTCCACAACACAAGAATCGAAACGTATGGTGAATAAAAAAGTATCTTCGTACAAGAATTAAATCTATCCTGTCGCACTTCCACCTAGCGTTTTTAGCTCTCATTTGCCCGTTACACATTTTATTTTAATATTTCTGAAAAGTTCTATAACTGATTCAAGAAACTCAATATTTTGATTCTATTTTTCTTTACTTTTTTCATTACTGATGTTTTACTCAATGCTACTCGTTGAGGTCGTGACGTTACAAGTGAACCATTTGGAAACAACTTCTATAAATGATGCTGTCGTCTTATATTTTATTTTTCATTTTTCTTCAGCTAAAAATGTAAGTGCATTGCTGACATTCCTGCTCATGATATTTTTCGCTGTATTAACTTTCATTTTGTTATATTTACCGGGAATAATATCACTGTTTTGAGGTTTAGGAGTTAATTTGAAGAATAAATTCTCCTGCAGTTCAACTAATTCACTCAAATGCTTACATTTTACGGTAGAAGAAGATAATTTATGTGTATGCACGAATGTCTGTGGTAGTTCTATTATTTTATTATTTTCCAGGCAAATCTTAAGTTTTTTAAGAGGTGTGGCGCATCAGCGAAAAAAAATAATTTTCGTTCATTGTCTACGGGATGACATATGGAATTATTAATTAAAGAAAATTTTCCACCTGAAATGTTTCCAAATGCTTTCCACGTGGCTTGATTTACCGATCCCATATCGGAAGTTATACAATGTACATATAGACCAATGGATTCTGCTTTTGTAATTACTGTTTCCATTTTAGCTTTCAAATTAGCACCGTTAAATCCATTGGGCGTGTAGTAATAAGCAACAACTTGTTTCCACCGTGAAAAAATACCAGCAAGCATAATAACTAGAGCATGCGATGCTTTTTGTACTTGTCCTGTAAAAAGAAACATAATTTTTCTGCAATTACAAATACAAACAGTTTGAAATTTTAAAATTTCTGCAAAGAAAAAGAGAATCAGGATCATATAGATTTAGGAAAGAAATATACCAGAACTGTCAGGTATATTAGCATTGCCAATATATGAAAGAGTGGAAGGATCAAACTGTTTCCTAGGTACTATACTCATTTCATCAATAGCAATCGCAGCATCTTTTTCTCGATCATCTTTAAACAGAGATACTTGTTTCTTTAAAATATCAAAAACGTCCTCTAATATTCCGTGCTCAAAGCTAATGCCTCCTTTTTTTCTTCGTAAAGTACGCTCTGATGGTAAAGGCAAATGTTGAGTTAATAATTCGTTATACCCATTGCTGCCACATGAAAACTTCAGTTGTAATGCCTTAAAAATTGTATTGTTCGACCATTTAAAACCACGTGAATTTCGACCAAAAAGAACTTGAATTTGATCGTCATTGAATATTTGTTTTAGATTTAATTGTAGTTGTGATTTTAAATTGTCTCGTGCGATTTTTTCTTTTCATCTGTCAATTTTCTCACATGTTTTTTTAATATTCTTCTTGATTTTTCAATCCTATTAATAATTATGTTTGCTTGCTGTAATTAACGTAGCTTCTTGTCCTCTTAATTCAGCTTGTTGAAGTCTTTGTTTCAAATTCTTATGATCATTTTCATTACATATTGCGAGCTCTGATACATCTTCTGTTGCAGATGTTTTTCTGTGAAACATTCTTTAGAGCTTCCTTCAGATGAGTTTGATATTTTCATAGGAAGACCTGGGCTAGTGTTATTATCAAACAATTGATGACATTCATTGTCCAAAACTGTCTTCGAAGCTGAGTTGTCACTTTTAACACTTCTTGTATCAGCCTGCAAGTATAAATTTTATTATTGATTTCTACAACTGAAAATTAAACTTTAAGAGAGGTAAATGATAAAAAAATAAATTTACATCACAAATAAGTATATTATTAAAAATTGTTGGGACTGCGTTCTGCTTTAGTTTTCACTTTCCATCAATGCGAGATTTCTCCCATATATTATCAGCAAAGTGTACCTATACATAAATGAAACAAAAATTATTTCTTTATTTCATGACACAAAAGGGAATACATGATCTTTTACCTCGCATAAACCATTTTTTCGAGGGGTTCCAATCGTGTCTCCCAATATTGGCAAACCATAATGCTTTTCTGGTGGAATCTGCGGGAAGCGAGTAAAGCGAAAAGTCTTTTTGATAATAATTTTTGCATTGTGGAATGCAACAAGTTGGCATTTTTAAATCTGAAAATTCATATTTTATTGGACTATTTTATGAGATTGTTTTTTTTCAGGTACTGTTAAGAATAATGTGAGGTTAAGATGATAATTTTTATAACAAATATTTATAACATAACTTTTCACTGTATTGATTTTTTATTTTGCTTGGAAACCACATACAGAATAATTTTTCTTACTTTTATTATTAATTTGTAGCCAAACAAAATTTTATTTTATACAACGCACTGCACAACGTGGTAAACGCAAGCTGCGTTTATATATATACACTGCTGCCATGTTTTTCCAAAACTAGTCGAGTGGCCAGACTCTATCTTCTAGGGACTCTACTATGGCGTAATTACCTGCACTGACCTTACTATATACTATGTCTATATATTATATACTATATACTATTATACTATATACTATACCTTATACTATATACTATTATACTATATACTATGTCTATATACTATATACTATGTCTATATACTATATACTATGTCTATACTATGTCTAGTATAGACATCTGTGCCCTGCTTCTTCTTGATCTTTTTTTTGTCGCCTTCACAGCCGGCTTGCCGTTGCTCAATCTTGATCGAGCGCTCGCTAAGTGAGAGAATTTGCGGTATGACGTTTTTCGACTAAACGATGAAATTAGATGAAAACTATAACCTATATCGTGGCTATCGATGGCTCGACAAACGATTGCAAAATCGGTTACAAGTGTCGACCAAAGATCTCGAAAATCGCTTGGTCAAGTAAGCAATTATGTCAAAGATTCTATGACATCATTAAAGGCATCATTGGCGGTTAAACTTTCGGAGGTAGGGTTGACTGTGCTTCCGACAGATTTGCCATCTGAAGATATCCAGGTATTTCAGAAGGTTGAAGCTAAGACAGAAAAAATGCATTTTATTAAGAATTGGAAAAAAAGAGATACAAGAAGAGAGAGAGAGAGAGAGAGAGAGAGAGAGAGAGAGAGAAATATGCGCGCTATAATATTCAGTAAAAATATATTCATAAAGCGATATCGAGCTTAATTAGATTTGTTGGCTAAGTCACTTTTCGACGACGGTCTTATTCCATCTAGATTTGCAAAGCTCGACCAGGATCAGACGTAGTTCGAGCGCACACATAGGAGTCTCACAACACATTGGTCCTCGTGCTTTTTTCGCAAACATTAGCTGAGGCGTTTGCAGTACAGGGAAGTTGACATGTAAGCGAGGAGAGAAAAAGAGGGGAAAGATTAGAGAGAGTGATGATGAACGAGGAGAAAAAAGAGAGGATGCATTCCGCGAGATAGTTGGAGACGATTCATGATAAGCACACCGATATGAACCTGGCGCTCAACTTAATAAAAAATAAAAGTAGTTAATGCAGTTCGTTTTTACTTCGTTTGTACCTGTTTGTACAGTTTGTTATATCGTTTGTACTTCAAAGGGTTAAAAAATACTAAGGGATTAAAAAATAGTCAGCGCCCAACTATAAAATTTTTAAATTTTATTTATGCCACTTGAAAGAGAATCGTTTGTACCCGTTTGTACCTCTTTCCTTTTCATTTGTACCTCAAAGGGTTCGGAGATACAGCGTTTTTCAGTTTTAGCGTAACCGTTCTACAGGGAACTAAGCCATTTTACAAGATATCAGAAAACGGCCAACGCCATTCGAAAGAGCTCCGTTAGCACCCGTTTGTACCTCTTTTTAAATCGTTTGTATCTCGAAAGGTCGGTCAGTACAGCATTTTCAAAATGCGTCAAAGGATTAATATGTAACTTTGTTGTAGATAAAGATATCTAAAGCGGCCAACGCCATTCAAAAGAGCTCCGTTAGCACCTGTTTGTACCTCTTTCCTTTTTGTTTGTATCTCAACCGGTTCGGAAGTACAGCAGCGGCCAACGGAGTTCGATAGAGAATTGTTTGTATCCGTTTGTATTTCTTTTCATTTCGTTTGTATCTCAACCAGTTCGGAAGTACAGCCTTTTTAAACTTTTGACATTACGCTAATACGGTAAATCGGCCATTTTTAAAGATAACGAGTTTTAGACGAGCATAGTACAAACGGGTACAAACGATCCTCTGTCGAACTCCGTTAACCGTTTTCCGATATCTTTAAAAATGGCCGATTTACCGCATGAACGTAATGTCAAAAATTGAAAAATGCTGTACTTCCAAATTGGTTGAGGTACAAACGAAATGAAAAGAGATACAAACGATTCTCTATCGAACCCCGTTGGCCGCATTCTGATATCTTTAAAAATGGCCGATTTACCGTATTATCGTAATGTCGAAAATTGAAAAATGCTGCACTTCCGAACCGGTTGAGGTACAAACAAAAAGGAAAGAGGTACAAACGGGTGCTAACGGAGCTCTTTCGAATGGCGTTGGTCGTTTTCAGATATCTTTATAAACAACAAAGTTACATATTAATCCTTTGACGTACTTTGAAAATGCTGTACTGGCGGACCCTTCGAGGTCCCCAAACGATTTGAAAAGAGGTACAAACGGGTTCTAACGGAGCTCTTTCGAATGGCGTTGGCTTTTTCGATATCTTGTAAAATGGCTTAGTTCCCTGTAGAACGGTTACGCTAAAACTGAAATACGCTGTATCTCCGAACTCATTGAGGTACAAACGAAAAGGAAACAGGTATAAACGGGTACAAACGATTCTCTTTCAAGTGGCATAAATGAAATTTAAAAATCTTATAGTTGGGCGCTGACTATTTTTTAACCCACTAGTATTTTTTAACTCTTTGAGGTACAAACGATATAACAAACGGTGCAAACAGGTACAAATGAAGTACAAACGAACTGCATTAACTATTTTTATTAAGTTGGGCGCCAGGTTCACATCGGTGATAAACATACTCTACTCCCTTTTTTTGACCTTAGACTGTCTCTGTTTCTTGCACGCTCGTGTTGACCAGAAATGCCCACCCATATGACTATTTCCTGCCCATTGTTTTTAACCGATTGCCGATTGTCGTGCAACTGCTGACGCAGGCATTCTTCTAACGTACGGCTACATATTTCGGAAGTAGGACACAAATGGTCACTTGACTTGCGATTGCTGATGCGAAGTGACAGTTTTTTTGTTAGTAATTGCAAATATATGCAACAATATTTCTGTATATTAAAGGGTTAAACGCGTATATATAAACGTCACAAATTAAAGTTAACAAAAGCTTACAAAGTACAAATTTCACTATTACATAATATGATATCAAGTTACGTAACCATACGAAAAACGTGCTTATTTCGTAGAATAAAAGATTAAGTTATAATTGAAAAATAAACTTATTTTATTTGTTTGCATCTTTAACATTTAATTTGCGAGAAATTTTCTTCTCGTAAATTACCTATAGATAATAAATATAAATTATTTATAACTTGCCAATTGTTATACGTACTGTTTCTCATGACTGTGTGTTAAAGAAACATATTCTACATTGTATATAAACACGATATTATAATCTGACTAACCTAATCACGTTGTAATATTAGTGAAACAAATGATATCTATTAAAATAATATCTATTAAATGTATTATGAAATATAAACGAAATATAAAAGCATTATTTTTATAATATTTCTTAGTCAATATTATATCGAAAACTCATTGCTCCACACAATGACATGCATATAAAAAGAATTACCAATTCACCTGTACATGTCCGGAAATATCCGGAATCTCCGAAATCAGCACATCGTCTTCTATGTCGACTTTCAGGATTTCTATATTTTGGAGACAAAGTTTGAATTTTGGTCTTTTCTTCACCGCGTTCCAGCAACTTAGCATCAACTCATACAATGTCTGTGGACAGTTGAAAGGTCTCAACAACCTGTTTCCCGCACGTACATGATTCCTTATATTGTGATGATGTATGTCAGCATAGGGCATCTGACCCAATGATGTAATTTCCCACATTACTATTCCGAATGACCAAACATCGCTTTGTGAAGTAAATATTCCGTCCATCAAAGACTCCGGTGCCATCCAGCGAACAGGAAGCGGGGTATCTCCTTCCTAAAACACAATTTTAGCAGTTAAATTTTTTGTCGAAGTCGTCCATTTTTGAAGCAAGCATGAGGTAGATTAGCAGATAAAGTTAACTCATCTCTCTTCCTCTATACACAAATACAAACAAAAATAGTTTTATATCAATATTTTTGTTTACATTCTAATCAGCTTAAAGATGAATAATATTATTACAATTTAAAAATAAAAAAAAGTTTTATCTTTTTTAAATAATTGCATTTACCATGCGGTAATAGTCATTTTCGTAAATATCTCTAGCTAGTCCGAAGTCGCTGATTTTGACAATAGGGTTTTCGCAATTTCTCACGGATATTAAGCAATTTCGACACGCGAGATCTCTATGCACAAAGTGCTGTTCTTCTAAGTAGCAACAACCCCGAGCAACATCTTCGCACATGGCGAGCAAGTCTTGCAGACGCAAAGCATGCGAATCTGACGGTTGCAATGTCCGACTCTCTCTCAAATATTTCAGTAAGTCAACTTCCATTAATTCCAATATGAGCCATGGTGAATCCTTGTCAACACAGATGCCCAACAATCTTAGCACATGTTCGTGGCGAAAGTCGCTCATAAGCTTGGCCTCTTCCAAGAAATTCTTTTTCTCTTGCGAAGAAGTAATTTCTGGTAGCATCTTTATGGCGACATGCGTTGTGTCCGACCCTTCGAAATCCTTGAGGATTCCTTGAAATACCTGTGAAATATTTTATAATTAACACAAATCGTAAAAAATGCGTACTAAAAATGGTTATATTATTAATTTTTTATGAAAATTTTGATTTTTGCCATTATTTTTATTAAAAATGTGTTTTTACCTCAAAATTTTCTGATT
Organism: Lasius platythorax; assembly: GCA_963971435.1. Classification (NCBI taxonomy): domain Eukaryota; kingdom Metazoa; phylum Arthropoda; class Insecta; order Hymenoptera; family Formicidae; genus Lasius; species Lasius platythorax. The sequence goes on from OZ020544.1 coordinate 2,657,938, forward strand.
AAAAAATTTAAGGAATGTCTTCGATAATATATTTAAGTAATGAGAAATTAGTCTTTACTTTTCCAAATTGGCCGCTGCCTAGAAACTTCGTTTCGATAATTTGTTTTTTTTCGATTATTGTCAGTGCAAATTCGTCCAGATCATGTTCCAACCTAGGAGCGTATAGCTCGTTGAGTTGAACGTTCTCAGGCATTTCGTTTGAAGTTGCTAATTCGTTTATCGAAGACAAAACTTGTTTGTTACTTTCTTTGCGTCGTCGGTATGCTGTTAAGATAACGTTATAATACTTATCTAATATTATACATTGTAAAATTTAAATCATTTTTAACAAGGAAACTAAAACTTTTCAGAAATTCTCTATATATATTAAATCTAAAATATATTAAATATATTAAATCTAAAATAATTTGCAGTTAAAGTTCGAAATTTATTTTAAATATACTTACAATAGTAAAAGTAGCAAGCATAGATTACAAAGTTGATGACAATGCTTACTATTAATGGTTGGTAATATTGCATAGCTGTTATTTCGATGGATTCTGTTCAACAAAATTTTTTTTAAAGTAAAACGTTATTATTTTTACACATAATATTATTTGCTTACCTTTCGTGTTAAAAGTAAATCCTCCATCAGGCGGCCATATAAAGTCTTCCATGTACTCGGGGTATCTCAGGATCAAACGGAAATTGTATAGAGTTCGCGGCAGTAAATTTTCTATACAGTATGTTACTTTATTAGAAATCATGGAAATGTTAGTCGCTTCTTGCGATTCAGACATTGCATCATTTTTGTATTCTAATGTATAATTCTCCAGATTGACGCTAGGAATCCACGAGATATTTATACCGTTTATACTGGCCTCGCTCAAAGTTAAATTATTCGGTTTTGAGTACATGTAGATGCTTTCGTTCGAACTGTCAGTGAAAAGGTTGCTGTAGTTGGTTGGATACACACGCACATATATCAAGTATTTCTGTCCTGACTGCAGTGACTGGGTTGTCGTAAAAAACTTGCCATCAGCCGTACGTTTGAGTTGTTCGATATGTTCTACGTTGCGATAATAAGTTATTTTTCGCGTGCTGTTTGGAAAAATTACAGTCTCTTCTAACAACCAATGAACCTTGTAGTTTACTGCCACGCAGTTTAGATTATTGGGTGGCATCCAATAGACTTTCGCCAAAGTAGGCGTTAGAACTCGAACCGTCACATTTTTCGGCGCGTTGAGCTTGCCTGAGGTAGTTGTCAGTTTCACACCTGCGTCGTATTGCAAGCCCATCGATAACTTGTCGGTGTAAAAATTGCTCAGTGCCAGCTTAATCGTATATTCTGTGAGCGGCATTAAATTCTGGAATTCGTAATGCCGTTTGTACGTCTGTACATTGAATTCTTCGAACTTGTTAAGGTCATTGTTTAAGCATGTCAAATAATTCACGGAGATGGTATATATAGTGGTGGCCAAGTTGTACCTTTCGCATCCGTCATTGGGAATCGGCTCCGGAAGGCTCACGACTATACTGTTTGCGGTTATATTAACTTTTTCAACATGATAATATTTCATGTTAGGTGTCAGACATATCGTCGGGGGATATGGTTGTAAAAATTTATTAAAAGCTATGATTTGATATATTTTAAGTATAGAGCTATGTATTTTTTGGACATGTTCTAATGCGTTTTCTTCGCTTTCAAAATTAGCATACTTTTTTTTTTAAATATAGAACAGTGACTTGTTTTCACTATACAAGTAAATGTTTGTTTTGTCAGTCGTTAAATAATTGAAATGTATTTGATTGTTTTCAGCGCTGAAAATCAATTTACACCTACACTCATTAATGTCCGCTGCGAATAAGCGATCTTTTGATGTCCAGTATATTAGCAGCTTGTCAATATTTGTGTTGTCAATCTGCATGAAGGAATCTAATTCTAATAGTTTGTATGGGCAAGACCATTTAGTGTCTTCTAAAAGAGGTTTCATGTTTTTGCCATTGAAATCCGATTGCATTATCATATATTGCTGATCTGAAGTTAATCCTATCCAATAAAAATATCTGGAAAATATGTGTATTATTTTCTCACTTATAAAACATTATTGTAATTGTATGTCAGAAACTAATATGTGATTGTTTAAATTTTTTACTAATTTTAATTCTGTATCAATTTATAATTCTATAACTTATTATCTTTAATAAGAAACACATATTAAATTATTGTAAAATTATATAACAACACAAACTCTAAATTAAAAGGAACAAAGTTGTAAATTTTTTAGATTGATGAAATTAATGTACCTTGTAGACGGCAGTACATTTAAACATTTGAACCCATTTATCTTTAGAGTATTATTGTATTTGACTTTGATTTTGTCCATTTGCCATAATGTTAAGTCTAGCTGCATAATGTAGTTCGTTTGATTGTTATCCTCTTGTTTTATCCAATAAAGATTTCTTGCTACCCAATCGATGCAAAGACTGTGCACAGGACCGTCTAATTTAGTTATATTTTCATAAATTGGGTATTTTCCGAGATCCCTTGGATTAAAGTTCCATGTCATTAGCTTCCACGTTTTAGAGAACCCATAAATCTTATTTTCCAATACCGAGTAAGTGATTTCTTCATCGGTATTGTATTTATTATATTCAAAGCTGATCTGTAAATCTATATCCAATACGTGCACACCACTATACGTTGTGACGAGTAATAGAGGTACCGGATTCTCGTACGTGGTCGACACGTTGATGAACTTTGTGTAAGGGCCAGCACCAAATTCGTTATATGCTTGTACTTTGAAGTAGTACATTGTATTAGGTTTTAAATTATATACTTTGTGTTGCAATACCGTATTTGGGATAATATTGACACAGCTTGGATTCAGTCGATTCTCGTCGAACCAATACTGGACCCTATAGTTTTGTATCCTTCCATTTGTAAATTTAGGTTTGTTCCATCTGTAAAGAAAATAAGATATTTTAATCTTTTATTTTCTGCGAAATTCTGACAGAGTTAGAGCTTGTATATATGTATATGTATATGCATGTCGTTAAACTTAAAAGAATGAAAGAACGAATTAAGAATTTAGATACTTTACCTGAATGTCACAAAAATTTCTTTCCTGTTTAGTATATCGCCAAATTCCACGAATGCTCTGGGAAATGTTGGCTCCCTTGGAGTGCCTTTTGGAGATGGTGTGGTGCTTTCCTGGAGTACTTTAAAATCATACATAATTGTATACAAGGATCTAGTATATATAAGTAAATCTTTCTAGAAATTTCAAAATCGTACATATTTATACATATATGTATATAATTACACTGGTCGACATGTCAGATGCGGATTGAGTTTCTCGAGTCATTTCTCGTAGATTTTTGGCCGCTAAATCCGAATCTGGCAGTTAAATTTTTCTATCACATCTGGTTTTTGAGAAAATTGAGGTCAAAGCAAAAAAAAAACGTTTTTGGCCATTTTTTACAAAGTATAGCTGATGAACCCGATGTGTTAGAAAATTCGACTCAAAATGAAGCTTAGACAATAAGCTCAAATAGCTCAAAATGAAGATTAGACAATATACTTTAGGCTAAGAAAACCCATAATTAATCCGCAATTACCTATCGCGATCTACAACGTTTCTTTATGGTGGGGTGCGCCCGCGCTTACGCCTCAGCAGTCGCTGGCTGAAGGGAATCAGAAATAAATACTTCAAAGTATACTACTCTAAATTTTTATCCGATTCAAGATTTTTTGTTAAATTTAAGAGCATTAAATTTCAAAGAGATTTCTTGAGTTTAATTTAAAAAAAATTGTTTACATGTTTTTTTTTCTTAAGTGAAGTTTAAATAAGTCACGGACTTTCCAAAAAAATAATTTTTTTCTTAAATTTAAAAAAAGAACTTGAATCGGATGAACTGCCAAATTCGAATTCAGCGGCCAAAAATCTACGGGAAATGACTCGAGAAACTCAATCCGCATCTGACAAGTCGACCAGTGTTATTTATAAGAATTTTGATTTCAGTAAATGAGAAAAGATAAAATATGAAGAAATTTTCATTTGTTGATAAAAACATATTGTTGTGTCCCCGTATTTGTCGTTCGCCGGATACATTGTCTGGCGAGAGTTTCGACGGATCGTCTACGAGCGTGTTGCCTGGAGAGTTGCTATTTAACAACAAAGACTGTCTGTTGTTTAACGGCGTGAGATGGAGAGTTGATTGACAGCCGCTCGATCGTGCGGATGTATCACGAGCGGATCAATTATTAATAATATTTGTAATGTTAATGTGTTTCATTGTTCTGTTATACGTTTGGTTATTATTAAAAGTTCATCGTTTCATACGTGCAAGTTATTATTTCGGACGTTAGTGGTTTTGAGTGTGAGTGCGAAACGCGGCACGCTTGCAATAACTCACGAAATCGGCCCGCGGACGCAACATTTTGGGGCCTCGTCTGGGATTAAAGCGACAACGAGGAATTGACGAGGGATCAAAATGACAACGACATATACTCCAAGGAACACGCGTTCTCAGGCTCCGCTCCAAACAGCTTCAAGCAGAGAAACATCGGCTGAAGCGGTCACGCTGTAAGCGGCGCTTCGTGAAATACAGCAGTTGCGAGAGGAGCGACTCCAGCAGCAGGCGCAGTTCGAGACGATGTTGCTACAACAGGATGAGGAACTGCGTCGTCTTGAGGAAATGATACAAACGCGAGAGAACCAGCTAAGTCCTTGCCATAGTAGAAATGTAGAGAGTAGTTTATTAGAGAATTCCGCGAGAAATGAGCTCGGTTATAAACTTAAACCGGATCAAGAGACACGGTAGTGTCTCGCGCCAAGTACCGCGCAGCAGCAGCAAGGCACTCCGGGTATCTTTACGCGAGTCGGATAGTTGAGAGTATTTCAGATTATCAGACCTCAATAACCGCTAAACCGATCGAATTCTTGATAGGCTTAATCGATAGCTTGGGTTTGAATTATATAAGGAAAGTGTCCTTATTTTTTCGTTCTACATATTCTATTAAGCATTTATTACGACGCAAAGTCGGAATGTGGAAATTTTCGTTTAAAAAACGTCCACGTCGTCGTCGTCGTCGTCGTCGTCATCATCATTATTCTTAATGCACATACGCGAAAAATGTACAGTTGGAGCATGCGACATAAGATAGCGCTAGTGGTGATCGCGCTGCTTCGTGATCCATCCGTATGTTGTGCGTAGATGATTTTAAAATTAACTAGATAAAGATGAGATAAAAATATATAAATTCATCTTAGATAAGATAAAGATAATTTCGTTTTAAATATATCTAGATAAAAGTTAAAATTATATAGCGATTCATCTAGATAATTTTCAGATAATATTATTTTTAAGACCTCATGTAAACACAATAGATAGAAAAATATTATAAAAGTTATAGAAAAAATGTAAATTATAAAAAGGATATAAAAATATATTTATACATTTTTTTATTTATTATAAAGAAATTTTATTTATTATAAATTTTACAATGAAAATTTTTATTTATAATACAAATTTATATAATATATTATTTATGTAATATATTGAATTTATATATAATAATATAAATTTTTATTTATAATAAAAATTTTTATTTATTGTTAATTTTACTTATTTATTATAAATTTTTATGACACAAGAACAATAGTTTTTCAAAAGTTATGTCTGATAAACGATTTCTGCAAGGGACATAAATTTGTTGCCCAGAACTAAAGAGCCGTTCTACCGGCGCTGATGACGGTAATGAAGTGTTATATTTGAAAAACATTTTTTTAACATTTGGATAAAAATGAAGGGAATTCAATTCTTTTGCTTTCGATTCTAAATATGATAATGCTTCAATATTACTACTAATATCTGGGTGTACCAAATTAGAAACACCTTTTTTTTATCTATATCACGAAAAAAGTCTTCATCTCCGCTACTACTAGAAGTCGATTTATTATCGAAAGCTATATTTTGAAAGTGCAAGTTTTCAATTTCTTTTAAGAAAAGATCTTTACACATCTCCATATAATGTTCCGGCACCCAATTTAATTTAAATCTTGGCAAACAGATAGCAGATAAGATAAACTGCTTATTTTCAAACGAGTTAAAATAAAAAATGTACTTAAATCGTTTTTCTAAGGCAAGTATTCCAGATATTTCAGATATTCCATTCCAGATACCAGTGGTTTACAATATGATAAATGCGTGAATTTTATAAGCTTTTCTTTTAAAACAATAATCGTAGGTGCCACCAAACCTAAATAAATCATTTTTTCCCCTTGTAATATATCAAGACTTGCTGCTAAAGGAGACATAATTGTATTAAATTCTTCTAAGAATTCAATTTCATTTGGTTTCAACTTTTGGATTTTTAATTTTTCAAAAAGAATATTAAGTTTCATTTTATAAACAAGAATCTTTTTAATAGAGTCATACTGAGAATTCCAACGCGTAATAATAAGTATTGGAAAACAATTACATTCTTGAAAACAAATGTCAGATGCTACTGTACTGCGACTAAGTATATTCCAAAAAGCACTTAATTTAGCAAAAGTGGAGCGATATATTTTTTTTAAAGAAGCGTTATTAGGATTTTCTAAAATTTTTTTGCAATCAGTTGTAGCAATCAAGTTTAATGTGTGGGAACAGCATGTTAATTGTGGGAGTAATATAATTTCATTTCCCAGTTCATCCGTAAAATGCTCATTTTCATGTACAGTAGCATCAGTATTTGTAAGAATGTTTCTACATTCAGTAACTTCAATATCTGAATCGGATTCAGCTATATTATCAAAAGTATTTTCATTTAATTCTGTTATAAACTGATTTTCAGAATTTTCAAATTTGGTGACACCAAAGCATCTAAACACTTTACCAAAATTTGTGGCATTGTCGGTTATTACGTGAGTAACTTTAGATATACCTAAATTAAAATCAATTATTATGTTATGCATAATCAATGCAATATTTTTGTAAGTATGATTGTAAAGTATTCGTCTACAAGCTAACATATAAGATTGTCTTTCAAATGTATCTAATAAGATAAAGTGAACTGTCATACCTAAGTAACTTTTATTACGACATGACCAAATGTCAGTAGTTAGGCAAATATAGGTTTGCTTTTCTAATAATTCTTTTAGTTTTAACTTTTTTGTTTGATAAGAATTATTAATCTCAGTACATAAAACATGCCTTCCAGGCAGAAATTTTTCCGGCTCATTAGTAGATAGTAATCCACAAATTAAATTTATAAATGATGGTTTCTCCACAGTACTTAAAGGACGCATTTCTTCAATTAAATAAGTTAAAATTAAATCGTGAGCCTGCAAACAAAAAATAATGTATCTTTTTATCTAAGAAATATTGATGTTTAAAATAATTTCTTTTTAAATATATTACATATTTACCTTCTTCACTGTAATGAGCAATTTGTTTTGCATCATTGGTACAATATTTCGTTGTTTATCTATTTTAAACTTTTTTTTGTCTTCCAATCATTTTAGCTTAATTTTTTCAATTAACTGCGGATGTAATCTCTAAAAAAAGAAAACAGCAAAATAAAAGCATTATAAAATTTTTTTATTTAAAATAGATGTGTAAATGCACAAATAAAAAGAAAAAATGCAAAAATATAAGTAAAACATAAATATATAACTCACATTATAATGACTAACAAAGTTTCCTGTAGAAGTTCGTGAGCCACTTATATGGTTTTAGGACAGTTTTGACACTGTGCTATTATTTTCTGATCCGTAGAGTTTGCTGTCACCTTAAAATATTCTCCATTTAATATAAATGGCAAATTGGATAAGGTTGAAGAAAAATCTTCATTTATGTTAATGACGTTAACGTTGACATTTTCATCGACTTCCATAGAAGTTGAGGTTAGAGTTGCTTCTGTTTGATGTATGTCTTGAACTTTAAGAAAAACAATCGTTTATTTAAATCTAAATGTTAACTATATTAATATCGATTGAATTCATAAAGTACGAACAAGAAAATATGTAATGTAAAATGTTAAATGTAAAATGTAAAATGTTGAGCAATATTAAGAACATATAAAAAATACTAAAAGAATTAAAATATCTTAAAAATAATACTCTTTAATATAATACTAAGAGAATATATATTTACCTTGCGACTTCTGTACATATTTTTCCATTTTCCGTTATTTTTTATTTACTATAAACTATCACTTTTTATTATCACTCTACGACTCTACTACAGAACTCATAAAGCATAAAGCATGGACTACTGCGCCATCCGTATTTAAATAGTGTGTAAGAGGGTCCGTGAGGTTAATACATAACCACTCTTAGTGTCAGGATGGGGGGCTTAGTTCAGAAAGGATCTCCGGGTGGATCGTATAAACGACAACACTTAACACGGGTACGGTTGAAGATATATATATTTGAACACAGAGGTTAATAAATACGCTGGACTGCGTATCGTTAGCGCGTACACTTGACCGGCACGGTGACAAAGATTCTCCCGACCGACTATTACGTACGCACGACTCGATTCTCACGTGGCTCGTGCACGAGTGCTTTTGTCTGGCTGCAAGCCAAGCACGATGCCCGGGCCGCGTGCTCGCTTGATCGCCTTCGACCAATCAGACCGCAGAGACGCCACTGCACAAGCGCAGGAGCGCCAGCGGATGCGCACGCTGCTTAGACTAGATGGCGCGGAGTAAGGTGTAACCTTACAAGTGTACTAAGGGCCAATTTCACCAACCACGGTTAACTCTAACCGAGCGTTAATTCTTGTCGACAGGATTGCCTATTGGCTATTCTGAAAAGAATAGCCAATAGGCAATCCTGTCGACAAGAATTAACGCTCGGTTAGAGTTAACCGTGGTTGGTGAAATTGGCCCTCAATGTGGTTAGCAAAAATGAGAGATAGAACGTGAAGACAGCCAATCTTTCTCTCTCCTTCTTTACAGCGTTGAATAGAGGGTGATAAAAATTGGCCGTCTTCCTATTCCTCTCATTTTTGACGACACTTTTACACAAAAGTATTTTTATGTGCTATGGCCCTAAACCAAATTATCTGAACGTTATCCCAGATATTTTAGTAAAGATAACACTTTCTTTCATCTAAGATGCAGATATAGATAATACATATTTTTATTATCTATATAAAAATAAGATGATGCCAAAACTTCATCTAGATGATCATCTATATAATTTTACTCAGATAACAAAAAACACTGATCCGTACCAAATCCATTATATCGATTTTCTAGGTTAAATGTGCAAGAATGCAATTCGTAATACATAAATAAAGAAAAAACAGTGTTAAGTGTTATTACGTATATGTATGCTCATGGTAATTAGTAATCACAATATGTGTGTGTGTGTGTGTGTGTGTGTGTGTGTGTGTGTGTGTGTGTGTGTGTGTGTGTGTGTGAGCCGTTCATCATTTTTAATATTATCGGAATGTATGTATAAACTCCCACTTTATATTAATTGATTTTAATTTATTTATTATATGTTTATTAGAAAGCTGATATGTGACGATGATGATATAATATAATATTATTCTTTGCTATTTGTAGATTCAGCAAATGAGATCGGTAGATAACATATTCATAGTAGTTGATATAGGAAGACTTTCTTTTATTACCAATGACAAAAGAACAGATTTAAAATCTACATATAATTATTACATAGTCTCAAACTTGGATGAAAGATGGAGAAAAACTCTCAATGCATGGAAATGTGTAACAAGATTCATGGGGAAGCTTTATCCAACGATTGAAGAGTATATCGCAGCTAAAGAGCAAATTCTTATAATTAAAACAGAGGTATTAGAGATATTATAGATTCTCTCATTTATAAAATAAATAAAACATCTCATTTTAAAAGTAGTTTACGCATAAGACAACAAAACATCACATTTTATGTAAAAATATTCTATACGTTTATGATGAAGTACACACACAATTCCTTTCGATTTAATGTTTTGACTATGCACTAGTATTTTTATTAACCTGGTGCAGACTGTCCCAAAAAGGACTCCCAGCACCCACCGGGTTAATAAAAATACAAGTGCAAACATTAGATGTACAAGTGAAAACATTAAATCAAAAGGAATTGTGTGTGTACTTTATCATAAACATATAGAATATTTTTAAATAAAATGTGGTTTTGCGTAGCGTAAACTACTTTTAAAATAAGATGTTTATTTATTTTATAAATGAGAGATATGATTGTGCAAAAATATTCTATATGTTTATAATAAGATGTGTGTGTATGTGTACTGTAACAATTTCTTTCGTTTTAAACTTTTAACTTTTAACCCAAAAAGGACTACAAGCCCCCAACGGGTTAATAAAAATACAAGTGCATAGTTAAAAGTTTAAATCTTAAGAAATTATTATAGTATACACACACACACATCTTATTATAAACATATGGAATATATTTATATCTTTCTCTCACTTATAACAAAAATATATTATAGATTCTCTTATTTATAAAATAAATAAAACATCTCGTTTTAAAAGTAGTTTACGCTATGCATAAAAGAACAAAACATCACATTTTATTTAAAAATATTCTATATGTTTATGATAAGATACACATACGATTCTTTTAATTTAATGTTTTGACTAATGCATTTGTATTTTTATTAATCTAGTGTGGACAATCCCAAAAAGGACTCCCAGCACCCACCGAGTTAATAAAAAAATAAAACCGCAAACATTCACCTGGTGCGGACTATCCCAGAAGGACTCCCAGCAACCACCGGGTTAATAAAAATCTAAAGTTTTATCATTTCGTTAAACTTTTAACGCTATTATAATTTACTCTGTGTGTATGTGGGTGCGTGTGTATTATCTCTCTACGTGTGTGTGTGTGTGTGTGTATATATATATAGTGTATATATGTATATAATGTATGTATATATGTATATAAATTAGTTTTGATATGATCTTTACTTAAGATTCAGTTGGTATGTTTTGATGAATATATGCAAACATGTATGTGAATGTTTTTAAATTGAATCAATTCTCTATAATTTCTCGATTCACCCTTGTATAAATGTCTGTGTGTACATTTGTACGTGTATATTTGTATGTGCATTTATAATTATGTGACAAATAGGATTTAAAAAAATATTTTAACACAATTATGTAAAATCATCATAGCACGCTTTACATAATCCCATTTCTTACATAATTATAAATGCACATACACATATACACATACAAATGTACACATAGGCATTTATACAAGTGAATCGAGAAATTATAGAGAATTGATTCAATTTAAAAACATTCACATACATGTTCGCATATACAGGGTGGACCATTTTAATCAATCCACGCGAATATCTCGAAAAATATGGAAGATACGGAAAAATGTTTCAGAAAAAAGTTGTAGGACTTGAAGGGGGACAGATGATGAAAATATTTACTTGACCTTGAGTGACCTATTGAAGGTCAGGTCAATGTCATCGATGTTTTCTTAAATGGAACTTCCTATTTTTCAATGCATATTCTTGTAGCTTATCTCGAGAGCTTTCCAAAACACTATAATGAGTTATTTTTTCATTAAGTACTTTTCGAGTTATAAGGCTTGAAGTTTACAGTATTTTGACATAAAATACAAAATATCTTGTAAAATATTCAGTTTTCGGTAATCTTACCTTAATACTTTTATGCATAGAATCATGAGACCAATCAATTGGTGTAAAAAAAACACATAGTTGCTA
>OZ020544.1:2669843-2844843 GCA_963971435.1 Lasius platythorax
CGATGGCTGATCTCGTTAGCATGAACACTTTTAGTAAAATACATAATATTTTTAACATTCTTAACATAATAATTTTTTTCTCTTGTAGATGTTTGTGCTCGTTCGGCTTTCACGCGATTCTCCACTAGTGACCAACAGCTATCAATGATCGATGCTGAATGATTCAAAAAGAATAATGAATGGGATCGTGTCTTCATGTCTCTCGATTGTAATACGTCGAGTTCGTGTGTGCGCGCGTGTCGTATGTGTGTGTGTAAATTACGAGTTTTTATCTTTAAATGTTACTATTTGAATCATTCAGCATCGAACATTGATAGCTGTTGGTCACTAGTGGAGAATCGCGTGAAAGCTGAACGAGCACAAACATCTACAAGAGAAAAAAATTATTATGTTAAGAATGTTAAAAATATTATGTATTTTACTAAAAGTGTTCATGCTAACGAGATCAGCCATCGCGTTTTCGGACGACCTGGAGGATCATGAAGCTTCGGTGAGTTTCCAGAAAAATTATTTTCATATGCTTTGATCTAAACTTCACGCAGATAAGAAATTTTTTTCATAAAGAAATTTGAATGTTGTATATATTGCAGATAATAAATTACATATGTAATTAAAACTGTACAATACGTAACGAGAGAGTTTTGATGCTATAAAAAATATATATGAAATTTGTTAGTTTTGCGTCATACATTAAAAAAAATCGATATTATAAATCGATAGTATAAAATTAAACCTAATTGTGACAGTATATTAATACTTAGACGTAATACATACATGTTGTGTTGTTGTAATTGTTGTATTTAAAAATAAGAATATTTAACATTAATGTTTCCATTGATTCCGTTTATTCTCTGCTACATTGATAAATACATATGTGACACTTTTGCTTATTTACATGATTTTTCTGTAATTTCTAAAACATCTTTATTTTTCTCAATATTTATATTTATTAAATTTTTTAAAACGTACAGTAAATTATTTTTTGTGTAACGAAATTAATATAGAAAGTCAGAATTTTAGAGTAAAAATAAGTTGCATGCGTAGCAAAACGGCTACTAAATGTCGAAGTAAAAGATTGGTACAATAAATTTCAGTACAATAAATTGCTCTCAATCAATTAGTCTCGAGGCCAATAATAAGCACAATAGCTATCATTCGCTATATGTATGAATTGATATGCTATTTATCACTCAATATATATCTGTACTTTAGAAGTAAAGAATCGTATATCGATTATTATAAGTTTAATTTAGAAAACAGGGTTTAAAGTTTCAAATAAGTTTTATTAAAAATAAATTAATAAGTTTTATTAAAATTTAAGCTCCTAGTATATTGAAAAAATATTAACTCAATTTTGACAAAAAGTGGACATACGATCCTTTACTTCTGAGGTACAGATACGTATACTTTAACATATGTAAATATTTTCATCGACATACAAGTCGAAAGTTTATGGCATCGTGCTCTCCAGAATGCATTTGCGTTCAAAAATATAACAATACAAAAAAATATTCAACAAGATTTTTAAATACAGAAATTCATAAAATTTCTATGAGAACAAAGAAAATGATAATAAAAATATATTTATTGTTAAAATATAAACATTGTGTTAAAACTATCAGTGATAACAAACGTACTTGTGAGAAAGCAAATCGAGTTAAAGTAGAGTCGCTTACTTGAAGAAATTAACAAATTAATCTAAAACTATTATAAAAACCGTATTATATTAGATAAAACTATTTCAACAATCGAAGAGAGTCAGGCTATCCATGTCTTATGAAGAGAGACAATTATAAATTCTTATTAGCTTTTATTAATTTATTTTTGCTTTCATTCTTGCGTCCATTCTGCAACTTTCTCTTTGGCACAAGAGAAATGTTTGATATGCAAGAAGATATTTCGATCAGAAACACAATTAAGAAAGATTTTAAAAAAAAGTAGTTTGCACAGTATTCAATACATTACACAGTAGTGCATCTACATGTTTCTAGTTATAAATTTAAAATATAAATTAGAATATCGAGTGGATATTAAAGATTAAGAAATTTTATAATAATTTTATTTATCTCTATACATGTCATTTATATAATTGAAAGTATTGAAAACAGCCATCTATTTGAACAACTGATTGTTACTTGATCCCATTTGATTATTCAGTATTAGGCGAAACATGTGCTAAAATTTTGTAATTTTGTCTTTTGTGCTGCATATGTTAATAGTAATAGAACATTATATATAGCCATAAAGTATATTGTAAACGAATTAAATATATTGACTTTAAAAATTAATTTCTTATTTTTTCATTAAAGACAATGCAAAACATTAGATATAATATTTATTTTGAAATATTTTGAGATAATATATTAAATATATAGTATGTTGAATACACAGTAACGCGAATGCGAGTAATGAATGGATCGACGTAAGTGAAGCAAAACAATCCGCGGTGTTAGCTAGTTTATTTACAAGTTTAACGCGATCCATTTCTAACGGAGCTGAAAGTTACTTTGAAAGAGTAAAAATACGTGTATACCCTGGCGGAAAAAATTCTACAAAAAAAATAAAAATAATTACGCAAAACATTTAAAACCCGTTATAATCTATGAAATTCTGCACGAATTTAAGAAATGCTACAAAAGTCTACGTGAAAATGCTAGAATTGGAACACTTCTGTAATTTTTTATAAATACTTGTAGTATTCTACAATTAAATAAATGTTTTAAATACTTAAAATTTCGTTATCACCAAAATTTTAAAATTTGTAGATTTTTGTAATATTTTGTATGAAATTGTAAATTTTCATGAAATACTATTTGCAACATTTCTTTGATTTTAGAATATTGTAGTTTGTTATACTATTGCGTAGATTGATCTACCGAAAAATAAATATTTCTCCGAAAAAATAAAAATTTCTACAAATTTTTATTTCTAGTAGAATTTTGTAGTTATTAATAGAAATTTTTTCCGCCAGGGTATATCTCTATATTATGTATAAAAGAAGAAGTCCTGACTGGCTGACTGACTGACTCATCAACGCCCAGCTTAAACCGTTTAACCTAGGAACGTGAAATTTGGAAGGTACATTGTTTTTATGACGTAGGCACCCACTAAGAAAGGATTTTTAGAAATTCCGTCCCTAAGGGGGTGAAAAGGGGGGGTGAATTTTTTATGAGGATACCTATATCTCAAAAACCGAAAATGTTACAGACGTGAAAATTGGTATTTAGATTCTTCTTTAAAAATAAAGAATGTTACCATTTTCCGAAAATCCAGTTAAGGGGGATGAAAAAAAGGGGTGAATTTTTTTAAAAGGATACCTATATCTCAAAAACCGAAAATGTTAGAAAAGTAAAAATTTACATTTTATATCTTCATTATAAAGTAAGTTTACGTGCCAAATTTCTTGCTAACGTCAGTAATTCTCAAGATATGGATATCAGTAAAAATGTACCGAGCGCACGGAGCGCGCGAGGAACAAACGCCAGCTAGTCTATCCATATTTATGAATTTCACTATTTGGAACTCTGCTTTCATTACTTCAACGACTTACATATATGCACAAATCATCTGCGAAATAAGTATCTAATCGCACATGTATTTTTCATCAAGAGATTTGACGGGAAAGTAGACTTACAAGCTATACAATGTATATTTATCAACAGAATACCTCATCCTTCAAGATCATCGTTGTTCGTGATTACATGTCATCGTTGTTCGATGACTACATGTCATCAAGCATCTTAACTATCCAGAATTATTCTGACATCGTGACTGTGAGAAATGAAGTCGGTAAGTATTCATTTGCAGACATATGTCTACAATCCTAGAATCTATTGATAAATTGCCAGAAAATGTATATGTAAAACGTTATCAAAATAAAGTCGAATCACATATAATTATTTAAAAAATAATTTAACTTTCTAAATTCAAAAGAATGAAAATTAAATCTAAAGAAATATCTCTCAACAAACAAGAAAAATATAAATATAAATTCTATTCGAGAAAAGTGAGAAGGAGAGGGAGAAATACAGGCACTGTAAGCGAAACAATTTAAGATAAAGTCAATCTCATTCATTTGCTACCTACGTCGTGTATAACAAAATAGTCACAAAATATTTCTAAATTCTTAATCAATGATAGAAGATCGAGAATTGGTAAACGCTCTGTAATCGTTCAAAGATTTCTGTTCATTACAAGATATTTGTTTCTGTTCGCTGAAAGATTACCATTTTATTAGAAGATATTCGTTTTTGCTCAGTATTAGTAATTATGTTTCTAAGTCTTAAAAACACAAAGATACTATTTTATATTATTAGATTATTTTAAAAATCAATATTGATTAATTTTCATATTTTGTATTTTATGTTTATATTAATTTTTTTTATTTAGAAATGTCCGTCATCTGAACTTATTTATCATATACTATTTTTGTTATCAACAATTCAAACATTTTTCATATTTTGTCTTTTCTCAATTACTGAAATCAAAATTCTTATATATAATTATATATGTCAATATGTACGATTTTGAAATTTCTAGAAAGATTTACTTATATATACTCGATCTTTGTATATAATTATGTATGTGATTTTGAAAGTACACCAGGAAAGCACCACACCATTTCTAGAAAACATTCCAAGCGAGCCAACATTTCCCAGAGCATTCGTGGAATTCGGCAATAGATTTTTCAAAACAGACATTTTTGTGACATTCAGGTATCAAACTTTTTAGCTCGTACTTTTTCATTCTTTTAAGTCTAACGACATATGTCTGTAATTCTGTCGGAAATTCATACAAATTTAAAAGACTAAAATATCTTCTTTTCTTTACAGATGGAACGAACCTAAAATTACAAACGGAGTAATACACAAATACGAGATCCAGTATTGGTTTATCGAGAACCTGAATAAAAAGATTCAAAGCAAAGTCAATATTATCCCAAATATGTTATTGCAATACAAGGTGTACGATTTAAAACCTGATGCAATGTACTATTTCAGAGTACGAGCACATAACGAAGTTGGTGCTAGTCCTTACACGAAGTTCATCAACGTGTCGACTACGCACGAGAATCCGATACCTCGATTACTCATCAACTCATTGATTGGTGTGTACGTATTGGATATAGATTTACAGATCAGCTTTGCATTGAATAAAAACGATATCTATGAAGAAATCGTTTACTCGGCATTGGAACATAAGATTTATGGGATTATTAAAACGTCGGAACTAAGGAAATGGGACATTAATACAAGCGCAATTGGAACACAGTCAAATTTCACAAAAATAACTGACCTCGACAAGTCTGTGCGCAATCTCTGCATCGATTGGGTAGCAGGAAATCTTTATTGGATACAAGTTAGCGGCCAGACCAACAATATTATGAAGCTAGACTTAACGTTGTGGCAAAGATTTGGCATAGTTAAATACGATATTATCCTATCAGGGATATCTGAAATATATTTTTTAAATCTACTGCCGTCTAAAGGGTACATTAAATTTCATCCAGCTAAAAAACTTTGTCTTTTTTAATTTAGCATTTGTGTTGTTTTAGAATTATTCAATAATTTAATAATTTTTTTTATTAAAGATCATAAGAGATGGAATCATAAATTGGCACAGAATTGTACAAAATTTAATCCATCACATATTATAGTTTCTGACATACAGTTAAAATAATATTTTATAAGTAGAGAATAATACCTATATTTTCCAGATATTTATATTAGATGGAATCAACTTCGGATAAGCAATATATAATAATGCAATCAGATTTTGATGGGAAAAACAAGAAACCTTTTTTGAAAGACAAAAGCATTACATGTTTCTGCCCATACAAACTAGAATCAGATTCCTTCATGCAGATTGACAACACGAATATTGACAATTCGCTAATATACTGGACATCGAAAGATCGCTTAATAGCAGCTGACATTGATGGTTGTAGGTGCAAGTTGATTTTAAGCACTGGGAACAATCAAATAGTTTTCAATTATTTAGCGATTGACAAGACAAACATTTACTTGTTTAGTAGGAGCGTGTCATTGTATTCTATCTATATTTAAAAAAAAAAGTATGCTCTTCTCGAAAGCAAAGAAAACGCATTTAAACGTATTCAAAAAATATCTACCATAGTACCTATCAAACAACTCATAGCTTTTGATAAATTTTTACAACCATATCCCTGGACGAGATGTCTGACACCTAACATGAAATATTATCATGTTGAAAAAGTTAATATAACCGCAAACAGTATAGTCGTGAGCCTTCCGGAGCCGATTCCCAATGACGGATGCGAAAGGTACAACTTGGCCACCACTATATATACCATCTCCGTGAATTATTTGACATGCTTGGACAATGACCTCAACAAGTCCGAGGAATTCAATGTGCAGACGTACGAACGGCAGTACGAACTCCAGAATTTAACGCCGTTCACAGAATATACGGTTAAGCTGGCACTGAGCAATTTTTACGTCAACAAGTTATCGATGGGCTTGCAATTTGGCGCGGATGTTAAACTAACAACTAAGGGTAAGCTCAACGCGCCGGAAGATGTGACGGTTCGAATTCTAACGCCTACTCTGGCGGCAGTCTATTGGATGCCACCCAAGAATCTAAACTGCGTGGCAGTAAACTACGAGGTTCATTGGTTGTTAGAAGTGAATGTACTTTTTCCAAACAGCACGCGAGAAATAACTTATTATCGCAACGAAAAACATATCAAACAGCTCGAACGTACGGCTGATGGCAAGTTTTTTACGACAATCCAGTCACTGCTGCCAGAACAAAAATACTTGATATATGTGCGTGTGTATCCAACCAAGTTCAGAAATTTCTTCACTGACAGTTCGCACAAAAGCATTTACATGTACTCGAAACCGAATGATTTAATTTTGAGCGGGGTCAGTACAAACGACATAAATATCTCGTGGATTCCCAGCGTCAATCTGGCGCATTACACACTAGAATACAAAAATAATGCGATGCCTAAGTGGCAAGAAGCGACTGACATTGAGGTGATTAATGACAAAGTAACATACTATATAGAAAATTTACTGCCGCAAACTCTATACAATTTCCGTTTAATCCTGAAATATCCCGAGTACATAGAAGACTTTATATGGCCGCTTGAAGATGAATTTACTTTTGAAACGCTTGGTAAGCAAATGAAGACATTATGATACCATATGTTAACTTTAAAAATATTTTAAACAATTTTATAAATTAAAAATTAAATAATAAAGTTTTAAGTAAAAATACTAAAATAAAACGAAGAAATTTTAATTGTACTCTTATGTAACAAAGGTAACGTTCCGAACGCTTCTGAGATACCTACGGGAACAAAGTCTAACGAAATATCAGCTATGCAATATTACCTACCATTAATAGTAAGCCTTGTCGTGAACTTTGTAATCTATGTTTGCTGCTTTTACTATTGTAAGTATATTTGAAATAAATTTCAGACTTTAATTACAAATTATTTTAGATTCGATATAATGTATATAGAGGGTTTCTGAAAAGTTTTAGTTTACTCGTTGAAAATGATATAAATTTTGCAAATATTGCATAATATTAGATAATAATTATAACATTATCTAATAGCATATCGACGACACAAAGAAAGTAACGAAAGAGTTCCACCTGCAATAATGACTGATATCGAATTAGCACTTCTAAACGAAGTACCTTTCGAAAACATGCAACCGAACGCTCTGTACGATCCTAGATTGCAATACAATCCGGACGAATCTGCCTTAATCATAACCGAAAAAAAGCAAATTACCCTAGCAAAGTTTCTAGGCAGCGGCGCATTCGGAAAGGTAAACCCTAATTTCTTATTACTTAAATATATCTTCGAAAATTTTCCTTAATTTTTTATGCAGAAAATTTTGAGATAAAGACACATTTTTAATAAAAATAATTGCAAATATAAAAATTTTTCATATAAAGTTAGATAATATAAACATTTTTAACATGCGCTTTATCCATTTGCGTCTATTATGAAATATTTCGCAGGTATACCAAGGAACTGTCAAAGATTTCGAAGGGTCGAAAACAACGCCTGTAGCCATAAAGATGCTACCGGAAAATGCATCTTTGCAAGAGAAAATTAAATTCTTGGAAGAGGCCGAGATTATGAGCGACTTTCGCCACAAACATGTGCTAAAATTGTTGGGCATTTGCTTGGATGCGGATTCACCGTGGCTCATATTGGAATTAATGGAAGCTGGTGATTTACTGCAATATTTGAGAGAGAGCCGAACATTGCGACCGTCAGATCCGCACGCTTTGCGTCTGCAAGACTTGCTCGCCATGTGCGAAGATGTTGCTCGGGGTTGTTGCTACTTAGAAGAACAGCACTTTGTGCATAGAGATCTCGCGTGTCGAAATTGTTTAATATCCGGGAGAAATCGCAAAAACCGTATTGTCAAAATCGGTGACTATGGACTAGCTAGAGATATTTACAAGGATGACTATTATTATATGGTAAATGCAATTATTTGAAAGAGATAATATTATTTTTTATTTTTATATGTATATGTGTGGAGGAAAAAGTTGAATTAACATTATCTGCACGTAACGCTTGCTTCAAAAATGGACGACTTCGACAAAAGACTTAACTGCGCTAAAATTATGTTTTAGAAAGGAGGAAGCCCGCTTCCTGTTCGCTGGATGGCACCGGAATCTTTGAATCAAAAATTCACTTCACAAAGCGATGTTTGGGCTTTCGGGGTACTAATGTGGGAAATTACGTCATTGGGTCAGACGCCCTATTACGCCATAAATGATTTTGAAGTATGCCAGTATGTGTGTGCGGGGGGCAAACTATCGAAACCTCTTAATTGTCCATCGGCGTTGTACCAGTTGATGCTAAGTTGCTGGAATGCGGTGAACGATAGACCGAATTTCACACTTTGTCTCGAAAATATCTTAATTTTGAGAGACAACATCGAAGACGCGATACTGAGATCGGTGGATATTATCAGACATGCAGAGGTGAATAGATAGTAATTTTTTTTATGTGCATGTCATTGCATGGAATAATTAATTTTGGCAAATCGATATAATATCGACTAAAAAATATTGCAAAAATATTGCTTCTACTTTTGCTCATGTTTCATAATACATTTAATATTATTTTAAATAATTTGTTTTACTATTATTACAACGTTATTCAGATTATAATATAAAGTTAATATACAATGTAGAAATTGTTATATATTTCTTTAACACACAGGCATGAGAAAGACTACACACACAGCAAGTGGCAATCATAAATAATTTATATTTATTATAAGTATAATTTACGACAAAAAATTTTTCCTTAAATAAAATGTCAGAGATACAGACTGATAACATAAACTTATTTTGTTCTCAACTTAACTTCCTTGTACTGGAAACTTCCTTTTATCTGACGTACGTGAAAAAAAGCACAGATCCGTGTGTTGCGAGATTCGTATTTGTGCGCTCGAGCTACGTCAGATTTTCGTCAAGATTTGCTAATCTAGAGGGAATACGCGATCATCGTCTATTGTCGAAAATAATTCAGGGAACAAATCTAATTAAGCTCGAGATTATCGCTTTAAGAGTATATTTTAAAAAAATGTTATAGCGCGCATATTCGTCACCCTTTCTCTTCATTTCTTTTTTTCTAAATCTTAAAATGCATGTTTTTCTGTTTTAGCTTCCGTCTTCTGTACAGAGAGAAGATGTCGGAAGCACAGGCAGTCGAACCTTTGAAACTTTAACCGCCAATGATGCTTCAAATGATGTCATAGAACCTTTGACGTTTCCTTGACCGAACGATTTTTAAGAGTTTCTGCCGACACTTGTTGACGATTAATTGATTTTACCGTCGTTTGTCGAGTCATCGATAAAAACATTTAGGTTTAGCAGCATTGTTATGTCAAACTTATAAATTTTATACTCAGGTCACTATTATATATGTATAAGTTTTTACTTTCAGTTGGCGCAATTTTTTAATATCATTATTTTTGTAGGATATGTTTTACACAATATTAAAATAATTCGTAAAATATTTTTTATGGTTTAAAATAACACTACTTTGTGCAGATTCAAATGACTATTTTGTAGATTATAATAACACTGTGTGTTCGAGAAAGTATATATTATATTATAAATCCGTTACATTATATTTCTCGAACGTTCTCGAACGAAGCATGATTTTCGAGCGACAAAGGCTGTTATTTTTTATTTAGTTTTTCGGACCCTATGTCACAAAGTAAATAGTTAAATTCAAGACAAACAAGTCGGTGTCGATCCACGATTAGTTGAATAAATCAAACGATCGAGCGCCTAATTGTTTTGGGTCATACAGTTCCCGGTAGAACGAATATTATTCTTCGTCTGTAAGTCACTGTTCGACCAGATTTCGCCGAGAGTACAAGTATTCAGCTTTTATCGTTATTCCGCCTTTGTCGTCATTGTCGTTATTCTGCTTTTGTCGTTACAAGTATTCAGCCGACAAAGATTATTAAAAGTGTCGCGCCGGTAATAAGTTGTCGCTTCTAATAATTATAAATTCGCGTGATCTCGAAAGCGCTCTGTCGGTCCACGAGTTCGGAAATATTATTAAATAAACTATTTCTGTTATTAACCGGACTCCAATTATTATTGTGCAGTCTTTCGTTCCGGCGAACAAATAAATATCTTTAATGTGGTCGTGAGGAAAATCGAAGGCGCGTCTACAAACACTATTTTGAAGATAGCTTTTTGCAGTAGTTTTTTACAGTTGAAATAACACTATTTTGTAAATACATATAATAGTTTTTTTACAAAAATTATGGCGCGTGTATTTGGCGCCTTTTTTTTATCTTTTTTTAAAAAGGTAAGTTTTTAGGGATTATATCATTCATTTTGTAGCATTTAGCTTTTGTAAGTAATCACTATGCTTACAATAGAGTTCAGTTTGAATTATTTAATTTGATATATATTTGTTATAATCTATGTCTTTTAGTTTAAAAGATAAAAGGGGGTGGTCAATTTTGGTGGGAAACCCTGTATATATATATCAATAGCTTATCTTTCCAAAACAAAACTTATATAAGTAAATTTTCTATCTCTGAAATAGAAAGCATGAATTACGATAAAATTATTTTCAAATCTGTTTTCTCAAAAAACAATATTAATTTAAAAAATTTTAAAATATCTTAATATCGCTAGTAGAATAATCAAAGGATCGTTGAAAAATATAATCGACCAAAACTAGCCAGAATGTTTGTTTATTTGTTAAAAATACGACGTTTCGACCATATGGTTGTGGTCCTTTTCAAGTATAAACTGGAATAATACTATTGATAATTAGATTTTTTTGACGGTTTGAATAAACCAGCAATATACATGAATTGACTGTGAACAATTTGAGTACATACGGTTCAGATAAAAGAGTAACGATGTAAATCTTAATTTTGTAAACTTTACATGTCACAATTAAAAGATCATTAACGACTTGCCACATATGCAAAAGAGAGATAAAATGTTGTGTCAGTGCGAGACTTCGTCAAAAACTGAATATGTTAAATAAAAAATAATAATTAACTACACGACCTTTATTATTTTGTCGTAGATGTTGTTCAAACTATCAGTGTCTTTCTGTAGGTTGATTGTATTGTTGAATTTTTTAATATAAAACATTTCAGCAATTTATCTCTTTCGCACGTATTTCTCATTATGTAGTATGTTAGGTTTCGTTCAGTCAAAATCGTGTCCTGATTCTAATCTATGTTTACTTATAACGGAATGATTCGTTTCATGCAATTTTATATTACTAGAATGCTCTTTCACTCGAGTACGTAAATGCCTTTTTGTTTGCCCAATATATGACACATTACAATTTTGGCAATTTAATTTATATACAACATTTGTTTTATCACTTATGAGGTTGAAGTAAATGGATGTATAAATTTTTTAAACACAACGATCATACGTTCCAATGGGAAACTGTTAACTAACTGGTATAGAAAAAACACTTGCTCTAATAGATATATCAACTTCTACTCTAATCACCCTTTTAAATACAAAATGAACACGATTTTTAATCTCGTTGACTCTGCTGTTTTATTATCTGATGATCAATTTCATGATAACAATATAAAAATAGTGAAACAAATATTGCTTAATAATTGTTTCCCAGAACATATTATCGATCGTTTTGTTAATAAGAGACTCCATTGTTTAAAGAATCGTTCCGTCAATAACCTGAGCATAGACAATGATAAGATCACCACTACCTCCTTCATCTCATTATCATACGTAGAAAGTTTAGGCAATATTGATAGATTTTTTGAAAACATGGGGTTTAACGTTGTACATAACATACCAAATAAACTAAATAATGTAATTAAACTTGGGAAGGACAGATTGCCCACCGACAACAGAACCGAGATAGTTTACCAAATTAACTGTAAAGATTGTGATTCCTCATACATTGGACAGACGAAGAGACATTTAACGACACGCGTTAAAGAACACTTTAAGAATATTAAAATGCATTCGAGCAATCTTTCTGTCATTAGTAAACATAAAATTGAATTTAACCATGATTTCGACTGGGCTAATCCCAAGATTTTACATAATGAAAAACATGTTAGAAAAAGAGAGATTGCCGAAATGTTCTACATCAAGAAAAACAACAACACTTTAAATTTACAAAAGGACACAGACAATTTAAATAACATATACGACTTTATAATAAAGGTTGTTTAGTTCCTCTCAGTTCGTCTAATGTATCTGACGTGTTTGTCTATCTGACACAATGAATTTTCTATCTTTTGACATCTATAAAGTACAATTATATTTCGCAAGTATATATCTAGTTCTCAATATTGTATCTCAATCATTCGTTACTACTATTTGTAATGTTAATTGTTCTTCGTGCTTTTTCTTATGATTTATAGATCACTTGATAAGGACCTAAAACTAAGGTCGAAACGTTGTGATGTGCACTTAACAATAAACAAATTTTGCCAGTACGGTCGAGTGAAGGGTGTTCAATTATTTTTTTAATTTGTTTTATCGTTGTTATGTAAAATATCCTTGCCACGTTTTATTAATGTATTTAGTTTTTTAGTTATTTTATAGACGACGTTAAAGCCACTGCCTCGTAATAAACGGAACAAATCATGACTCACATCTTTAGCGTATGGTAATGAAATAAAAGATGTCCTGTCAAAATGTATAAGATTTGCGTCAACGTTCTTGTTGTGGTCGCGTTTATTTAAAAAATCAATTCTTTTTTGTATGTGTCGTTTTATGATATATTCAGGGAAGCAGTTATTGAGTAAAGTATCATGTACTAACTCAATGTTTTTTTGTTGGAAATTGTCATTAGATAATAAAATTGCATGGTCAACCAAATTATAAATAGTATTAATTTTATATTTCAACGGGTGGTTGGAATGATAGTTTATATATCTACCAGACCATGTAGGTTTCCTATACCAGTTAGTAATAAGTTTGTTGTCAAACCGAATGACAGTTGCATTTAAAAAACTAATAGACGAATTAACTTCAAGCTCATAAGTGAATTTCAAGCGTTGGTGGTAATTATTAAAAATCGTTACAATCTCATCTATTTTTGTACGTGGCACTATAGCAAAAACATCGTCTACAAATCTATAATAAATGGGAACAGTAAAATCAATCCCATACTAATTGTTGCGGCCAATCATTGATTATTTATTTGAAACTAATTTTCGTTTTTTTACGCTTGAGAGAGAGTCAAATTGATTGTCTAAATTAAATTGAAAAATACTAACGCCTCTACTTTACACGTGTGAAACCCGTGACATTTCCCTTATTCGTATTATTTCAGAACGTGTTTATCACGTGAAATATTCATGCTTAATAGCTGAATAATAGAGATCACGATCTCCTTATAAGGTAAGGAATGCGGTCTCTCCGTGAATCTGAATTCCTATTGGTTCCTTCGAACAATCACGCGATATCGGTGAGCCCAAGTTAAGAGAGACCCGCTTCTAAATCGTTGAAGCGAATTTTAGTCTGACGACAGCGATCGAACCGACACTTATTGTCAACGATAACAGTAGAAATTATAAAGATCAGTTTACCAGTAATAAATTCACTTAAAACATCTCATACAAAATCACTCTTCCTAATTATTCTACATCCTGAATCGGATCCTCCGAAGACTGCTTCCAGTCAACCGCACCTGCTCAAATCGAGTAAAATCCTATACACTAATACAATATATTTCATACTATATTATAATTTATTCTTAAAATTAAAAAATATTTCTTTAATATTATTTTTGCGTTGTATTTACTTGTAATTTTCAAAAATAAAAAATTATTTTATTTCCTACCTGACGGTTTTCATTTTTGTACCAAAATTTTAATTTATTATAAATATTTGTATTTCAAAATTACTTAAATACAAAGTACGATTTTTCAAACGAGTGGTAATCAAAAATAAGATGTGAGTTTTTCATTGAAAATGATAATTAAATATCTGTTAATTAGCATGAATTTGATAAATTTTACATGTAAAAGAAGTAGGTATTCAAATTAATAAAAAAAAAAAAAAAAAAAAAAATTGCAGACAGCGAGGAATTCTTCAAAGTCGATTTTCTCGAGTTTTTCTGAAAAGCGCGCCTTACTGCTTTGATGTCAGGGTGATGACCTTCAAGTACTAAAGTAGTATAAGTATAAGTATAAGTATAAAAAAAAAAACAAAAATCTGATCACCTGAAGGTCCCCTTGTAAGATGTATTTTTATAAAAAAATATAGAAATGGAACAGTTGTAAACATTTATACATTTACTTTTTCATACTCCTTTCTTGTTGGGCATATAATTATTCACTGATATGATATACATGAAAATGATATTTAATGACTTTTAAAGTCAGTTTCTTAATATCGATGATATAATGTTATAATATAGGATCAATTTTTTTGCACATTTCGATTTTTAGAATTACTTTTATTAGACCTTTATTATATTCGACGATTTTAATGTTTGATATGTGTGCTCCTAAAAACAAAAATAATTTATACAATAAGATGTTATTACTGTTAATAACAGTATATATTACGTAATGTATAACATAACGTATAAACATAAACATTTATGAAACTACAAATGCTTTCAGATATCACAAGGAATAACAAGACTGACTAGTAGCTTTACAAAAATGCAATATACAAAACATTTAACGTATAAACAAGACATCATAATAAAGTATAGCCAAATAACTAAATCGTATATAGCGTTACACTCAGGATTATTCATCACTTTCACAATTTACTTGTTGCACGCGCATTTTTATTGTATTTTAAATTATATATGCTTGATTACGATAAATGTCATTTTTAATTCGATATGATAAATCTGATCGAAACAGAGTTCGTTATTTCACGTGTACAAGATACATATGTCATTTTATTATATTTTTAATAGTGGAGACGTGTACGAGTTTTTGTTCGCAGTATGCAAAAATAAAAATATATGTATGCGATCAGACTCACGCATGCACATCTACGCGTTGTCAATAAAAAATATTGTAACTGCATCTCGATAAAAATACTTTGTATGCGACATCTTTTGCTCGAAAGAACCAGCATAACGGATAAAAGAATCAAGATAATAAAATGTAAATCTATATGTCTATGTGTTAATTTAAATATAATTTCGGAATATAATTTAATTCTTGTTGTAATTCTCCGGCAAGAAGATTTCTCTCTGTAAATGTAATGTAATATCTTATTTATTATATTTAATTTCCTCTTTCACATACACGATTGAAAATAAGAAAACTGTTTTGCATAAACATATTTGTTACATAATTGATTGCATAAATTTGAAAATATTTGTTACATAAATTTAAAAATAAGACTTTTCAAAAATACTTAAACGAATTATTATTAATATCCGCGTACATTGATGCATGTACAGGGGATTCTTTGACAATAAAAAATGGATACTTTATACACGTGAGCTAAGTGATATTGTATTATACATACAAGAATCTCATATTACACGTGAAGTCACGAGATTCTGTTCATTACTATTCATATTACATGAGATTCAAGGTCCTAAAAGGAAATTCGCGAAAATACGGGTTTATGTGAGATTTATGTGAAATTGCATAGTCCCAAAGAGATATCTTTCCCATGCAAAAACGCCGAAAAATTTTTTTTCCGGTGACGAGCTCTCGCTCAATCGATCTCTGCTTTAATTGCGCAAAAAACAAAACGCGAAAGAGACGTAGCACGCGAGAGAGAAATGTAGTAACTCAATGTATAGTAACTCAATTTCTTCTGTTAGTGCCACATAAAAAGTACAACTTACGTATATATTCGTCAATATTTTCTCTCGATAAAAAATATCAACGTTTTTAACGTTTAACTTATATATATGTATACAATATATGCATATCCCTTTTTCATATTTTAAGCCATTTTGTCATTATTATAGTAACTTAACACATTAAATACGAAATTAGTATAAAAAGGGGCAAATAAAAGCCGAAGCGCGGATATTAAGCGCAACAATTTTATTTTTAAATTCTTCTTTAAACGTTTCAGTTCTTCCTTTGGACCATCCTCAGTATGTTAATTAATAATAAAATCCGGATGTCAATGCTCGCATCCCCATCTTACATCCTTAGTCCTCCCAGTAAGCGAGAATGAGATGCAGAACAAAACGCGAACGTTCTGACTTCCGCAAATAAACAAACGTTACTGATTATTAGCCCCTTTTTATACTAATTTCGTATTTGGATTTCAGAGCCCCCATTTCCGATTTATTATAGTTAACATATTAAATTTCACCTTAATGCAAATTTTTTCTATAAAATATTAGAAAGTATACACAAAACTCTTCCCAAACCAACTGTTTATCTAATATCTTTAGAATTTTATGTAATAAATAAAGAAAAATAGAATTTACATTGCTATCTAAAAATTATAAAACATAATGCTATTATCAAGTCAGTAAAATTTAAACATAATTAAATATTAATCTAAATAAAATAAATTCCCAAGTTATTTCAAAGACAGAGTTTATGAAAATTTGTAATGTTTACAAAATCTATTGCATAATATATGCAACAAAATATTAAAAATTTTATTTACATCTTTCAATTTTCTTGCAACGTTGATAAGTTGTCATAATCTTTTGGATGTATATTTAACAACCTGTTCAAATTAGCATTTTTGGCAAACATCGACTTTGAAAATTTAACTTTACACCGAATTTATAAAAGTTTCCTGTTGACGCGTATGATTTAATGAAAACTAAATATTAGCTCGCTATCCGTTTTCATTTTTGTGAACGTGATTAAACCGAGAATTAGAATTTAATCGTCTCTTATTTTACTTTGATACATACAAAACTTTGAATTGATAGATACAATCTAATAATGTTGTACAATATATTAAGAACTAATATAATCTATAATTGATTTAAAAAGGGTAATTATACAATTGATAAAAGAAAAAGAAGGTTATTATATAAAGTTTGGAAAGATATTATAATTGTTGAAAATTTCTGCGAGATTAATCTTCGCGGTGGGCTGTCGTAATATATTATGAAGGATATCTCCCGGTAAATTCCACGGTCTTACATACAGGTCAGGGCACTCGTTGGAATCACGTGTGCCGAAATGTAACCAATATGGCGGCTGATAGGAGGCTGATTTATTCAATGTGTGTATGCGCAATATGTGTGTATGTTATATGTACGCTTGCGCACATTGAATAAATCAGCCTACTATAGCCGCCATATTAGTTACATTTTGGTCACGCCTGATAAGCATGTAGCCAGTATAGGATAAAGTCCCTAGAAGTAAGAGTCTGGACAATCTTTGGATTTGAAGCAAAATGGCGTCAATAGGTATCGACAACGTTGATTGACAGTCTTTTAAAAGTGTGCGCATTGTGTATAAATTGTGCATTGTGTATAAATTGATCTGATAAAATTATAAACCGGTAAGCCTTTATTATTATTATTAGCACTTATTGAGTTATAAATAAATAAGAAAGAGCAAATATACGGACTGTAAAGTATAAAAATGCCTTTATAACCTTTTCCTCGGTAACAAATTGTTTATATATAATCATATATAATAGTATAAAATTATATAGAAATATATAAAATTATGTATAAACTATGTGTAATTATATATAATTTTATACAAAAGTTTAAAAAATTATATATGAAAGTTAAAAAAATTATAAATAATATTTATACGATTTTAATAGAAGTCGTATAAAATTATACATAATTATATATAACTTCTACATAATTGTATATATTTCTATATAATTTTATATTGTTATATATGATATTATATTGTTGCGTCCGCGGACGATTTAAATTAATACCGCGACACGCGTTCTCACCGTCACTCGGTCGCCGCACTCGCGCCGTAAATAATTAAAGCAATATTAACAAGGAACACGTAACTTTAATATTTCAACACAGAACAGAGAACAATAAAATGATACAATTAATAAGAGCGATTGAGTAATACGTCCGTTTGACACGACAGCTGTCAAAAGACTACTGAAAATGGCGACCGCTCACAAAATGTCCGCCGTTGTTGATCAACAACCCCCTTGATAACGATTTCCCGGATACGGTACAGGGGATGAAATTCAGAGACGCAACAATATATAAAAAATTTTTTACCGGGTCATTAATCATAGTGGCTCTATTAATGTAAAATCACTTTACACAGCAAACATGACTGGTTGTTGTGTGTTGGGATGCAACAACAGTAGCGAAAAAGGCTTTTCGCTAAGACGATTTCCATTCGGCAGAACGAAGGACTTTATGGACAATAAAAATAGACCGGAAGAATTGGAAACCTTCTCCATACTCACACATTTGTGACTATATATACATAAGTAACTATAAAATGTCAATTCATAAATTAAATGATAGATATTTATACAATTAATGTTATACGATGTTCTCTTTAGGTTCATTTTGCAGAAGATATGTAGGAAAAATCATGAATTGATGGGAAGAGGAAGTTAAAATATAATGCTGTGCCAACTATTTTTCCCACTATTCAAAAAGAAAAGTGCAAGATAAACTTTTATACAGTACGTTTACTTATTCTTTAAATTATATTGAATATAGAATGTATAAAAAAAATTGTTTTGTAATAGGTGAATCATTTCCAAGAACTTCACAAGACATCTATTGTGTCCAATACAGAAAGTTCAACAATACAGAGGTACAATGTGGAGAATACTCAAGAAATTGAAATTGGTATTCAAAATAATCCTAATGAATTAGGAGTGATGAATGATTCAAATTCTAATGTTACTGCAATAACATCCGAAATTAGTACAGATAAATCAATATCGGAGTCTACTGTCTTGCAAATAGAAGATTTAAAGAAAAAACTGAAAGCAGCAAATGAAAAACTTCAAATCGCAAACGTGGTCATTCGCAAAGTTGAAAAAACAAAGAAAAATGTACTGCAACAAGTAAGAAAATTAAAAAGCCAACGGAGACTACGTATTGAAAAGAATTTGGTAAAATCATCTAAAATACTACATAAAGTTTTTAATAATGATCAAATCGAATGGCTTCAAAAAGATTCTTCCACATGGAAAGTGTAAAAATGGTCTGAAGACACTATTAAAAAAGCACTGACAATAAGACTTAAATTTAGTTGTACTAATAACGGTTACAAAGAACTTATAAAACAAAACATTCCTCTGCCCTCAACACGTACACTCAGAAGAAGCATTGAAACAATTAATTTTCAACCGGGGATATTTGATGACATATTTGTAGCTTTAAAAGATAAAGCATCACAATTTCAGGATAAAAGAGAAAAGGATTGCATGTTAGCCCTTGATGAAATCAGTCTTACTCCTGGTGAACAAATCGATACATCAACAAATTTTCCTATTGGATATGCTACCATTCCTAATAGTCGTGGTAAATCTATAACTGCATTTAGCGGACTCAATAGTTAATTATTATCTGTCATTGGAATATACCATTAGATAGATGAGAGATCTAATAGAATAGCCCAATGGCAATAAGTACTTAACTATTGAGTCCGCTAAATGCGGCCTATGTTTATGTGCATGAAATTTCATTTTCCTTTTTCTTAACTTAGGGTCAGCGCACGTACATTGCCGTAGCGTCTTACGTCGTCTTATGTCATTTTACGTGAGAATAATGTTACGCGATACGTAAGCCACTATTACGGTAACGCAGAAAGAAAAACGTAACGAAACATAAGAATAGCACTTTCTTACGTTTCGTTACGTTACATTTTTCTTTCTGCGTTGCCGTAATAGTAGCTTACATATCACGTAAAGACGCTACGGCAATGTACGTGCGCTGGCCCTTATCTTTAATACGACTTTTGCTTATTTCTTGCCTATTGTTTGCCTTTATTTTTTATTATAGGAGAAAAACCTTTAGCTACGCGTGGTTTGGTGTTCATGCTTGGAGGTATTTTTACTCGGTGGAAGTAAATAGTAGCTTTTCATTATACTCCTGATGGTTTTAATGGTGCATGTTTAAAACCTATTATTGAACAAATTATTGAAAAGACAGAGTTTATAGGTCTTTATGTACATAGTATTACATCGGATATGGGAAGTGTTAATCAAGCAATGTGGAGAGCTTTTTCAAATATTTCTGCTGGTAGATATTCAAAAATTGTAAACTCTGTCTCTCATCCAATTGACGATAAACGCAAATTATTCTTTTTTGCCGATGCTCCTCATCTCATAAAGAATCTTAGAACAACTTTAATAAATAACAAAGTCATTATGTTGCCAGATCAATTTAAAAATTCCAATCAATTGTCTTCAAATATTGTTCAATTTACTCATTTACAGGAATTAGTAAATGAACAAAAAAACTTGATTTTGAAGCTTGCACCAAAATTAAATAAAGAAATTATCACACCGACAAACTTTAATAAAATGAAAGTTAATAAGGCAACTAGTATGCTAAATAGAGATGTTAGCAGCGCATTAAATTTTTTAGGAAATGAAGAAAAAGAAGATAATTATAAAACGACAGCTTTATTTATTAAAATTATATCGAAATGGTTTACATTAGTTACTTCGCGAACTCCATTAGTTGCGTTAGGAAAAAAAGCGGGGTATGAAAAGTCAGAGAAAAAATTTTATGAATCAATAGAATTTCTACAGTCTGTTATCGATTTGTTTCGTAATATGGAAATCGGTAAAGATAAAAGATTTAAACCTGTGCAAACTGGTGTAATGATAACAACGCAATCTCTAATCGAACTTACAAAATATTTTATTAATAATCGAGATTACTTATATGTGTTAGGAGGGCGATTTACACAAGACTGCGTAGAAAATTTATTTTCTAACATTAGGCACAAATTTCCTGTTCCAAATGCTTTACAATTTAAGCAAAGTTTAAAAATTTTAAGTGTGTCCCAATATTTAAGAGAATTGGAAAATACTAATTATGAGCAAGATGACGGTGTGTTGACCTCTAATTTCTCTATAAGAAAACGTCCTTCTAAAACACATATAAGCCAAATAATTCAAGATGTCCCTGTAATTCCTCTTGAAGCTGCAAATAAAGTCATTCATTTGACCAATTTAGAAATGAACTCATTGTATAATGTAAGCGGTTATATTATGTCTAGGATTCGTAACACAAATAAAATATGCAATAATTGTTTATATTCTGCAGGATCAGAAACATACAATTCCAATATTAAATATTCAAAATTTGTGCATCTCAAATGTTACAGAACAAAAACTTTATTTTTTGTAAACAATGAAACATTTCAGTATTTTTATGAAATGGAAGTTATTATTAGAAGATACATTCCTTATTTAAAAAACGTCAATTGCGATTTGATTAAATTTTTCATAGACAAAATGACAAATGTTACATGTAATACACTTAAAAACTGTCATGGTATATATAATATAATAATGAAACGTTTTATTAGATTTAGAATTAAAATAGAAAACCAAAAAGGACTTTAAAGTAAGAGATTTTAAAAGTACCAATATATAGTGGCAAAACAATGGCGAGGCATTCTATGATTAAGTGATATTTGTTATATTACTACATTATAAATTATTATAATTTAAAATAATTATTATTTTAGTAATATTTAAAAATGTTCTATATTTTGTTCTATATTTTTAATACATATTCTACTTTTAAAATTGGTGTAATTATTTCTCTCTTCCACAAATCTTTTTGCGCGCTAAAGATATTCAAATGAATATTTGAAATGAATATGAAAGCATCGATTGGTTCTGCCATTTTGCTTCAAACGAGTTCGTTAACCAATAAAAACTCTGACCTGATCGCCCAGACTCTTACTTCTAGTAACACTTTTACACATTAATTAACAATTCTAGAAAAAATTGGTTTTACTAGTATGTTTACTTCATATCTTAGAAAATAAAATCTTGTAATTGACAGCGCGTGCACGCGAAAATTAATATTAATATATTAAATATAATGTAGAAATTTTGACCACCAGCTCTAGATATATTAACTTTTACTCCAATCACCCATTTAAATACAAAATGAACACGATTTTTAATCTCGTTGACTCTGCGGTTTTATTATCTGATGATCAATTTCATGATAACAATATAAAAATAGTGAAACAAATATTGCTTAATAATTGTTTCCCAGAACATATTATCGATCGTTTTGTTAATAAGAGACTCCATTGTTTAAAGAATCGTTCCGTCAATAACCTGAGCATAGACAATGATAAGAGCACCACTACCTCCTTCATCTCATTACCATACGTAGAAAGTTTAGGCAATATTGATAGAATTTTTGAAAACATGGGGTTTAACGTTGTACATAACATACCAAATAAACTAAATAATGTAATTAAACTTGGGAAGGACAGATTGCCCACTGACAACAGAACCGAGATAGTTTACCAAATTAACTGTAAAGATTGTGATTCCTCATACATTGGACAGACGAAGAGACATTTAACGACACGCGTTAAAGAACACTTTAAGAATATTAAAATGCATTCGAGCAATCTTTCGGTCATTAGTAAACATAAAATTGAATTTAATCATGATTTCGACTGGGCTAATCCCAAGATTTTACATAATGAAAAACATGTTAGAAAAAGAGAGATTGCCGAAATGTTCTACATCAAGAAAAACAACAACACTTTAAATTTACAAAAGGACACAGACAATTTAAATAACATATACGACTTTATAATAAAGGTTGTTTAGTTCCTCTCAGTTCGTCTAATGTATCTGACGTGTTTGTCTATCTGACACAATGAATTTTCTATCTTTTGACATCTATAAAGTACAATTATATTTCGCAAGTACATATCTAGTTTTCAATATTGTATCTTAATCATTCGTTACTACTATTTGTAATATTAATTGTTCTTCGTGCTTTTTCTTATGATTTATAGATCACTTGATAAGGACCTAAAACTAAGGTCGAAACGTTGTGATGTGCACTTAACAATAAACAGAATTTGCCAGTACGGTCGAGTGAAGGGTGTTTCAATTATTTTTTTATTAATATATTAAATAAAAATATTTTTATTAAAAACATATTTACGACAAACTTTAAATAACGTTTCTAATTCGTACTCAAAAGTGATTTTAGTAGGTTTACACGAACAGTTCTAACCCTGGTCCTCTGAGGGGAAAGCGGGGCGCGGGGGTATCTCGGCGGCGCGGGGGTATCTCGGCGGCGCGGGGGCTGACGTCACGCGGGTGGGGGACGCTTGGTATCGACGAAGGGGGATGGGGGGATCTTGGAGCCTACTTTGCGCGTATCGACGAACGTGTCGGGGCATGTTTTCGTAGGTAAAGGAAAAAAAAGGAGGTGTAAACACAAAATAGCGCCGATGTTCGGCAGCTTTGTACCCTCGCGGTATCTCGCCTATTTATAAAAAATTGTATGATTAGCGCTACAGAAATGAGCGCCGATGTCTGGCTGCTTTGTGTCCTTACTCCTCTATCCACAAACAACAAGCGAAATTATCTTTCTGAGATGTAATTTAGCAAATCGATACGCCGTATGGAAAAGAAAAAAAAGGACCGAACCTTCAGCTCCAACCGAAATTACGTTTGTAACGTGTCGGCACGCTTTTTCTGGTTAATTCTATTCATTCTTTCATATTATTCCAACATATCGCCCGATTTATTACTACGATATTCCATTGTGGAAATTTTGAGAGGGATGGGGCTAAAGCTTATGGAGAGAGAGTGTCTGTCTCCGTGTCAAAAAGTCTTTAGCATTCGTGTAGTAAAGAGCAAAGTGTAAGTGCATAAAGAAAATAAATATTGAAGAAGAAGATATAATTATTATCGAAGATGAAGAAAATGAAGCTGATGTAATTGGCACCGAAAATAGAGAAGAAGAGGCCATTGAGGATGAAGACATGGATATAGATGTCGAAGAAGTAGACAATGAAGAAGAATCATCCGATGATGAGATAAGGATTTTAGAAGACTCCGATTACGATAGTGAGTGTAATGAGGATTTTAGTGAAAAACAGGTGCGAATTTTAAAACGAGCTGATGTTCACGACATCGACGAACTGCAAAAAATGTGTTGCATTTCTTTTTATTATGAAATTGACAATGGTGACAAATTTTGCACAGCGTGTTTCCTGCGAGTGAATGACTCGTTTTCACGTGCTCGTGCTGTACGCACACATGAGACTGAGCGATACATTCTACTTGTGGAAGATAGATGCTGTGAATGTGGAGGCTCAGTGTCTCAAATAACATCTTGCAGTCTGTGCCTTATTTGCAAATGATAAACTTTTAAAAATTGGGACACTTAAGTAAAATATTTAAGTAGTTTTCGATGTGCAGGAATTGGTAAGTATCCCTTTTTAAATTAAAAATTAAGAAAATATTAATATTTTTTTTTTCTATGTTATAAAGGAGTCCTATATTTGTCAGGCTGCTGCTCGCCATCCATACCAATCGGATTCAAGGCGGGTGTATCTGCTCCAGCCTCATGCACTACCACCACCGTGGCGCCCCCTCCGCAACCTTCTTTTTTATTTTAAATTTTATTTATATTCTTATTTTTAAATTTTAAATTCACACACACACAAATATAAATATACACACACACATTAAATAAAATTATTATTATTGTAAAAAAAAAATGTGTATTTTAAAATTCCTTATCTCTCTCCTTTCCTCTCTCTATCATTTTGTCGCGCTATATCTCTCTCTCTTGTGAACGCCTCACGCTATCTCTTTCTTCTAAGCGCTAGCTCTCTCGCGGTCCCTAGCCTCGCGTTCCTCTCTCCCTTCCTACCCGAGGACTCTTCTCGGACGCTTCCCCACATCACGAAACGCGCTTCACCTCAAGACCCCGTATGACGTTATCCCCGCAAGGACTGCAACGAGTGGGAGCTATGTATGAGAGCTGGGACTGTTTATGGGTGGGAGAGCGCGCGGATGGAAATGCGTGCGAAGGAATTACGTCATGATTTAGACTTAAAAACTATTTTATTTTTCTCTTTTGGCATAGTAGTGAGTAAAAAAAAAAAGAAATGGAAAATAATAATTTCGAAGCAATATTAGATGAGTCAGCGCAAAGGAGAGAAATTATTTTCTAAAATGAAATAAGCATTTTTAATATTAATATAAATGTTTATTAATAAGTGTGTGTATGTGTGTATTTTCATTATTACAAGCATCGCGAAGAATATCATTTATAGCGCATGTTAATAATTCGCAATCTATGAGTGATTCGCCGTCAACGCATCACTTTCGCGTATTACTTTTGCAGCATTGCATACATTTGTGATGTTATTAAGTTGTAAAATAGTTGAAAATTTTTTAAACTTTTCACTAACACTATACGTATTTTCGGATAGCCAGAAATACATATGATGTATACAATTTTCAAAGTTGAATAAATGTAGTAAAGTCGATGGTTTCGTATACAAAGAATTATTAGATAATGTTATTTTTATAATTTTTGAATTAGACATTTGAACCACTTTAAGTATCATATCTCGAATCCATAATGGAGTTTCAGCCGATTGTAGTCGCTCAATGTCCGCTCGTTTCTGCATTAGCGATTTCCATGTTTCAATAGGTAATATTATTTGATTGCCTCGATTGTCGCCGAGAGCCAGTTCCACATATGATGCAGCTCCAACGCTGATTCCAATCTCCAAATGTTTATACGAAGTCGGGGTTAAGGCGTATTTTCTTCCAAGTATACGAACCGCATGACGAGGCTCGGATGAAATGCTATAAAAAATATTTTAATAAATTATAAGGAAAATATAAATTATAAAATATACAATACTTTATTGGAACTTACTTGTTACATTTATTTATGGAAGTTTTACCATCCTGAATCGGAACGTAGTAATTCATACTGCTTCTTTCAGTCGAGTATATTTCTTTAGGTTGTGAAAAATGGACTATCGGTACGAGCGGTTAACATGACACTGATCAAAATTAAGAATATACGTGATGCTCTTTTTCCAAGAGTAGTGGGGGAGATTAGTAATAAATGTGGTGGGAGAGTATCTGGGAGTGCGCTTCTAGCGCTCTGAAATTTAGAAGAAGGGAGAGACGGCGCTCGGATAAATAAAAATTCTTAGAAACGACTCGCGCGGAAAGGAATGGGGAGAGGGAATAAGAGATAAAACATATTAATGTTTAAATATTTTATTTTTCCAAATATTGCAATTCTTTTTGGCATTGTGACCACCAGTTAAATATTTTGAATATATTTTGTAATGCGCAATTCTTAACATGTTTTCCACATCGCATAACGTTTTTAACATCTAGATTATTTAGAGACTCGATATCGTCGTAATCAGCATCCAAGGTCTCGATGATTAAGTTTTCCTTCGCATTATCATCAAGCATATCAGCCAGCCATTCTCGTTTCTGGAGTCCCTTAGCATATACGGTACACGACATTTCATCATCATCTTCAACCACAGCTGTTGTAATCAATCGTTTTGCCATGCTGTATGATTCGCCATCAACTATAAAGTTTGAGACTTTTCAGATTTTGTAAAAAGATGCCATGGTACAGGACTCCGAAAAATGTAGTGTGCGAGAACAGTTCCCCTCCTCAGCACCGCCACCTCCTTCACGATCAATCGATTATTGATGATGAATCCTTGCAGATCTACAAACGTTGGTACAGACATGATGAGATCTCTCTCTTTGATGTGTCAGTCGAGAGGAATGACAACCATCTCACAAGACTTTGATTTATATCCTGTTCCTCTTCCCCCTCTCTCTAAATTGTTGTTGCCTAAACTCGATGTTATCGCGAACACTTAGGTGATTTTGCGCACAACGTTGGTCAACGGGTTGTACTGGATCACGCGATCGTGTATGATGAGACAGTACGCAGTGGTATTATTAGGCACGTTTTCCTTACACTCAAATTCCAATCTCACATCCACGGTTGCGCTCTTGACCGATTCGTTTTGTCGAGAACAGTCGATGATCACGAACGGACCGTTACGTAGAAACAGTGAGACGGTGAGACTCGGCTCGAGATTCTCGTATCCATAATAGTTCTTGCAGAAACGCGCGTACGTGTCGTACAGAATCGACCATCTGTTTTTATCGAAATCCAGATTCATATCGTCGTACGGATAACATTCCGAGTTCAGATATAGTTTCACGTTGGTCAATTTGCAGTCGTCGAATTGACTCACATCCTCGGACATGACGTTTTTCCGGTCTGTCTGCAGAGCAAAGATAACGTATCGTGGCTTCTCCAGCTGAGTCGCGGTCTTAATGGCCCACGAATGCTTGGTTGTACGCTGCAATAGTGGAAACTCGTACAGATCCTACGAGCAAAAACCCATGCTGAGGTAACGTCCGCTTTCCAGAGCGCGCAGCATCGACAGCTTGTTGATCTCGCTCAACAACACGTGTGGCATTCGCCATTGTATTTTGAATATGTTGATCACAGGCTCCAGCGTCGAATCTCCAAACAGACAATTGTTGTCGTTGCGCGATCGTATTAAGATCAACTCGTGACGAGCGTTAAGGTCTCCTCAAACCGACGCGGTACGCGGTAGCGATAGCGGTAGCGATAATAGTGCGGTAGCGGGATATCGCCTATTCAGTCAAACCAAAGCGGTATTTACGCGGCAAATCAGTAGATACTTTTACTTATTTTGATCTGCAACATGGAAGACACGTATTCTTCGGACGAAGATGAATTATTATTGTTAGCGTTAATGGAAGATGAGGAACGTAATGGGAATAGGTAAATGGAATTTATATAAGGTTTGGCTAGAAATGCTGCGCAATGGAAAATCCGTTGTTGCCTATTTCGTGTTTTATTTCATGTTTCAATAATTTTTTATAACTTTGTAATAAAGCATTTCTAGCCAAACTTCATATAAAATATTTTTCTTATCTCGACTTGTAGAATATGCTCCCGCAATTTGTCAGTTACACCCGGGATATCCTGTATATATATATATAATAATTTTTTGCAGAAGAAAAACTAGGAAATGGATTCATGAAATTAACATGGAACGAAAAACAAAGGGAGAGTTTTACACGCTAGTTCCCCAGCTGCTAAAAGATGAGAAAAGATTTTATATATACTTCCGAATGACAATAGATTGTTTCGATGAAATTGTAAATTTAATTAAGGACGACATTCGCAAACAACACACAAATTTTAGGGAACCCATTCCACCACAAGAACGTCTCGCAATTGCTTTAAGGTAACAATTTAAAGTTTATTTGTTTACATAGTAAATACGTTTTAATGACAAAAATTACAAGTCGGTGTAATTGTTAAAATTTGACGGCAAAGAATGTTGTGTCGAGTCTTCGGAGGTCGTAGGAGAAAACAGCGGAGTTTCACAAGATGACCGAGAAGTTGAACATTCGCCAGGAAATAGCCATGTATTTTGTGTTCCAAGAATTGATTGAAATGCAGGCCTATATTGTTGTTCTCGTTGATGCTCAAAAGAAGAACATTCGCCAGGAAATAGCCATGTATTTTGTGTTCCAGGAATTGATTGAATTGCAGGCCTTTGTTCTTGTTCTCGTTGATGCTCAATTTCTTGCCGCATTATAATTTCGGCAATTTGCAATTTAGTTTTCGCCTGTCTTTCCAACGAAAATGTTTTTATCGTTTTTGCGTAACCTAACAATATTAGATCAGTCGCATCGAAGTCATAACGACCGCGCTTGTTTTGGAAGTACTGAAGCACTTTATCTACCGATGATGGAATACTGGAACTTGGCGTATTACGTTTGCGATTAGGTTTATTGGCCTGTTTTCCAGCAGATGACGTAGCATACTCTGCGTTGTTTTGAGAATTTTCTATGTCATCTTCATTTGGTTGATTATCCAAGGCGTTTTCATTTTGCCTTTTAGTGTCCGAATCGTGTTCACTGCTATCATCGTTGCTAACTTCTTGTGTGTGACTGCAGCTTACATTACTAACAGTGTTTGCGAAAGATAGATATGGTTTAAATGCTTCCATCTGTTTTGCCCATTGCCAATTTTTATAACGCTTTGCACTTTGGCCGGTTTTCGTTTTGATGCTTCTTAAATATTTTGCATATGAGTCCCTGATATTCTTCCACTTTTTTAAAATTCCATCACCTGAAATAAATTGAATTTTAAGCATAACATGTTATTACAGGTTTCTAGCTACAGGAGACAGCTACACTACTATTGCACATAGCTTCAGATTGGGATTTACCACAGTTAGCGCTATAGTTGCAGAAGTTTGCGATGCAATTTGGTTGCGTATGCAACCAATATACATGCCTGAACCTACTGAACAAATTTGGAAAGAATCTTCTGAAAAATTTTATGAAACATGGCAATTTCCAAATTGCATAGGCAGTATAGATGGGAAACATGTTACTATTAAATGTCCCAACAACACAGGCTCACAACATTTCTGTTATTTAAAAAAATTCTCAGTTGTACTCATGGCAGTTGTTGGACCTGACTACAAATTTCTTTGTGTAGATATAGGTGGATATGGCAAAAATAGTGACGGGGGCATATTTGAACAATCTACAATGGGCACAAAATTTGAATCTGTAACATTCGGTGTTCCACAAGAAAATCCTTTGCTTGGTCAACATAAACCAGTGCTTTATGTTTTAATTGGAGATGAAGCATTTCCCCTAAAGCCTTACTTGATGAAACCTTTCGCTTATAGGCAATCCAGACAGGACCAACGTAAAGAGAATTATAACAAAAGATTGTGCCGAGCTCGATGTGTAGTGGAAAATGCTTTCGGTATTTTAGCCTAAAAGTGGCGTCTATACTACAGACCTTTGGAAGTAAAAGTGGAAACGGTCAAAAAAATTGTGATGGTCTTACATAATTATTTAAGAAGTAAAAAATGTGATGATCGGCTTTTTGAATTTCTTGAACCACCCGAACCCGAAATTGGTGCATTTACTAACATTAGAAATGAACCAAAAAGAGCAGTGCAAATAGCATTTCAAATTCGAGATAAAT
Source organism: Lasius platythorax (assembly GCA_963971435.1). Classification (NCBI taxonomy): domain Eukaryota; kingdom Metazoa; phylum Arthropoda; class Insecta; order Hymenoptera; family Formicidae; genus Lasius; species Lasius platythorax. The sequence goes on from OZ020544.1 coordinate 2,700,337, forward strand.
TTATCGATTTCTTCAATAATTAAAACTTTAATGCATATTTATATTTTAGATATTAAGGTAGTACGACTAAAAATATTAATAAAATAAATTTAAAGAAAATACATTGTTTCACTTCTAGATATATTTGGAGGTTATTTATTGATAACAAAATAATCAATGAAAGCATATTATTATTTACTTACCATCTTCTTTTAACGCTTCTCCTATTTCTTTCCATACGTTGTCCTTCTTTTTGATGTTTTTGTAATCCGGATTGCTCAAATCAAATAAAATTGGATGCAATTTTACAATTTCAATGATTTGTTCCACGGACATTTCGTCTTTCTGTGCGCGGTACACGGCGGTCAACTGTGCCTGCAGCGATACAAAAATGTATCGCTACAGTACCGCAGCGCCCGCGCGGTATACCGCGGTCAATTGGGGGACTTACGTTTACCGCTGTATACATACGTACCGCACTACCGCTACCGCTACCGCTACCGCATACCGCGTTGGTTTGAGGAGACCTTTAATCACCACGCGTCTGTAATCCTCGCAAAATCCCAATAACATGTAGAGTGGTACGCAAAAATTGAAGTGTCCATTCACAGTAGTCGGCGCATCCCAGCCAGCGTTTCTCATAATCACGCTTCTATTGGATGATATCGTTACATAGTTTTTTAGCGCACTTGTTACTCCTACGTTTCTGTTCGATCAATCTCCACGCCATCGAGTTCGTATCGAATCTCGCAAAAACGCAACGTTCGATGTGTTGAGTTTCTTTTTCTTGATGCAACCGGATGATTGGATATTAGCGAATGTTGGCGTTGTTGTCGCTGACCTCGCGTTCTCTCTCGTGTCTTTCGATCCGTTCAACACGAGCATCTCATGTATCGCACGCTAATTTTGTCGCCGTCGTACGTGCAATCTAACAGTGATCCCTTCTCCACGAAAATCGAGCAATCGGCCGTCCTGATCGACAACGCGTAACGTTAAATCCGTAATGCTCCGCGCGAAGATCGGCAGGTAAATGATCTGCGCCTGCGTTTCCGATATCTTATATCCCGGTGGTACTCTCGGTGAAAATTCATGTATCGTATGAACGAGTTTGCCGTTGCTGTACGCGCCCGCGGTCACGTTACACTCTACACGGATAATGTTCACGTTGATAATGTTAATCGGCATGTTCGATTCGTACCATTTTCGCGGCTGCAGTATACGGTTCAAGAATCCCAGCAGCGATCCAATGTTATTGGGCTTGCTAAAATTTATTCTGTAGGCGCATTTGATCTCGCTCCTCATCGTATTGTAATTAGCGCGGAGCACTATCGGGTATTCTTCATCTTTAAAGTCACCATTGTCAATGTGTTTTTTATCGCCGTCACAAACAGCGTGTCGCGAACGTTTCCGTAAAATTGCATTTGTTAAAAACTCATGTATTGCTTGCAGCTCGTACGATCTCTCGGGAATCGTAATTTCCACATCGTCTTTGCCAAAGTAAAATTTATTATTCGAGGAATTCACGTTCGATATCGTGTGATAAGTTTCAAAATTCGTTAGACCAAGATCGTATTTATCGTCGCTCAAATCTACGGCGGGAAAGTAATTTACCGCGAGGACGCTACTCTTCCCGGTCAGCGTGAATGTCATAGACATGTCGGCAAAACTATTTAACAAATACTGAGTTAAATAGCGCGATATATGTCTTTAAATTTGCATGCATCGACCGTTCGGAGAAACTGCAGGCACAATTGTCCGCAGATGCTCTGATCGTAAGTTTGAACAGGTGTGTGATTGTACTGTATCTTCGTCACGTTCCGTCCGAAATATCGCACCAATTCATTCGGTGGTCGAAGATTGCCAAAACTGTCAAAATATATAGCGCGATTCCCCCTCTTTGTGTACGCCACCCAATGAGTACCTGATCCTGTGGTGTTATCCAAATTCACGATGCTGCTTTCGTTTCGATATATACCGCCGATCGGTAAAGAGTCACGCATGAAAACGCCTCTAAAAAATGGTATACGCATACGTTTTGCCAGTTGCAGCAATTGTACATTGGTGGTTACGCCCTGTGGCATTTTTAGCGTCTCTTTGACATTTTTTTTCTCGTTGAAACTCCTCGTCTGTATTTGTACGGAGCGAGATACAATCCACGACCTTCCATGGCGCGATTGTGACGTAGTATCTCTTGCAACTGACGTTGCGCGGCTTTTCCGTCGTTCACCACCTTTGCTACGCCAGCCGCTCCACCGATCAGGGATCCGAGCGCGCCCAACATTGGTAAAATCGGCAATACGCCGCCGCATTTCGCTACCGGAAGTATCCGTTTTTTCGCCGTCTTTTTCTTCGTCTTCGTAGTCTTTTTCAGGCCCATACCGAGCTTCGTTTTTGCTTTCATCGCTGTCCAGACAGCTGTGGCGGCGGCTCTCTCACCGAGAGTCGAACCTCTCGCGGTAATACGTTCTCGCGCTTTCGTAGCGAGTATATTATCCGCCGCGTGTTTCTTGGTGCGATCGTTGCTCCGAGAGTACGCTATATCGTGCTCACGGCACGCCGCGTCCAATGGGCTGATACCTCGATCGCCTCTGGCTAATCGCTTCTGCAGCCGTGTGCCCGGTCCGCAAAACTGATAGCCGGGGATATGGAATTCGATTGGAAGTGCGTTTATCGCGCGATTTAACAGCCCGCTACCTATTTCCGTTGACATTCGCTGCAATCCTTTATCAACGGCGCTGGACCGTCAATGTGCGTACGCTGCCACGGTTGATTATAATGCTGCATGCATCGACGATATTGCTGAACTTCCGAATCAACCTTTATGTGTTCCGGAAGCTTGTCCCACAGTAGCTGCACGTAGTGACCAAAGTTTTGCAACAAAAGTACTTTCGGCACAAACTGCAACTGCTCGGCGGTAAGCGTGAGAATATCTCTCTTGTCCGTCAAAAGAAGAAACATTTTCAAGACTGAGTGATTTTACTTCGACGCACCTCTATATATATAAGCAGGCGTTCGATCCAATCGGGAATACAAAAATGAGATTCGTGCGACAACCTTTGACGGTACGCGTGACGAATTGCGACGACAGATTACGATCGATGGGAGACGCGGAGATGCGCAGACACAGTACGATGCTACCGACTACTATACGCGCGATCGTTTGCGGCCCCTCGAATTGCGGTAAAACCAACGTTCTGATAAGCCTACTGGAAAGTCCGCACGGTGTACGTTTCGATAACGTGTACGTGTACTCGAAGTCGCTGCAACAGCCGAAATATCTGGAGAATTTGTTGACGTCGATCGACGAAATCGGTTACTTTACGTTCTCCAATAACAGTGACGTCATTCCACCGAGCGAGACACGTCCAAACTCGATTTTCGTCTTCGATGATGTGGCGTGTGACAAGCAAGATACGATAAGAGAGTACTTCTCAATGGGACGCCACTCGAACGTCGACTGCTTCTATCTCTGTCAGACGTACGCGAGAATACCAAAACATCTTATACGCGACAACGCGAACCTGCTGATCATGTTTAAACAGGACGGTACCAACTTGAAACATGTGTACAACGATCACGTGAATACCGATATGTCGTACGAGGATTTCAGTGAATTATGTCGTACTTGTTGGCAGCAAAAGTATGGATTTCTAGTGATAGACAAGGACAGCTCGCTTACGAACGGACGATACAGAACAGGATTTAACGTGTTCGCGATACCGCAAAACAATTAGTCGTTGCCCGATATTCTGTCGAGAGGGGTGAAACGCGAGCGCTCGACACTCTACCGACATGGCTGGGAGCGATAGTATTCGCATGCGTGAAAAGATTGCGAGAAAGATTGCGAAAACGAGCGAATCGATCCGCAAGAAACATCGCGCTTTGAAGACCGGTAAGATCGATGACGATATCGCGGTCAAGACCCACTTTAAGCCTATTATTAAACCGCTACAAAAGATCGTCGACTCGAGCCTGATCGCGGTGAAAAACAAGCCGGAGAGTAACGCTGATGCGAAGATTAAAACGTTACTCATCAAGCGGTATGAGGAGGAGGAGGAAGAGGAGGAGGATGATGTGACACCGAAAAAGAGGAAACGATCGAACGCGGATCGTTCATCGACGCCGCGTACATCTGATCGATCGAAACGATCGGACGCTTTACTGGATGAACCGCCGATAACCTCTACACCGTTCGCGACAACGAAAATCGTACAACCTATGATACCCGAAACACTTGCAAACGAAAATGTTTTCGAAACAACGGGCAACTCGCTCAAAACATCGTTTGCTCGAAACAGGTTACAAACATCGGAAGGTCAAGAAATGTTGCGAAAGCACTTGGGGCCACTGGAACAAGAGTACATGAGCACTCTCCTCGGTGGCGATGAAAAAAAGGAGATCGATCACGTGTACGGTGTCTATTTCGACAAGGATGAAATGCTGCTCGGTAACAAACGATTCGACATCGACAAAGATGACTCTATAATTATAGACAAAGTGAGAGGTACATTGGCACACCTGGATTATACGAGTTGATTTTCAAGAGAATTCCCGATGACATTATTTACACGGAGGATGATGTGCAAAAATACAAAAGCATATTATTGGCGACGAACGCGCATAAACGCAATTATGATGCGCAAGGTCAATTAAGAAGCAACAGGGGATACAAGTACAAACAAATAATCGCACCGTTGATGTCGATCAAACCGAAAAAGAAAATATCTGGAAAGGGAGTATTCATGCCTCGCGCGATGACGCTAACCGACAATAAGATCGATTACGTGCACTGGGACGACCCCAACGAGTTAGTGGATCGCCTAACCGATTGCTCAACGCTTCGCGCCAAGCTGGCCACAACGCTCACGACGAGATCCTGTCGATCATCGAGGAACTTCGCGAAGTCGGCATTATTATAAATTAAACGGTGTCTCGACAAAACTAATCAATCGATCGGCGTCACTCGCATCGAAAAAAAATGCCTATCAACAAGTTTGGATTATTCGAACAGAAAAATGATGCAACCGACACAAGCGATCATAGATTGGTAAGAAGTTACGTGCGCGAAAACGCTCTGTGTCGCGTCGCTACGGACTATGACGCGAGGTCGCGCAAGATTCGCCGTGTAGCGCAACCTGAAGCTGATACTGATGCCGTCAACAAACTGTACGTGGAACAGTGCGTTAAAACGTTGTTGAATCAACAGAAAAAGTCAGACGAGAAGCTGAATGCGATCGAAAAGGATGTGCGAGCGTTACAGACTGCGATAAATGAGCTTCGACGTGCGGCTAACTCAGAAACGGCTATCAACCTGTAATGAGCGGCAGTGAACGGGTTAGGAGTGGCTATCGTACAATTATCGAACATCTACGAAGGGTTATCGAACGGCTACGAACAATTATCGAACAGCTACGAAGGGTTATCGAACTGCTATCTAACAACAATGAATGGCAGTGAACGGCTAAGAGACGGCTGCGAAAGGCTCAGGAACGGCTACGAACGAGACTGCGAACGGCTCAGGAACGACTACGAACGGGTCAAAAACGGCAGTGAGCAGCACAGAAACGGCTACGAACGGCTAAAAAGTGGCAACGAACGGCAACGAACAATTCAGGAACGACTGTTAGACGGTTATTTATCGGCTCAGGAACGGGTCAGAAACGGCTGCGACCAGGTCAGGAACGGCTACGAACAGGTCAAGAACGGCTACGAACGGGTCAAGAACGACTATCGAAAGGTAGCGGATGATAAAGAATGGCTATTGAAGGACGACAAACGCAAATTAATGATAAAACGAATGACAACAAACGGCGATCGAGAAAAACCAGTGAAGCGAAAAAACAACATAGTTTAGAGAAACGGCAGTTGGTGAACGAACTGCATGCACCGGCGAGAAAAAATTTTCCCCGAAGACACGTCATAGTGCGGGGATACAATGACCTGTGGCAAGCTGACATCGTCGAGATGCGTCCGTATTCCCGTTTCAACAGAGGTTACCACTACATACGTCATCGATGTGTTGAGCAAGCACGCATGGGCTGTACCACTCAAGAGTAAAGGTGGAAGCGAGACAGCTGACGCTATCGCCGAGATAATTCGAGATAGCAAGAGATGTCCGAGAAACATACAAACCGATATGGGGAAGGAATTTTACAACGCTGACGTGCAACAGCTTATGCGAAAACATGACATTAATCACTATTCCACATATTCGGTGTTGACGGCATCGGTCGTCGAGCGATTCAATCACACGCTGAAGAACGATATGTGGAAGATGTTTACGCTAAACGGAACTTACAATTGGATCGACGCGTTGCCGCAACTCGTATTGGATTATAACGCGCGCAAGCATCGAACGATCGGCATGCGACCCGTCGACGTTACCCCCGCGATCGCTGAAAGACTCTTGGCTACCGTGTACAATCGCGTAAATATTGCGGGTCTGGCAAAGTTCAAAGTAGGTGACCCGGTACGCGTTAGCAAGTACAAGACACTTTTCGAGAAAGGTTACACGCCAAATTAGACAACCGAGGTGTTTAAGATTGTTAAAGTGCAGCATACTAATCCCGTAAGCTATCTACTCGAGGATTATGGCAAAAAATCTGTCGCTGGAGCGTTCTACGAGCACGAGTTGCATCGCGCGAATTATCCGGACGTGTATCTCGTGGAGAAAGTATTGCGCAGAAGAGGTGACGAGGTTTACGTGAAATGGCTGGGATTTGACAATTCGCACAATTCTTGGATACATAAGGACAATGTGATTTAATTCATACAGATTGTGTTTATTTTTTAATTGATGGAAAAATATACAATGTGTATAACATATAATATAAAGTATTTGAATTATGTAAATATACAAAATCTTTATTAATACATCCTGCCCAATAATCGTTACAATATATGAAATATGAAATACAAAAAAATCTTTATTAATATTCTATCTTTATTAATATTTCAATAGTATAATATGTTACATTACATAATATTATATTACACACACACACACACGCACGCACGCACGCACGCACGCACGCACACACACACACACACACACACACACACACACACACACACACACACATTGTAATAAACACATACCCACATTTTTAAAATAAAACAATTATTATAATATAAAATTGATTCATTCTCTTGTTCCTCTCTCCTATCCTTCTCCTTGCGAACCCCCTCGCACTATCGCTCTCCTTCGCTTTTGTTTACACCTACCAAAACCTATGTCCTGACACGTCGGACCCAAGATCGCTCATAAATTTTTTATAAAAAATATCAAAAAAAAGACGAAGATAATTCCGTCTATTTGTTTACGAACGACCGAATATCACGTTCAGACCCCCCCCCCCCTTCGACGAAACCGAGCGGCCCATGCCCGCGTGACATCAGTCCCCGCGCCGCCGAGATACCCCCGCGCCCCGCTCTCCACTCAGAGGGCCTGGGTTAGAACTGTCCGTGTATACCTACTGATTTTTTCTCGTATTATAAAATATTATAAAATACAGAAGAAATATAAAAAAAGGAATACGATCAGTTAAATGGGTGCAATATTGACTTTAGATTTGTCTAATGAAATAAAAACATAATTATAGTTTTATAAAAAGTGCTTAATAATTTAAATGATTAAAGCGCTACTAGGTATTTTTTAAAGAGCAAGTTATTATGCTAATATATTTCCTTAGCTTTCTATATCATGTCAATATTTGTTGTTGCTTTAATATTTTTTTAATAATATATTTTATTTATTTTGGAGGCATAATATATGTAAAAGTAAAAGTAAAAAAATCCAGATTTTTTATCATATTTTGTTGCCAAAAAATCAAAATATTTAGACTGAAAATTATATTTAAAATTAAAACGATTAGTTTCATCTTTTATTTTTATTTTTCGACTTATCGCTGTTTTTTATATAGCAAAACACAATTTACTTTACAAAAATATTCCTCAAGAATTTCTCAAAATATTCGATCCAAGCAACGTTTCTATATAGTTCTATCGTAGAAAATATTACAGTATATCCCTCTATTACAATTTATATCGTACGTCGTACATTAATCTTACACGTCGTACGAGTAATCTTATCATTTACTGCAACGAGTAGCTTTATCCTTAAGCAATTATTGATTAACAAACCAACACAGATATCTACAACAACTGCAATAATAAAGTTTAGATATCATAAATATTAAAGTCTCTTTATTCACACATAAAATTTATAACAAAATAATAATACAAAATTATATATTTTTATAAATTGAATTTTTATAAATTGAATTTTGAAATTATGAGCATGCGCACACTGTGTGTGTTTCTTCATAATACGTCAGTTTTTGCTAGGTTTTCTCTGAAAGGAAAACATTATTATTTGTCTTTCAAATGATAACGAATTTGTCAATGAATGTAATGTACATTAAAATTGCGCGTTTATCAACATAGGAATAAAAATATTACTTTTTTACAATTAGATAAGTTTTGAAAATTTATTTACTTTAGTTTAGTGAAGAAATGTATTAATGTTTGAAAATTTTGGCATTTTTTTTTAATAGCATTAAATTATTTTTTTATTTTCCTAGCTTTGTCTATCTAAAAATTAATATTTCTGTTAAGGCGCGAATAATGTCTTTGTTATTGATATAAAAATATAAAGTAAATGCAATATTTATATGTTATTAAACAGTTGCATCGCAATAAATTTATTTTGATTTTGCTTTCAAAAAGAGATTATCTTATGTTCTCTCAAGTGAGTATAGAACAAAATAAAGAGAAGCAGAGTGTACCGAAATAGAAAATTAAAATCTCTTCGTTAAAAACTATCACAAAAAGATTACCTTGTTAATTAACGTGCGATAAGTATCTCACAATTTTAAAAAAGATTTAATAATAGAAATATAAGGCTATTACATATTGTATAATATATGTGTATTTAGTGTGTTATTGATTTTATGTCAGATGATGTATAATGTGCAATGTTGTCATATGCTCATAAGCATAGATCTTGTAATTTGGAAATAATTGCCAGTGTTCGTAATTATCAATGATATTTTTCTACGTTAATAATTCATATCTACACATAAATTTATTCTAGTACATGAATATTTTATGCTTTTTCTTCCTTCCTTCCTCCTTTTCCATCTTAAGAAAAATTCATGCCGAGTCATTTAAAAAGAATATTGAATATTATTGGTAGCGGTAGATAGAGATAGCAAATAATATAGTTATAGCAAAAATTTAAAAAAAGGGAGAATATCAAATTCATTTGCTCTTCATGTTGGTGTACTATTTAATCTTAAAGAGATTCGGGAAAAAATTATAACAGGATTGAAAACTTGAAACGTATAATAAACGTATAACGTTATAAAAATTTTGAAGGGATTTCGTTGTTTTTCTCTGAATTTTCGCACACATAAATAAATAGAAGTAAATTTCCACAAGTATAATCGCCGAATCTGTGAGAATCTTATTCTTACACACACACAGCAACCGTGAGTCTATATTATCATAACTACATGTAGGATCCTTGTGAGTTCCCGTGGTCCTTCTGCATCAGTCGAGTATCTTGATATCGCTCGGATTTTTCACACCGACGGTTTCTCATTTTTTGGCGAATCTTTTGTCGAATCGATCGTCTCATCATCGACATAAAACATAATGTTTATGTCACGCATTTCGCGATACGATGTGTTCTTTCAAGGCGATTATCACAAACAGGATCATCTTGATTTGAACCCGCAAATGGCACCACGATTTGGACCGAGATCTCAGTTGGAAACAGACACCAGATTAACGATGATCCAGAGAGCGTGGACATTTCACGGGCTTATCGGTTCCTTAATAGTCACCATATAGTCAACGATTCAGTTCGATCTCTCACGGATTTTCGACAGAAATGGAACGCTAGCTATATGTACCTCTGTGGATTGCAATGATACAGTGTCATGCTCTTCATGATCCTAACGCAGTATCTGCTTCAGACAACGGCGAAACGTAATGCCGCACATGGCGTACAGCAAAAAATTGATTCTGAAATGCGTATAGTAGAGCAGTACGAAGAATCGCTGCAAACACTAGAGTGTCTCCGATGTTCCGATGTGAAGAAGAACACGCATAGGCGAATCACATGGCTAAAACAAACCGACAATTTGACTCATGACACAATTTCCGTGCAAATAGATTTCGCCAAGAAAATCACATAAAAGGAATATTAATCAAAGGATTAATATTCCTTTCATGTAATTTTCTTACATTTCTTTTTCCTTTACATTTTTTTCTTTCTTTTTAGATTTTCTATCTGGATCTTCCAATAGTTTTCTCCGAATATTTTCATTTAAATAAAAGTACATGTTTATAAATGAAAATATTCAGAGAAAACTATTGGAAGTTCCAGATAGAAAATCTAAAAGAAAAGAAAAAATATGTAAAAGAAAAAGAAATACAAAATTAGTAAAATTAATAAAAAGGGGTTAATAAGAGCGCGGATATACCTAGTATTGTTTGTTTATTTACGGAGGTCAGAACGTTCGCGCCTTGTTCTGCATCTCGTCCTCGCTTGCTGTGAGGACCTATCAAGGATGTAAGATGGGGATGCAAGCATTGACATCCAGATTTTATTATTAATTAACATACTGATGGTCCAAAGGAAGGACCGAAACGTTTAAAGAAGAATTTAGAAATAAAATTGTTGCGCATAATATTCGCGCGCCGGCTCTTATTAGCCTCTTTTTATACTAATTTAGTATTTGAATTTCAGAGCCTTTCCGATTTATTATAAAAAAAGAAATGTAAGGAAATCACATAAAAAGATGCTCACCTCGGTAAATTAAGTAATATAAAGACTGTGCTAACAAGTACGAGCATTTTAGTGATGCTGTTTTGATTGAATCTGGTCGATCCGAGATTCGGAGAAGATGACATAACATCTGCGAAGTAGAAAACAAATTCCATGCACAGCTATTACTCGAAAACGGAATAAGAAGTTTATTTCTTACACAATAGAAGCATATCTTTTTAAATTTGCTAAATACAGAACTTAATAATGCAATTTTGTAAGAAACTTCTTTCTTCATCTTTCTCATTACTGTAGCATTTTAAGTTTTTATGAAGTTTTATTTTAATAATTCCGAACCATCTAATAGTAATTGTTCCGTTTGGAATGTTAAAATAACTCTTGCACTTGAAAGCCAGAGTCCACTTTTTATTGCTTTCTTAACGATTTTTACAAAAGTGATTGCCGATACGTATTATCGTCAATCGTCCCTGCCTAACCTAACCAACTCGCTCAAGCTGGATCTAGAGAGAAAAGTGACGCCCTCTGGTTTTTTATACGTAAACTGAATTTTAGCGACAATTAACACAATATGATATAGAGGGCGTTTAAACCGCACTGAGGAGCACCAATATAGCGAATATAACTCAGAGAGGTGGACTGTATACTATATACTAAGTTACAAAAAATAATAAACATTAAACGCAAACGCTAAAAATATGAAAGAAAGAACAAAAATATCGAACATGCCGGCCGCCTTGAAAATATATTATTTTCAATGTAATAAATAAGCATATAAATAAATAAATGCCTGGCATTGTTTATAATCATTGGCTAGGTTTGAAATTAATGAAAATAATAAAATGTATTTCCTAACAAAATAAGAAATCAATTTTCATCAGAATTATTAGTCTATAATAGTAAAGGGCAAAGTTTTGATGCAGCTCTCTTATAAGTTCCCTTCGTGTTTTTGACTGTGGCAGTACGAACTACTCCATCCGCTCCAGGATGTACCGCTTCCACACGTGCCATTGGCCAGCACAATTGAGGGATATTATCTTCTCGCATGATGACTAGGTCACCAGGCTTCAGGGATGGAGCGTTGGTTTTCCATTTACTGCGCTGTTGCATCTGGTTGAGATATTCAGAATGCCACTTTTTCCAGAAATGTTGTTTGATTTGCTCGACTCTTTGCCATCGAGAAAGACGACCCTCCTTTACATCTAACAGGGTAGGTTCTGCAGGAGCGGTGAAAGTGTCTCCGATCAAAAAATGAGCAGGACTCAGGTAGGTATGATCGTTAGGATCGCTAGACAGAGGAATCATAGGACGGGAATTTAGCACTGCTTCAATTTGTATCAAAATCGTTTGTAATTCATCATGCATTAAACTCGCTGTTCCTGCCACTCTTTTCAAGTGAAACTTCATAGCCTTAACGGCGGCTTCCCATAAGCCGCCGAAGTGCGGGGCATGCGGAGGAATGAAGTGCCAGTTTATGCCCTTTTGCGCTGAAAAATCCACTACCTTGTCATGACGCATTGTATTAATTGAAATCTCTCTAAGGTTCTTCAATTCTCTGTCTGCTCCAACAAAATTGGTCCCGTTGTCCGTATATACATCTGAAGGTGCGCCTCGCCGAGAAATGAATCGTTTTAAGGCATTTAAGAATGCTTCCGTGGATAGATCGAAAGTTAGTTCAAGATGAATTGCCTTAGATGACATGCATATGAATATAGCCACATAAGATTTAGATAATGAGGAATTACGTTTTCTGGACTCTTTCACCATAAATGGACCACAATAGTCAATTCTACAATAGAGAAACGGTCTTGAAGGGGAGACTCTAGGTAATGGCAAATCTCACATGATCATTGATCAACTGCTTGGTGCTGCACGAAAACATCTTACGCAGCTGCGCGTCACCTGTCTCACCGCGTTTCTGCCCGCTATGGGCCAATATGTTTGTCGAAGAGCTGCCAGCGTTGATTGAGGGCCGGCGTGAAGTAAGTTTTGATGCTCACGCATGATTAACATTGTAGTGAACTTATGCCTTGACGGTAACACGATGGGATGTCTTGTAGAGTACGGAAGCCTCGATTGTAATAGCCTGCCGCCAACTCTGATGATTCCCGAATCATCGATAAAAGGAGCTAATCCATTCAATTTGCTGTTGCGAGGTACAGATTCGCCCTTATGCAATGCCTTTAGCTCTCCACTGAAATGGTAACCTTGAATGATTTTTACCAAGCAGATGGTCGCTTGATTCAATTCGCTTGCAGTGAGGTGATTCTTGTTTCTTTCTTCTTTGGTGTTTTTTGTATTTTTTAGAAATCGCAGGAGATATGCCATGACTCTGATAAGGCGCGTAGCTGATGAAAATCTGGAAAAAATATCCCATTCTTGATTAACTCGTTGTGCTATCAAAACATGCTTGCGTGCTTCTGGAAGCTCTTCAGTGTTGAAGGAGACTGCAGAATTTTCCAAATCCTTAGTTTTATGCTTAAGCCACGGAGGCCCATGCCATCAGAGTGTTGATTGAATTAGTTGAGACGGGGGCATTCCGCGGGATGTTAGATCTGCAGGATTTTCTTTTGTATTTGTATGCCTCCAAGATGAAGGGTGAGTTAACTCCTGAATTTGACCTACGCGATTGGAAACGTATATGCTCCAGCGTTTAGCGTCCGATTTTATCCATCCTAGAACAATCATGGAGTCGGTCCAGTGATAAATGCCATCGAATTTAATATTAAGCGCTTGAGATACCTTGTGTGTCAATAGAGCGAGCATATGTGCTGCGCAAAATTCCATTCTGGGTAAGGTGATCGTTTTTACTGGAGCAACACGCGATCTTGCACACAATAAACGCGCTTCTCCATGGCCTTTATGATCTATTGATTTAATATATATGGCAGCTCCATACGCGTCTAGACTTGCATCGCAGAAACCATGAAGCTCAATGACATTGGTCTGTGAGGATGCTACGACTCTTCTGAGAATCTTCAAGGTGTTTAACAGGCTTAACTGGGCTTCGTAGGTACGCCATCTAGTTTCAATTTCCAAGGGCACCGTCTCATCCCAATCAAGCTTAAGTATCCATAACCTCTGCAGTAAGATTCTTCCTGTTACGATGATTGGGCCTAATAACCCAAGAGGGTAAAAAATGCGAGCGATGTTTGCCAAAATACTTATTTTCGTTACGCTTCTTGCGGAAGTCGTCCTGGTTACATCGTACTGTAATAGATCAAGAGAAGCATGCCAATGAAGTCCCAAAGTTTTATGTTGCTCACCTTTGTTTAAAACTAATACCGACTCTGAGGTTTCTGAACTCCGAAGTCCTTGCAACAATTTAGAAGAATTGGATATCCATTTCCTTAACTTGAATCCGCCTTTACTTAATGCGGCTATTATTTCGTCACGAGTTTTAATGGCCTTGTCAAGATTGTTATCTCCTGTCAATAAGTCATCGACATAAAAATCTGAAAGTATGGATGCTGCTCCTAAAGGAAAGTTAGTCTTCTCGGCCTTCGCTGTTTCTTCAAGGGCTCGTGTTGCTAAATATGATGCTGAGGCTGTTCCATAAGTAACAGTTTTTAATTCGAAAGTTTCTATTTCTTCATGAGGATTGGTTCTCCACAATATGCGCTGATAATGAGTTTGTGAATCATCGACACAAACTTGTCTATACATTTTTTCGGCATCGGCCGACATGACGTATGACCATATGCGAAATCTGAGAATAATGTTCCAAAGATCTTCTTGTATTGTGGGTCCAATCATGAGAGTGTCGTTCAGTGAAATTCCTGTAGAAGTTTTCAAAGATGCGTCGAAAACAACCCGTAGCTTTGTGGTTAAGTTGTCTTCCTTTAGAACAGGATGATGCGGCAAATAATATCCTATTCGGGGGCACCCGTGCTCTGTTATTTTCTCCATGTGTCCTAAACGCTGATAATCTTCCAAAAACTCGATATATTGATGTCTTAATTCCGAATTCTTGCTCAATTTACGCTCTAACGAATGAAAGCGACGAAGCGCCATGTCTCTTGATTCACCCAGCTGCTCGATTGAACCATCCCTGAAAGGCAACTGTACAACGAATCTGCCATCTGGATCTCTACGATGAGTACGTGTGAAATGCTCTTCACAAAGTTCTCTTCATGCGTGTAATTGTTCCGCTCGGAAATACGTTTGCTTTCCCACAATCGTGTAAGACTTTCGTCCAATTGATGATTAGTAACCAGGTTGCAACTTTTAGGCATTTGATTGGCTCCTGGATCTCGAATAGCTCCTCCTAAAGTCCAACCAAAAAGAGTTTTTTGAATTACTGGATGATCTTCCGTTGCTTTGATTTGACCCACACATAAGCTTTCCCAGAACACCGTGGCTGAAATAAGTATGTCGATATCTCCTGGCAAATGAAAGCTTGGGTCAGCTAATTTCAAATTCGGCGGAATCTTCATTTTTAACTTGTTAAACGAAGTCGCTGGAAGTTTATTTGTGATGTGTTTCAAAACAAGACAGTCAACTTCTCTTCTGTAAGAATAATGATTAGAAATAAGCGAGACTTTTACCACGTCACGCGCGAAACTTGCCATTTGATTGATTCCTATGATAGGCGTATTGATTGAATGTCTGGGAAGCCTTAATCTATTTACCAAGGCCTCGGTTATTAAATTCGATTGTGATCCAGGATCGAGAAGGGCTCGACATGAATGTGATCTTCCTTCAACATCCAATACCTGCAATCTCACCGTTGACAGCCATACTTGAGAATTTTCGGAGTCTTGGACAGCACTAGTGACTATTGGCGTATGCTTTGCAGGCTCTTCTTGGCTAACGTCCTTCGATGACTCACCCCTTGCGTTTGATTCTGATGAAAAATGTAGCAATGTGTTGTGTCGCTTGTCACAGCTCTTACAACCACGAGAAGTACAATCCTTGGCTTTATGTGAAGTGGATCGTAAGCAGTTCAAACATAGCTTACTATTTCTGATGGATTTTGATCTATCCGCAACAGGCATTTTTAGAAAGGCTTCGCAAGCAAGAACAAAATGATCCTGTTTGCACACGGGACATTCTTTAGTACGACTCGGCGTTGCAAGGTTGGATGAAGTCGGTCTTGATGGACGCTGCTTATTCATGCTGGATGCAGTTGTTGATGGTTGAGCTTTTCTTTGAATGATCTCCAAGGTGTGACATCTGTGCTCTATGAAATCCATTAAGTCCTGTAAAATCGGAATATCCGGACCTGTCAGACTGTTTTCCCATTCTTTGTTAGTGGTCACATCCAGCTTACTCGTAATCAAATGCATAAGAAGGTCATCCCACTCGTCTGTGGAGCGGCCAAGCGCTTTAAGAGCACGCTTGTGTTTTGAAACTCCATCAAGTAAGGATCGCAGCGAAATATAATTTTCTTTAATTACTACGGGCAATTCAAAAAGAGCCTTTATGTGTTTCTGGATGATTAATCGCTTATTGTCATACCTTTGACGAAGCAATTGCCATACCTCTTCATAATTATCAGACGAGATTTCAAGAGACTGTGTTACCTCAGCTGCTTCACCTCTGAGAGCAGATCTTAAATAATGAAACTTTTGAATATTTGGGATGTATGCTTGATTGTGTATGAGAGATACAAATGTGTCATAAAATGGATACCACTCTTCGTAACCTCCTGAGAATGTTGGTAACTCAATTTTTGGTAGACGCAGATAGCTATTTGTGTTGCTTACCTCGCGTAGTTGATTATTATCTGCTCGTTCGCGATCTCGTGGTGTGTTATTTTCACCAGAAGCACGTGTTGTTATGATTTCTTCGAATCGTGAGATTATATCAAAGTATTTATCTTCAAATGTTCTTCGCTTATTGTCCGCTTCGTCCTCTTCAGAAATCAGGTCGATTGTCGTTTGAACATCATCAAACTCCTTCCAAGTTGCATCTATTTTTTCCTTTCGCTGACGAATTTGTGTTAAATTAGCGGTGTTTATGTCGTCGAATTCGATAAATGCTGCTGCACGAGTGAGGGACCTCTTTATCGCACCTCGTCTGATTTTAGCTCTTTTTAACTCTTCTTCCATTGTAATATTTTAAGAAGCAGTGCTAATGTGAAAGAGAATAATACAGAATGAAGGAAATTCTGATCGGAAACTCACCAAAACGTTGCCGTGAAAAATCCTTCGTCGCGAGTCGTAATGGCTGTACGTCGTGTGTCGCGCGCTCTCATGTAAGCGCCGCTATTTATCTCGTGATGTCCTTTCTCGATGCTTATCCGATTAATTATCCGGCTCGAAGGACCATGTTCCGTTTGGGATGTTAAAATAACTCTTGCACTTGAGAGCCAGAGTCCACTTTTTATTGCTTTCTTAACGATTTTTACAAAAGTGATTGCCGATACGTATTATCGTCAATCGTCCCTGCCTAACCTAACCAACTCGTTCAAGCTGGATCTAGAGAGAAAAGTGACGCCCTCTGGTTTTTTATACGTAAACTGAATTTTAGCGACAATTAACACAATATGATATGGAGGGCGTTTAAACCGCACCGAGGAGCACCAATATAGCGAATATAACTCAGAGAGGTGGACTGTATACTATATACTAAGTTACAAAAAATAATAAACATTAAACGCAAACGCTAAAAATATGAAAGAAAGAACAAAAATATCGAACAGTAATACTGTTATAAATACCATGTAAAAAACGATGTTCACGCTATCACGAGAAAGATGTGTCATGTATATATCGAGAAAAAAATTATCCTAAAGGACGACGCACTAATTATATAAAAAAGTGGCTACCGTTAGAATCGATCAAAACTGTGGAAAAGTGTACTTTGTGTGATGGCGATCAAAAGTTCAAATGGGCACGACCTTCAAAATATGCTAGTTTTTAAACTACGAGCCCATAAATGTAATATTGGTGGGCTCATTTTTAGACAAAAAATAGAAAATTGTTTTACACACACGAACGCACGCACGCCCGCTCGTGTGTGTGTGTGTGTGTGTGTGTGTGTGTGTGTGTGTGTGTGTGTGTGTGTGCGGGTGGGTGGGTGGGTGGGTGGGTGGGTGGGTGTGAGTGTGGGTATGGGTGTGGGTGTGGGTGTGGGTGTGGGTGTGGGTGTGAGTGTGGGTGTGTGTAAAACAGTTTTCTATTTTTTGTCTAAAAATGAGCCCAATATTACATTTATGGGCTCGTAGTTTAAAAACTAGCATATTTTGAAGGTCGCGCCCATTTGAATTTTTGATCGCCATCACACAAAGTACACTTTTCCACAGTTTTGGTCGATTTTAACGGCGGCCACTTTTTCATATAATTAGTGCATGGTCCTTTCGCAAAAGAAATATTAACTTCCATAACTTTTTGCAGTAAAAGCGCGATTCTTATGTATTTTGTATAAAGTATATTTTACGAAGAAATTCCCATCGAACTTAAATTTCGCATCACAGTAAACTTACGTATACACGGAGCTTCTATTTCGGTCATCTGACAGGCGTTTCGCGGTGTCGATGGCGGGACAGATGCATATTGCTGCCGAGAATGATTCTTAGATAAGTGTAAGGACAATTGTTGGGAGGTTGGTCTCCGTATTCCATTCGCACTCACGAGCGAAACCATGTTTATATAACCGGCACCATTATTGCTGCTGTTGCCACTCTGAAAATAATTTTGAAAAGTATTACTTCTACTCTGATATGTTGTACTTATATAAAACCTATCAATATAAAATCATATATGAAACCTATTTTATTACGCAATTGATCTGGTCACGCACGAACGTTGACTTCATTTTATCACTTTGGAGCGAGGCAAATCTGCCATATAGTTTTCAGAAAAGTGTATATATATATATGTATATATAAGTTTTTTTTAAAGACGCAATAATTCATTATTAAAAATACTTTATTGCGATTTTAAAAGTTTTTCAACTTATATAAGCTTAACTATAAGCTTTAATCATAGGCGGCGCCAGAACTATTCATGAGGGTGGGCCACAGGTGGGCCAGCGTTTATATGGGTGGGCCATATTTATTATATATTGTTGCGTCCCTGAATTTCATCCCCTGTGCCGTATCCGGGAAATCGTTGTCAAGGGGGTTGTTGATCAACAACGGCGGACATTTGTGAGCAGTCGCCATTTTCAGTAGTCTTTTGACAGCTGTCGTGTCAAACGGACGTATTACTCAATCGCTCTTATTAATTGTATCATTTTATTGTTCTCTGTTCTGTGTTGAAATATTAAAGTTACGTGTTCCTTGTTAATATTGCTTTAATTATTTACGGCGCGAGTGCGGCGATCGAGTGACGGTGCGAACGCGTGTCGCGGTATTAATTTAAATCGTCCGCGGACGCAACATTTTGGGGGTTCGTCCGGGATTCGAGCGGCAGCAGCAACGAGCAAATAATGGCCACAGGAAGTGAGCAACAGGATACGACGACTGGACAGCAGGAAACGTTGACTGGGGCTTTGACGCGGAAAAGAATGCGAGTCGCCACTCCGCTTCACAACGCTGAGACTACTGCGCTTCAAGCTGCGCTGCGAGAGATTCAACAGCTTCGCGAGGAGCGGATGCAGCAGCGAGCGGAATATGAGGCGCAGATACAGCAACGCGACGAAGTGCTTCGTAGGATGGAGGAGAGGATACATCTGCTGGATAACACTAATAACCAGCTAAGTCGCTCGAATTATTCAGAAAATGATCGTAATGATCGTACTGTGATAAGAGCGGTTGATTTCGAAGGAGTTGGCGCGCGCGTTTCTATAAATAAAGAATTAGGATACAAGCTAAAACCGGATATTTTTGACGGGACTGTTCCGCTGAGGGAGTTCTTCTCGCAGTTTGAATTAATCGCGCGAGCAAATCAGTGGAGTGATGCCACGAAAAACGTAGCACTTATATCGTGTTTAAGAGGAAAAGCGCGTGCAATATTAGAATGTGTAAATGATTTGGAAAGTCTCAATTATGCTGAATTAAAATCTAAATTAGAGTTGCGTTTTGGGAAGGGATATTTATCACAGTCATATTATTCGCAATTTACAAATAGAAAACAGAAATCGGGAGAAGATGAGGCGACTTTGGGTTCAGATATTGAACGCCTTTCTCAATTAGCTTATCCTGAATGTCCTCATCACATTTGCGATAAAATCGCTTGCGCGCAATTTGTTACTGCATTATCGGATCGGTTTGTGAAAAGGACTCTACAGCTGGAGGGTATCACTTCTTTGAAAATGGCCGTACAGAGAGCAATGGCAGTAAAAGTGATACAAGAAAGTAATTTTGAGAGACGGAAAGAATATGGTAATAGCAAAAATAATATAAATAATAATAAGGAAAGAAAGTTTAATAATTTCAATGGAAATAACAGCAGTAATGATTATAAGAAAGAAGTAAAGAAAAATGATAAAAATTATGGAAAGAAATTTCTAAATAATAATAATAATGATAATAAAAAGAAATTTGTAAAAGAATGTTGGCAATGCGGTGGTACAGGCCATTTTCGAGCGGAGCGTCCGTCCTTGAAAGAGGAGCCTGAGGGAAACTAGGCTTGGTCGAGCTGGTTGGGGCAAGTTCGGCGAATGAGCAGAAAGTCCCGATAGAATTAAGAAATTATTTATGTAGTTGTAAGAAAATTAATAATGAAAAAAGAAAAGAATTATTTTGTTTTAAAGGATTTATTGATGAACAAATTTGATACGGGTTCGGATGTATCGATAATTAAAAGTGAATTGGTTAGAATGCCTAAGCGGCAGATTCCTCTTGATTATTCTTGTCGTTTAAAATATCCTACTGGAGAAAAAGTGCTAATCAAAATTAAGACAATTGTGATGATTAGCTTAGGGAAATGTTCCGTAGAACTTCCGGTGTTTGTTGCTGACATGGTGGAGGATTGTTTGTTAGGAACTAATTTCCTTTCAGCGGTAAATTTAGAAAACACTTTTGAGTCAATTTTTGGAAATTCAGATTTTAAAGAAAGAGAAGGATTCGTGTGTTCGCGGGTGGAGAATTATGAAAATAAGGTTCCTCAATTTTTAAAAGAGCTTTTCGAAAGAGAATCGGAAGATTTTACAATGAATCAGAAAGATCTTTTTGCCAAATTTTTAATTAATTTCCAAGACGTATTTTTGGAAGAGATAGTGGCTGGAAATAGTAATGTGGTGGAGCATGTTATAAATGTGAATAATTCAAATCCTATTAAACAGACTCCCCGACGAATTCCCTTGCGAATGCGTGAAGAAGTGAATAAAATCATTGAGGATATGAAGCATCAAGGTGTAATAGAGGAATCACGAAGTCCATGGGTCTCTCCCGCAGTTATGGTCAAGAAGAAGGATAGAACAATTAGATTATGTGTTGATTACAGAAAATTAAATACGGTGACTGTAAAGGATTCCTATCCATTGCCACGGATCGATGACATACTCGATCAGTTATGCGGTAATTCCTGGTTCTCTACCTTGGATTTGAAAAGCGGATATTGGCAAGTGAAAATTCGTCCGGAGGATAAGGAAAAGAGACTGCGATTTCAATTGGGAACGGCTTGTGGCAGTTCACTGTTATGCCTTTTGGACTTTGTAATGCTCCCGCCACTTTTGAACGATTGATGGAGAAGATTTTACGACAACTGTTGTACAAGATTTGTTTGGTATATCTGGACGATGTTATTATTTTTGGAAAAAGTTTTGAAGAGATGCTGAGCCATCTTGAACAAGTATTTTTGCAGTTACGCTCTGCTAATTTAAAATTAAATCCGAAGAAATGTTCTTTCTTCAAAAGGAAAATAAAATATTTAGGACATGTGGTTTCCAAGACAGGAGTTACAACGGATCCTGAAAAGATTTTCACCGTTAAAGATTGGCCAGTTCCTCAGACTAAAAAGCAGGTTCGCAGTTTCTTGGGATTCTGTTCCTATTACAGAAAGTTCGTGAAGGGATTTTCTTTAGTAGCAAAGCCGTTGTTTTCATTAACTGAAAATTTGACGAAATTTGTATGGACCGAGCAGTGTGAAGCGGCCTTTAAGGAGTTGAAAAAACGTTTGATGTCTTCTCCTATTTTATCTTTTCCCAGGGATGAAGGTCAATTTATTCTTGACACTGACGCCTCCAATCATGGCATCGGTGCAGTGTTGTCTCAAGGATGGAACGGAAAGAGTAATAGCGTATTTTAGTCGTGTGTTAAGTAAGTCGGAAAGGAATTATTGTGTCACACGACGGGAACTTCTGGCTATTGTAGACTCGTTTAAATCTTTTCACCATTATTTGTATGAAAGTGAATTTGTGGTTAGGACCGACCATATTTCATTACGGTGGTTGATGTCGTTTAAGAATTTGGAGGGTCAAATGGCGCGATGGTTAGAACGAATTCAGCAATATAATTTTGAGATCATGCATCGAAAGGGAAAATCTCATGGTAACGCCGATAGATTATCAAAGCGCCCTTGTGCAGAGATCAATTGTAATTATTGTAGCAAAGTGGATTCGAAAGAAGAAGAATTAGTAGGAATCAGCGCTGCCATCCAGTCACTTAAATCACTTTTTGTCACTTTTTTTTGACAAGTCACTAAAAAGTAACTATCGTCCAAAATGGGTCACTATAGTCACTTTTATTTCTTGATCTGACATGAAATTTGTAAAACATAAGAGTTTTATTTATATTTTTGCTGTGTCATCTGATAATTATTGCTACTTGCTCACTGTTGGTCACTGGATACTGGTCCAATGTCTTAGTATCTGATTACTTTGCACCGCGAACCGAATGCTATACAAGCGGTGCGGCGCGGCGATAAAGTCTAGCACGCTGCCGGAAACAAGCGCAAAGATGAAAACAATTGCTAAACAAACAAAAGAATGTTTGTGCTTGGCTTTTCGTAACCAGCTCGGAGACACAGTCCACCCAGTACTCAATCGCTCGTCAGAGTGTCGACTGGTGCTGTCACATGATCACTTTATCGTGTTACCAAAATTCTTCCAAGTACAACTTTGACTTCATTTAACTTCTGATCTCTTTTTGTTCTTAAAGGTAAATATATTTATTTTTATGATACCAATTTTATGAAGAGTAAATATTGTTGCACTCGTGGAAATAATTCGCGTGATCGCGCAAACGGGAAGGAATTAAACAACTTTTAAACATTTAATAGTTTAATTAAAACATAGCACTATGTACAAGCAATTATAAATGTGTATTTTTCAATAACCGGCACACGCCCGAAACGCATTACTTCAATACCGAGGACCAAGCGCAACTCTCCTCTGTCACTTTGTTTACTCGTCTTTAAGCAACGTCTCTTCATCTTTTCACGGTACATACGGCATCCTGATCGAGCATCATATTGGGCAACGATATTCCTATGACGCGGGCACAACGATATTTAGATAGATATTTTGACAACTTTTCAGCAAGAAAAACAAGTCGACGAAACTCAATTTTTGCGAGAATTTTTATTGTCCAATCTTATTTTTAACATTGTTTTTAGTTTAATTTTAAAATGCTACATTGATTTATAATTGTTAAGTAGGAAAGTATTTATCTTACTTTGCAATTTTGATTTTAAAATTATACTTAAAACGATTTTTTATATAAAATTGGACTTCATATAAAAACTGTCTCAGAAATCAATTTATATCAACTTATATTCTTCGCTGGATAGTTGTCTTTGAAGTGAGCTATTTTTTTTAACTTAACTATTCAATAGCTTGTATCGTTTGGAGTTAGGTGCAAGTTAGCTAAGCTAATGACGAAAATAATAAGTCGACAGTGAGTGTGCTCTTTGTGTTAATAATTAATCTTTTTAATATCTTATTAATACCTTGATTATCTTCTGAATTTTGAATGTTGTGTAAAAAAATTATTTTTATGATTACGTTGATTACGTTGGAAAGGTAGTATCATGTTTTCCGTATCCACGAGTGGGTGAAGTGCAGTTGTAGTAGGCTTGAGACGAGCATGGAGCATGAAAAAAGGTCGTGAGGATAAATGTTTAATTATTTTCAGTGCAATGGGGAAAAACTGCAAATTTTTAGCCAGTTGGAGTGAAAAAGATGACGAGCAAGGATACAAAGTCCGAGAATGGGCGACAAAAGCTCAATCTAGTGATAATGAGGCGTACTGCAAGGTTTGTATGTGCAATATTGATGTCTCACAGAAGGGGTTCCAAGCTGTTACTCAACATGCTTCGACAACCAAACATAGAAAAAATATGACAGCGCAGAAATCAGTTGGTCAGATGCGTCTTACGTCAATCGGAGCATCATTCTCGTCAGCTACCGGTGTATTAAATGAGAGTCCTTCAGTTCTTCAACTTTGTAGTGTGCGAGATCAAACAACTCGAGCAGAACTCATTTAGACCATGAAGAGCGTCGCCTCAAATTTTAGTGCTTCTTCATGCTATGACTTGAAGGCTACATTCCAGGCGATGTTTGGCCTGAGCAATGTACTCCAGAATTTCTCTCTTGGACAAACAAAGATCACGTATCTAATTACTGAAGCTTTGGCTCCATATTTCAAGAATGAGCAGAGGAAAGAAATTGGAAACTCGTATTTTACGTTGCTCTATGATAAAACTACTAATGCAGCTGACAGGAAAGAACTTCACACAGCTGTTCGCTATTGGTGTGAGTCCACGAATTGTGTTGTTACTCAGCATTTAGAGACGTTTTTTATAGGAAAAGCTAGGTCTAATGATCTTCTAAAGAAGTTGAACGAAGTTATGTCTAATGCTAGCCTTCCTTCCTCCAACCTATTAATGCTCGGTAGCGATGGGCCTAACGTTAACAAAGCTGTTCTTAAGAAGATGGATCAGGAACTTTTAAAGTCAAGAAAGAAGGGTTTGGTTAATATTGGAACTTGCAATATACACACCACTCACAATGCTTTCCGCAAAAGTATGAAAGAACTTGGTGAGAATGCTTCAGATTTGTTGTATTTTTTGCATGATTTTTTCAATGGCTGGCCTGGAAGATGGGAAGACTTTTGTGTTGTGTTAGAGAAGCATGATCTGCCTTTTTATCATTTTCTCAGACACGTTCCTCAACGTTGGCTTATCATAGAAAATGCTGGAAATAGGGCACTTTTGCTATAAGAAGCTATAAAGTATTATTTTTTTGAATATATTGTAAAAGAAAAGAAAGACAAAACTCTAACGGTGTCTTTAGCATATCGACGGATTGTAAACCTCCTAAAAAGACCAACCATGAAAGCAGAAGTTATGTTTGTTGTTTCGTCTGCAAAAATTTTTACTGCTATCACGAGCGTTTTCCAAAGAGAGGAGCCTCTAATACATTTACTTTATCCTGAGTTGAAAAACTTAATTAATATCCTAATCGGAAGATCATGTAAGAATACTAATCTTGCCTACGACGAAGTATTCAATGGGAGCAATCTGCTATAACTAGACAAGATTGTCGTTGATAAAACTATATCTGACGAACTTGATCGTTGCGGTGATTCTATCGCGAAAATTCAATTCCTCGAGAAAGCAAGAAATCATTATGTGTTTGCCTGTCAGCACATGCTGAAGAAGTCATCGCTCCAGTCTAAGAACAATATATTATGCAGTGTCAGGTGTCTGCATCCTTCTGAACGCCAAAAATCTTACTCCATTTCTGCGATTGTGACAGCGGCGAAGGCATTGCCGTTTGAAGTACAAACAGATATTTTGATAGATAAATGTAAATTCTTACAGGGGAAACAGCATCCTGAAACAGACATATTTAATATTCGAATTAATGTATATTGGAGCCATTTTTTTGCACTAAAAAACAATTTTGGCGGTATAAAATATCCTGTTGTGTCAAAAGTCGTCAAGGCTCTTCTGAGTCTTTTACATGGAAATGCCGACGTAGAGCGGGGATTCTCCACATCCGCTCTCATCCTTACAGATAACAGGGCTTCCATGTCCGAGAAAACGCTGAACTCATATATGATCGTGAAATATGCTTTGAAGAGGTACAACAACTTACCTCATACAGTCCCCATTAACAAAGAGCTTTTAAATTTGGCTAGAATAGCGCATCAGAAATATGATGAATACTTGAAAGAAAAAACAAAAACGAAAGAACAAGAACATCAAACAAGAGTAAAGGAGAAGATAAGGAAAGAAGAAGAAAAGAAGAGATTAGAAGAATTAGAATTAAATAAAGCAAAGCTTGAAGTAGAAGAAAAGAAGCTGGCGGAGCTGCGGCAGCTTGAAAATGCAAAAAGTAAGCAAGCTGATAAGCTGCTGAAAGAGGTCAGCGAGAGGTTAAAGAAAGGAATAGAAAAAAAGAATATGGAAGAAATAGCCCTCGCCAAAGCAATGCTGATAGGTGTTTCAAAACTTTGCGGGGAAGCGCAAGACCAATAGAAGCAAGCTAGAGACAAAGAAAAAGTTGTAAATAAAAGGAAGAATAACATTTTAGATTATTTTAGTAAAAAACCAAAGAAAGATTGAGTAATGAAGCTTAATATGGAGACTTAATTAGACTGTACCTGTGATTTTGTTCTTTTGCCATTGTGCATTCCTTATATGTATTAGTCTTGTATTAATTCTGCGTATTATTTAATGTATGTGTTAAGTTTTTGATAGATGTGAAATTAAAAGGCGACATGTCTTTTGAAGACTACAATTATTTCGGCACATTCAAAAAATGTTTGTTTTTTTTGTTGCATCTTAAAAATTTTATTTATTTTTTATCATTATATGAATGTGTTTATCCTTTTACTTTATTTAGATAATAATAATGTTTAAACTTTAATTTTGCTTGGTCATTGAGTTTTTCTTTTATTATATTTAATAAAATGCACTATTTATTTTATTAAATAAAACCACCAGAGGTGTACTTGCATTATTCAAGTCCCTGTTTTTTCCTTTTTTTTCTTACTATAAACTTTCAAACCATGTTATGAAAACAATTTGTTATATGTTAGGCTATCCAAACATAGATCCAGCTTTTTCTTTTTTCTTTTTTTTCTTAAATGACCTTGATTACTTTGAAAATTTGATACAAAATGTTATTTTTGGTTACTATTTTAATACCTAAAGGTTACTTTTTGTCACTTTTTCTGTCAAAGAGCAGTCACTATTTCACTTTTTTTTGTCCGGTGACTGGATGGCAGCGCTGTAGGAAGAATGATTTTAAGGTTGGATAATTCGGAAAGTTGAAGACGACGGGTCCACGGAAGATACCCCCCTCTTGTCCGAAAATTGCCTCCTTTGTTAGACAAGGAACCGGAGACAACAAGGCGCAGAAATAATTTACGCATCGACGTTAGATTGGATCCAAAATAGGCAGTTGCTTGGTAACTTGGGCAGGAGCCCAGGGTAGAGCAAGGAGCTGCAATAAGGATCCTGGAATCAACGTTGAACGGCAGTTTATTGTTTGGGTCCAAAATGGAGTTACGCTCGGTAACTTGGGCAGGAACCCGAGGTAGAGCAAGAAGTTTCGAGAAGGATCCTGGAATCAGATGAAGACGCATCAAGAAATAAGTCTTTCCATTTTTAATTGTCGGGACGACAATTCTTGAAGAAGGGGAGCAGTATTGCGTCCCTGAATTTCATCCTCTGTGCCATATCCGGGAAATCGTTGTCAAGGGGGTTGTTGATCAACAACGGCGGACATTTTGTAAGCGGTCGCCATTTTCAGTAGTCTTTTGACAGCTGTCGTATCAAACGGACGTATTACTCAATCGCTCTTATTAATTGTATCATTTTATTGTTTTCTGTTCTGTGTTGAAATATTAAAGTTACGTGTTCCTTGTTAATATTGCTTTAATTATTTACGGCGCGAGTGCGGCAATCGGGTGACGGTGCGAACGCGTGTCGCGGTATTAATTTAAATCATCCGCGGACGCAACAATATTATGTATTTAATTTTTGTTCGATTGTTTCGTCATATATACTAACGTATATTAAGATATCGTTATTGTTATAAACTGACTTCAAATTAGCAATTAAAAATCGTCAATGAGATAATAGTAGATAAAAAATAGCAAACCGATATAAACAAACGAATATAATTATGATTAGATAAATGTTTATTTTTATAATATATACAAAATGAAGAAACAGGAGTATTTTAAAGCCGGCATTAGAATGAGCCAAGGTACACCAGCGTGGAGGTTGCTCGATCGGATTTGTACCTCTTTTTTTTTTTTCATTTTTTGTTTTTGTTTTTTCCTGGTTTTAAAAATTTTTTTGTTTTTTTGTTTTTTTTGTTTTTTTTATTCGTTTTATAGGTTTTATTATTTTTTTTTGTTTGAATATTTTATTATTTAACTTATTTTCATATAAGTAGGCTTATTGAACGCTAACTATTCTTTTATGTAGATTGAAGATGCGAAAAGCTAAATGAAAAAGTCTAAAATTTAAATAACTAACAATAGATTATAAAATTATTAGTAGGGTATAAAATTGTGAAATAGTGTCAATGGAGACGAATCCTTCTGTTGCTCAGAATCAAACTTGTCCATTACAGCAGCTAAGTTCACTTGTTTCACTGTTTCTTTTTCCACAATCAGTAGCGCAAGATCACTAAGTCCCTTATTAGTCATTGAGTTTCTAGGGCATGTTTTTAGTCTACGAAGACAAGAGAAACTTCTCTCACAGGATACACTAGATACAGGAATTGTTGCTGCAATAACTGCTAATTTGAACAGTTCATGGAAAGCTAGCTGGTACTCATCTAGCAGTGTTAGCAACTGGGCCAATTTCTGTATTTTACATTGATTTTCGTCTTCGTATCGTTTTATTAATTTAGGCAAAAGTTTCACTTCAACTGCAACAGCGTCTACATTACACGCATACTGTTCAGCTAAATGTTTGAGCTGTGACAGATCGAGAAACAATTTGTTATTTGGTTGTAGAGTATTAATTCCTTGCAATACCTTATTATTTTTAGTGAAACATCTATTATTTCACTTATTATTGTATCTAGCACGGGTATGAAAACTCGTGTTCGATACTCTTCACTAGAGGAAGCCGATATTTCTTCAGAATGCGGACTTTCAGTGATGAACTGCTGCAAGTGAGGTGGTAATTTCCTTGGTCTAACTCCGAAAGAACACTCGATGTCGATATTGTTATTTTTAGCAACTGTCACACTCTCCGTCCAAATTCTTTTGAATTCTTTACAAGAGTTTCGCATTTCAGAGAAATGATCAGAGCAGCTTTCGATTAAATTACTGGCATTTGCTACATCAAATTCCTTATTTTGGAGGTAATCAGACACGACTTTTGTCTCTTTTAAAACCTTATAAAAGAAATGCAAATGAAATATAAATGACATATTAATCTCATTAAGTAAGCCTCTTGCAGTTACTGCTCTGTCATGATTTTCATTTTTACATTGAAAGAGGGTGACAAGTATTGCAGGAAATGTCTTCTTTATTGCTGAACAAGATGCGAACTGACATGTCCACCTTGTATCACTTATCGACTTTAATTCTGTTTTAGCTATGTTTAATTGTTCTTGTGCCTTTAAGAACATATTGTGAGTCACAGATCCACTTAAAAATACATAAAGGCTTTGTAAGAAAGAAAAAAAGTTTCTTGCCGTTTTTATTGCTTTGCAAACATCAACAATTACTAGATTCAATATGTGATTGAAGCAGTGCACGTAAACAGCTTGAGGTACTTCTTTCTTTAATAAAGATTGTACACCTTTACAGTGACCACTCATTACATTCGCTCCATTATATGCCTGAGCCACACAGTTATGAATATCTATATGACATCTATTAAGTGTTTGTTTGATGTATAAAAGAAGTGAAGTAGCATCAAGTTATTCTGCAGGATGAAAGCCTAAAAATCTTTCATAAATGGTACCATTTAAGTAGTAACGTACAACTACAGAAAGCTGTTCAGTTTTAGAGATGTCTTTTGACTCATCAGCAATTAATGCAAAATATTTAGCTTCTTTAACTTTATTACTGATAGCTGCCAAAGTTAGGTCTGCAAAAATATGTAGTATACTGTTCTGGATAGTGTGGTGAGTATATTTTGCATTTTTAGGACCCTCTTCAATTCTCCTTTTAAGTGAAGGGACATTTTTAGCAATATGATGAAGAATTTGAATAAAATTGCCTCTATTATCACTTAAAGCCGACTCATCATGGCCTCTTAGGGCAATACCTTGTGTTGTAATAAGTCTCAAAATATCTGCTATTTTCATTATATATTTTCTATTTCTCCTAACTTCCTCAACGTGAGCAGCACTAAGTTGTGAAGCGATAGATTTAGCTCCGTCCGCTTTCTGCATTTGTTTATAAGATTCCCATGACACCATGCAGTTTTTGTGTGACGTGCTATTTTCATGTTGTTTTAATCCAGAGTTATTTTCTGTGGCTCTCTTCCAATTTGAATATCCGATATTTACGAAACTCCAGTTCTCTGTTCTCTTCATATGAGCGGATGCGAACATTCTGCGCGCGAAACAAAATGCTGAATCTGTTTCTGCGCTATTTCTAACCACGGGTAAGACTCGTACCAAGAAGATTGGAAATTCCTATTTCTAACTCCAAATTTTCGAAAAGGAAACATTTTCAGATTTGGTTGTTGTGGTCCGTCTGTTATACTTTTTGCTATATCTAGAGGAGTTTCTCTACATTTATCATCTAAAACGTCATATGCAGAACAAGAAGGTTCAGTAATAATTTCGCCTACATCGTTACTATTACTAGTACTCGGAATGTTTGCCGCGTAAGTCTCTTGTTTATGTTCAGGGCTTGTACATTCAAAATGTTTATCATCTACGAGCGAATGGGACTCGGAAGTTTTAGTCCTTTTTGGTACCGCAACCGCATTTCCCGAGAAATAATCACTAATCGAACGCTTACGATTATCAGCCATGATATAAAAAATCACTACTCAGCAATTACAAATAATTTAACTTGCACCTTATGTTCGAAATTAACGTCAGCAAGATTCAAACAGACAGAGAGCGGACCAATAAAAATAAACTGCTATTGTTGCGTGATAAAGAAGTTCAAAAGCAGAAAAATATTTCTATATGTATTCTTTTATAGTGCATATCATAAATAAATAAGTTTTTTCATTATTTTTTAAATAACAATCTTTAATTGCAGAAATAATGTGTCTTTTAATATATAATTAATGCAGTAGGAGCATGTGTTATTAAGAGACCGGATCGCAGTGCGCGCTGTTTTCCCCACTCCAAGCTCCAAGCGCGTCTAGCGGCCGAGCGCCGTGAGAAGCAGTGCCGTCTACGGTATTGTATTGCTTCTCATGATGCTCGGTTGTTAGCACGCGCTTGTCGCGCTTGGAGTCTTGGAGTGGGAAAAATGGCTTCAATCTAGTCTCTGGGATAAGCCAAATATAGTATAAAATTAACTATGAAGATAGAATTTAAAATTAATTGTAGAATTTTAATTATAAAAATAACTTCATATAAAAAAGCTGAAAACTTGGACAGAATAGGACAGCATAATTATGCTAAAATTTTCTAAAATTTTAGGGTGGGCCAAAGGGTGGGCCAGCGTATTTTTAACTGGGCCAGGGCCCACCCAGGCCCACCCTTGGCGCCGCCTATGCTTAACATTTAAATATGAACAAGAATGTAAGTCTGTTTTCTTGATTTATACTTTTCAGATATGCTAGTTGCAAATTATGATACATAGATATATCTGCTTTCTATATTCTAAAACATTATTATTATTTTTAAATATATATCTTATTCTCACAAATGCTTTATATTTCAACATTACTTATATTATATTATATTTTATATCTTATATATAAGATTTTTAGAGTAATACTAGCAATTTTTTTTACCTCAAAAGTAATGAAAGCTTTAATCATAACCGAAGACATAAAAAGACTAACTATTACATTGTTAAAATTATTTTTTGTTAAAAAGCTATGTTTATCAAGATCAATAATATTGTAAAAAATTATAATATTGTAAATAATACTTATACAAAGATAACTTTTTCTTTTTTTTTAAATAGATAAATGTTATAAAGAAATAATTTTAACGGAAATTATGTCAATTCTTCAACAGAATATATTAATCTGGACACAATAGTTTATTATTAACAAATACATATTATAAGATAATTTGCGATTGTATTTAAGATTAGTTAAATCAAATTTATGCTCAATATTTAACACATTTATGTTCTGCATTTAATTAAAACCTTAATGGCAGATTGATAAAATACGTATTCATAAATCATTGATAAATCATTAAAACATACAAATAAGTAGTAAATAACATACAAACGTAAGCGCAAACTTTACGAGCAATGAGATACTAACTAAATTTTAAACATAAATAAACTGCATATAAAGTGCAGCATTATGCATTCAGATGACCTATGGCAAAAAAAAATAAATCCATCCAAAGTTATTGCATAAAATGTGTCGAGTATATTTTTAAAGCATTTATTTTGCAAACATGCACTCTTTATTTGCGAGCTACAAACATAGTGAATATCGACGGCTATATACTTATTTTACATACTGTAAATTTTCAAACAGTTATGATCATTCTCATTAATGATTTTTATATCGTTTCAAAACTAATTTACTTAAGAATCAACTTATTGTAACTTATTGTAATTTATTTTATGAAAAACGCGAGAATTATATTGTCACGTGACACGATTCATACTTTCAGCAATTTGAAAGCTATTAAGACAAAAATTTTTTTATAGTTGAATTTATTTCTTTCCTTTGCAGCTTTGTTTTAAATAACAAATATTTATTTAATTTGAATATATATAAATATATATACATATATATTCATATTTATTTAATTACTTAATTACAAATATAAATATACATATATATATATATATATAATTTACTTGTATTTTCAAATATTTATTCGTATATTTAAATAAATATATACAAATATTTATTTATATATTTAATAGAAACAACTCATAAAAATAGACAAAATTATTTATAAGAAAATTTTGATACACAATTGCTATATAAAAAAATTGTAGTAATTAATATATAAAATAAAATATATAATCAATAATTTAATTCTTGATGTTGCCAGTCGTTAATTAACGGGATAAATAATTTTGACGACCAATATTGGCTAAGTTAGCATTTAATGTAACACGACGTTTCGACCGTGGATTTCGGTCATTTTCAAGTGTACTACAAAAATTACAACAGATTCAAAGATGTTACAATACTTTTCCACGCGAAACGAGGTTCCACATGGGTTTGCAACTTTACATGCGAAGCGATGTTCCACATGGGTTTGCAATTTTCCACGCGAAGCGAGGTTCAACCGAAATCTATGTGTCTAGTTTTTTGGAATCATGAAACATTTGAATCATAAAACATTTTATTCAGGGTCATGACCTTGACCACAATGTCAAGGTCGAGGTCATCGAAGATGTCTCCCCTTAGATAAATTTTTACTAAATTAATTTTCAACTTTTTTTTGTTAATACTTTTTAATAACTTTTAATAAACAATTTTCCCCGTCTCTAATTTCCTGTAATCATCAAGTAATCATAATTAATGATAATTTGTTTAAAAAAATCCGTTTCTTTATTTATTAGTATAAGTGAACTCAACTTCTTTTTTTGTTAATAACTTTTTAATAAACAATTTTCCCCGCTTCTAATTTCCTGTAATCATCATAAGTGATCATAATTAATGATAATTTGCTTTAAAAAATCCGTTTCTCCATTTACCAGTATAAGTGAACTCCTACCAAAATTTCTTTTTTGACTAAAAAGTTTAATTCTGTATCTATATTAAACTATGATGTTTCTGTTTGTTGTTGTTAAATGTTATTTATTTTAATTTCAAGAATAGTAAACAAAAACGTTGCTAAAGTGAGACTTATCATCGATGTTAGCCTTTAACCTAAATCACTTATAGAATAACAAGCTTCAAACATAAGAATAAATTGGCGAAGGACACAGTAAATCAATGACAATTTCTTGTGACATTCCTATCTGCGCACTTTGAAAAATTATTAGTTCTACTCTGTGACGAACGTAAAGCAGTCAGTCATAGAGAATTTCATACATCTCTTATTGTCAGATAATAATTTATTGAATTAATAGAATATTAGAGCCTTTCGTGAATAATTAATCGCGGAAATCTTTTTTAATCTAAGTTCTAATGGCAAAACTAGTTGAATTGCAAAATTAGCAAAATTGAACTTCCTTTTTTCCTTAATTATATTGATTTAATAATAGAGAATAATAATAGAAAATTCTCTTTAAGTTGATTCGATAAAAACTAAAAACAATCAGCAATATTCTTTTCTTATACGAGCAACTAAAAAAGTAGTATTAGTTAAGAATAAATATGGCTATCCTCATGGCAGGCATCTGTTTGTATTATTTTGTTACAAGCAAGTTATTTCACTTCGAACGGATGAAAATCCCATATTTGTGATCTACTTCATTCCTGGTTAATATAGTATTCTTCAATTTGTCGACATATGTCCTGATAAACAATGCAGAATTTCTTTTTGGATAAGAAATATTAAGAATTCTATGATTTTATAACATTAATCTACATGATCCGCGACTCAAAGATTGCCACAAAAATTTTGACAACTTTTGTGTAACATCATTAACAAACATCTCAATCCATTGACCAGTAAAATCTAATTCGGCTTTTGATGCAATCATTGAAGCAAAATGCGGAAAATTCTTAGTTCTAGTTTTATGTCCAGCAAGATAAACATGATGTTTGAACTGGTATGTGAGTGCGTCGAAAATTTTTCTGCTGATGGAATTCGAAAAAAATGAATAAGACGTACGGTATAAAAAAAACGCCCGGCAAATATGCCAACGATATGGTAGTTACGTATATTTATAACATCAATATGAATTCAGTTTAGTATCTAACACAAACATTTTTTTAATTGGCAAATAAACCTTAAAATTTGATGACAGACAGTCCGTCATGTTTTTGTGAATAAAAACTTCTTCCTGTGACATAATAAAGCTAGAAATGAACAAGGAATCTTTTACCCGGATATGATTTAATTGATGATAGAGACTAGAAACAAAAACCACAAATCTAATTTTGACATCGACGAGACGACCGTCTAGGCATTCGTCTTCTTCTTCAGTGGATTCGATTTTGTATAGATGTCTATGTACTTCTTGATGCATGAGATTAATTTACAGAGTTAATCCTGATATTCAAAAAAGAATATGATGATCGAAGGAAGTCGATGATGTTTTCAAGAAGTTCAATGGCAATCTATCGATACGAAGTACTTAAAGTACGCCGGAAAGATTTTCAAATTGCATCCACTGATGGCGTTTCTCGATAAATTGTGCATCAAAGAGTTCGAATTATCACAAATGATTCCAGATAGTAAACCGATTACGATGAAACGCGGAAATAGTATCTAAATATCAAGTTATGTTTTGCATCGCAATTTCACATATATACTCCAGATATACATATAGGTACTCGCAATCAGACAAGTTTGATTCAGATAAATTCCTGAACGGTAATGTCGTTAGCTCGATCTGCATTCCGTTCGGTATCACGCCTAGAATCTGCATAGCTAACAAATTTTTTTTAATGGAAATGAAGGTCATATTACAATACTTGATGTAGCGTTGCGATCTCGAAATTGATACTAAGACTAGGATTTCCACGGTATTCAGTATGAAGGCTTAATTCATGACAGCGAAAGGTAGTTTCTAGTTGAAGCTGCGAGCGAGAAAATCAAAAGCTCTTATTGCACAGTAGGTACTTATTGAATGGCGTTGAGAATAGAGATTAAGATAGCAGATATTTGTAAATTAATCTAAGCATGAAATTTTATATTCAAAATAAATTTTTTATATCATTAAAATTAAACACACACGCAGACACATCTTTCTGCTAGAAATGACATAGAACAGAGAAATTTAAAATAAAAAAAAAATAAAACTTTTGGAAAAAATTGTTTTGTAAATAATACGTATTTTATTTTTATGAACAAGCAAGACAAAATTATGTTCATTTTGAACATTGGAAATACTTTTCTAGAATATAATAATAACAATTTTATCGATTTTGATAATATAATCTTTTTATCTTAAGTCTTCATTTATATACAGATTGAATGTATTAAGTAAATAATATTAGTATATTAAATAATGTTGTTATTTAATAGACTAATTATACAGGGTGTCCCAGACTTACCGTACCACCTGTTAATGGCAGATTCCTGAGGTTATTTGGAGACGATTTTTCCTCAATGAAAATGTCGAGGAAGGTCATTTTTTGCAAGCTCCCAATTTTTGCCATCATATATCTTTGTAACTAACAATAAGCCTTAAATTAAAATTCTATTAAATTAAACTCGACCTGAAATTAACTGAAAAATGTAGTTTTGTTAATATTTTAATTCCATAAAGCTTAGTTTGGAAAAAGCCCTTCATTTTCAATCACTTATAATTCGAAAATTATTGGTGCCTCGACATTTTCGTTGAGGAAAAATCGTCTCCAAATGACTTCAAGAATCTGCCATTAACAGGTAGTACGATAGGTCTGGAACACCCTGTATATATATATGTATATAATATTAACATATAATTTACATATTATATATATAATTAGTCTAACAATGAGTCTTAAATAACATTATTTATAAGTACATTTAATCTGTGTATAAGTTATGCATACAGATAAATTAATTAATTATATATACTTTATATATAATATATGTATATAACATATATTAAAAATAATTAAATATTTAGCAAAAAGTTGTTATTACCTCAAGACTACTAAATGATGACGTTGCGAAAGATTCATGCATCAGCAATTAACTTTTAAACCAATTCATTTAATAACAAGTCTTGTATCTTCTCGATAAGAATAAATTGCGAAGTCACAATCGATGGCAGTGCCTTTCTCTCCCCCCCCCCTCCTCTTTCTCTCCTGATACTTTATCTGCGTACTTAGAGAAGTTATTAATTTTATCCTGATGGACGAGAAGCAGTCAGTTATAGAATCTCGAGCGTGAAGCACGTTTCTCTTTTTTAGATAATTTATCGTTAATACGAGGGTCATTCAATAAGTTTGGTAAATTTTTATGAGATGGTGTCACCAAATTAATTGTAACACCATCTCATAAAAATTTACCAAACTTATTGAACGACCCTCGTAGTGAACGTCGTTAATAGTAAACAATCTCTCGATCAACCAGAAACAAGGATCAAGGGCCTGCATTCGACATTGAAGAAATGACCGCTCAAACATTCATCTTTTTCTTTGGCGGATTTGATTCTGTGTCAACGGCTACGTGTTTCCTAGTACATGAAGTAGCCACCAAACCTGATGTTCAGAACAAATTGAGAGAAGAAATCGACCATGTTCTCAGGCAGCCTACTTATGAAGCCATTAATAACGGCATGAAGTACTTGGATGCCGTTGTGAATGAATCTCTCAAATTATATCCGGTGGCGGGTTTCCTTGATAGGCTGCGCGTGAAGGAATTCGATTTGCCATTGGCGACTTCGGATGGCGAATCAATTACATTAAAGCCCGGAGATGCCGTATAGTTTTCAAGTTACGCTCTACATCGCGATCCCAAGTATTATTCGCAGCCAAAGTTCGATCCCGATAGGTTTCTGAATGACGAAGTGGATAGTTCGGTTTACATTCCATTTGGTCTCGGGATTTGCTTAGGTAACAGATTCGTTCTACTGCAAATGAAGATCATGCTATTCTATTTGCTGTGGCGTTGTGATCCTGAACCTGACGCTAGGACCAGAGATCCCATAACACTGGATAAAAGGTCATTTGTCACAATGGCGAAGGGAGGTTTCTAGTTAAAGTTGCAAGCAAGAAAATCGAAAGATCCTGTAGCACAATGTTTATCGGAATTGAGAACAGAGATTAATTATATTCATAATTCACATGCGCATTTTAAGCCTGAAATTATGTTTAAAGTAGACATTCTTATTATCAAATGAACAGGCTTTTTCTAGTATAAATATTTAATCTAAAGAAATTAAAAGTGGCAAAAATAAAAAATTTTAGACAATTGTTTTACACATATATATGCACTCAAAAAAAAAAATATTCTACTCGTAAGCGGGGAATTCCTCTAGGCATTTCCTCTAAACAGAAAATCTTACAGGAAGCATATTCCTCTTTAACACATAGATATATTCATAAAAAAATGGACGCGTGGGCTATGATCAAGAATAAATTCCTCTATAGGAAATTCCACTATAGTAACATGAATAGCCTCTTGAAATAAGAGGATATGCAAGATACTCGCGGCATGTGTATTTGTTCGAAAAAGATTGTCATTTATTTGCGCTACGTACGCGCCACCACACAAAGGCAGCGAGCAACGAGCTTTGTGCGAGTCAGTGCGTGTCGTGACAAGTTATGTTTCAGTGCAGTGTTCTTCAAAAGAAATGATGAACGAAGTTAAGGAATTTTTAATAGCAGCACATTTAGGCGACTACTGGCCCGCATTTGAGAGTGAGTATTATTACGACTCTGCGACTATATCTCATTGTAGATCTAGGGGTCGATTCTGTATCTAAAATCTAGTGAAAATGCTAAAAGTGAGCAGTTGGCGCGATTCAGTAACTTTCATCATGGTGAAAATGTGAGCCATCTCACGGGAGTTCGTTCGACAAGAAATTTCTTGTCGAATGGTGAAATCCGAGAGTAAAAGACTGAGAGATAGAGCGAGAGAAAAATCATAGACAGCGTCGTGACGCGTTTTTGACAGTTTATAAAAGGTTAAGTGTCGTTGCTTTGTTTACAGTTCTCATCGTCATGTTCATATTAACATTTTGTCCATTAAAGAACATTAAAGAACATTAAAGAATTATAATAGTTAATCGAAAATTTGTGCTTCCGTTTATTTCGTTTCTGTCATTGTTTTGTGGACCGTAATCCTCACGCG
This sequence comes from Lasius platythorax, assembly GCA_963971435.1. NCBI lineage: Eukaryota > Metazoa > Arthropoda > Insecta > Hymenoptera > Formicidae > Lasius > Lasius platythorax. Next base: position 2,738,939 of record OZ020544.1, read on the forward strand.
CCGTTTACAGTTCGTTGCATAAATTACTTTTTTGTGTGTGCTTTTATAAATAAAAGCTTTTATGAATATAAATATAACTATATTCTTTTTGGACTAAAAAATATAACTATATTTTTACTTATTAAAAGCTTTACAAACTTTCTTTTCTCTTTTTTTTATTTTTGACGAAAATTATTTTTATCTCTCATTTTGTATATATAACTCTAAATATATATATCTAAAATGTGTGTGTAAATGTCATCTATTTTAAGTTTAACAATATTGTTTATTAAATCTAATTGACATTAATAACGCCATAAAATTTTATTTTACTATATTGTTACATAAAAAAGTTTCTTTGTTTATACTTATATATATATAGAGTGCTTTTTTATTTAATTTATTCAAGATCAAATTATATACAAAAAATATATTGATCCCAACAAATATATATTTACTAATAATACATAAATATTGTTTTCTAATGAATAATCATGTTTCTGTTATCTTATTCTTTTATTATGCAAATGTTTTATTTTGAAATGTATTTTTTAAATTAATACTCGCGCACAAGCATTTTGAGAAAATCTGAACATGGCTAATTGATGTATTCTATAATTCCCTAACAGCACATGATATCATTCGAATATTCTATACTCATACTGTGAATATACGTAATATACGTAATATACTCAGAACATTCTTATAACATCTCTTGTAGTATATTATTTCTTCTATATTCTCAGGATATACTTTTAATATCTCTTACAGTATATTATTTCTCGTATATTCTCGCATATTCTCAGAATATACTTTTGAGTTACGCAGAGGATATGTATATCAATGCCATTTTGGATACGTAATTTTCGGTACTGCCGATTGTCGGCGCTGTCTCTTCCTTGTGTTTGCTAATGACTAGTGACAAGTGATACGTGATTTTTTCGCAGATGTGATTAATCGTAGGTAATCTTTTTTATTTCTTTTAAAATACATCAAACATAAAAAATATTTCCGCATGAAAGATATTTGTCATATTTTTTATTCATACTTGATAGTTTACGATAAAATACGTTATTATTGCAAATTAACCTCAAAATTGGATATTTTAAACTTGTCTATTTTATCGTGAGATTATATTTGATATGTAGATAAAAAATATTTATTCTTAAATAATTATTATAAAACTCTTGTTATGTTGCATTGCCACAAAAGAAACTTCTCTTGCGTATTGCGTATATATATATGTATATATCATATCTATAAAAATATGACATTTATTATTCAACTTAATATATACAGGGACCATTTTAATCAATCCAGGCGAATATCTCGAAAAATATGGAAGATACGGAAAAATATATAATGTAGAAATTTTGAACACCAGTGATAAAATTAAAAAATAATTGAACACCCTTCACTCGACCGTACTGGCAAAATTCTGTTTATTGTTAAGTGCACATCACAACGTTTCGACCTTAGTTTTAGGTCCTTATCAAGTGATCTATAAATCATAAGAAAAAGCACGAAGAACAATTAACATTACAAATAGTAGTAACGAATAATTAAGATACAATATTGAAAACTAGATATGTACTTGCGAAATATAATTGTACTTTATAGATGTCAAAAGATAGAAAATTCATTGTGTCAGATAGACAAACACGTCAGATACATTAAACGAACTGAGAGGAACTAAACAACCTTTATTATAAAGTCGTATATGTTATTTAAATTGTCTGTGTCCTTTTGTAAATTTAAAGTGTTGTTGTTTTTCTTTATGTAGAACATTTCGGCAATCTCTCTTTTTCTAACATGTTTTTCATTATGTAAAATCTTGGGATTAGCCCAGTCGAAATCATGGTTAAATTCAATTTTATGTTTACTAATGACCGAAAGATTGCTCGAATGCATTTTAATATTCTTAAAGTGTTCTTTAACGCGTGTCGTTAGATGTCTCTTCGTCTGTCCAATGTATGAGGAATCACAATCTTTACAGTTAATTTGGTAAACTATCTCGGTTCTGTTGTCAGTAGGCAATCTGTCCTTCCCTAATTTAATTACATTATTTAGTTTATTTGGAATGTTATGTACAACGTTAAAACCCATGTTCTCAAAAATTCTATCAATATTGCCTAAACTTTCTACGTATGGTAATGAGATGAAGGAGGTGGTGGTGCTCTTATCATTGTCTATGCTCAGGTTATTGACGGAACGATTCTTTAAACAATGGAGTCTCTTGTTAACAAAACGATCGATAATATGTTCTGGGAAACAATTATTAAGCAATATTTGTTTCACTATTTTTATATTGTTATCATGAAATTGATCATCAGATAATAAAACAGCAGAGTCAACGAGATTAAAGATCGTGTTCATTTTGTATTTAAATGGGTGATTGGAGTAGAAGTTTATATATCTTAGAGCAAGTGTTTTTTCTATACCAGTTAGTTAACAGTTTCCCATTGGAACGTATGATCGTTGTGTTTAAAAAATTTATACATCCATTTACTTCAACTTCATAAGTGAAACGTAAACGCTGGTGATAGTTATTAAATGTCTCAGTAATTTCATGAATTTTTGTAATCGGAATGATGGCAAAAATATCGTCAACATATCTATAATACGTCCGAACATTAAAACTTAATTGAGATAAACAATGAGTCTCCAAGTCGTCCATCACAATATCAGCCAAGATAGGTGAAAGGGGAGAACCCATCGGGCTGCCGAAAATCTGCTCATAGAACTGTCCATTAAATGAAAAACTGGTTGAATCCAAGATAAATTCAACTGCGTATAAAAATTGAGGCAGACTAAAATCAGTGTTGGGGGAAATGTCATTCCACCGTTTCTCAATAGCGCTCAACACTAATTCTTTAGGGACATTGGTAAATAATGCAGTGACATCGAGTGAAATTAAAATTTCATCGTCATTAATAATTTTGTTTTTTAAATTGGAAGTGAATGACCAGCCATCTTTGATATGAGATTTAGGTTGTGGAATGGAATGATGTAAGATACTATGAACATATTTAGCGACATTGTATACAGGACTGCCTAGTGACGACACAATGATGCGCAAAGGAAAACCATTTTTATGGACTTTCGGCAATCCATAACAACGTGGTAAATTGCCATTAGTGGTATTTAACTGTTTATATGTGGAGTCATTAATTAAGTCGTTATTGAGCCAAGATTTAATAAGCGAATTTGTTTTGTTAGTTAGTTGTCTAATAGGATTCTTGTTTAATTTTTTATAAGTGGATTCATCACTCAGCAAATTCTCCATTTTTTCCAGATAATCATTTCTATCCATTATTACAGTAACCTGACCTTTATCAGCTTTAGTGACAAAAATATCGTCATTATCACGTAAAAACTTTTTACAAAGAGAGAATTCTTGTAGAATGTAACTATCCAAAAAGCTCATGTGTTTATTTTCACATAAGAATTTTTTGAGAGAATCCGCGACTGAAATTCTAGTTGTTTCAATTATTTCGGTCGGGATCTTTGAGTGATTGATTTCTAAGTTCTTGATCGTCTCAAGTACGATGTTAATCCTGTCCTTATTGTTAGATTGGTCAATAGGTAATCCGAATTTGTCACCCAAGCTTAAAAAGTCAGATATTCTACTAGGGATGGTCTTACCACTAATGTTAACCAACCACTTAGTTTTGTCAATGTTCTCGAATGGGTTGACGATGTTATGCTTAGAAATAAGATTATTAAATTTTTTAGTTGACTTATTTTCCGCTAAATGTTTATTATAAAAAAACCTTCGTTTATTGTATTCGAAAAAACTGAGTACCATGTCGCGAGGTAAGCCTTCCCAAAGTCTTTTTTCTATCCTCTATTTCGCAAGTACATATCTAGTTTTCAATATTGTATCTTAATTATTCGTTACTACTATTTGTAATGTTAATTGTTCTTCGTGCTTTTTCTTATGATTTATAGATCACTTGATAAGGACCTAAAACTAAGGTCGAAACGTTGTGATGTGCACTTAACAATAAACAGAATTTTGCCAGTACGGTCGAGTGAAGGGTGTTCAATACGGAAAAATGTTTCAGAAAAAAGTTGTAGGACTTGAAGGGGGACAGATGATGAGAATATGTACTTGACCTTGAGTGACCTATTGAAGGTCAGGTTAATGTCATCAATGTTTTCTTAAATGGAACCCCCTATTTTTCAATCCATATTCTTGTAGCTTATCTCGAGAGCTTTCCAAAACACTATAATGAGTTATTTTTTCATTAAGTACTTTTCGAGTTATAAGGCTTGAAGTTTACAGTATTTTGACATAAAATACAAAATATCTTGTAAAATATTCAGTTTTCGGTAATCTTACCTTAATACTTTTATGCATAGAATCATGAGACCAATCAATTGGTGTAAAAAAACACATAGTTGCTATTAAGAAAAAGTATGTAATTTGCAACATGCAGCTGCATACTTTTTTTAAAGCAACTATGTGTTTTTTTTACACCAATTGATTGGTCTCATTATTCTGTGAATAAAAGTATTAAGGTAAGATTATCGAAAACTGAATGTATTACACGATATTTGGTATTTTATGTCGAAATACTGTAAACTTCAAGCCTTATAACTCGAAAAGTACTTAATGAAAAAATAACTCATTATAGTGTTTTGGAAAGCTCTCGAGATGAGCTACAAGAATATGCATTGAAATATAGGGGGTTCCATTTAAGAAAACATCGATGACATTGACCTGACCTTCAATAGGTCACTCAAGGTCTAGTACATATTTTTATCATCTGTCCCCCTTCAAGTCCTACAACTTTTGTCTGAAACATTTTTCCGTATCTTCTATATTTTTCGAGATATTCGCGTGGATTGATTAAAATGGTCCACCCTGTATACATATCAAATCTTGATGCTCAATCTTTTAGAAGTATTATTCTTATGTGAGATTCTTGTTATATTGCAGCGTTGCCACAAAAGAAGACTCACACCAATCTTTAATATCTGCATTCTGCAGATAAGAACAGATCTGCTCTCTGCGCATACACCTAGCTAATGGGACACAAAGCATAGAGTAAGTACAATAATCAAAAAAGTTTATAAATGTACTGTGTCTATTCTCCTGTATATTGCGTGTATATATCTATATACATATAAATATAATACATATAAAAATATGACATTATTTATTATACGACTAAATATATATATTAAATTTTGATGCTCAATTGTTTAGAAGTATTATTCTTATGTGAGATTCTTGTTATGTTGCAGTGTTGCCACAAAAAGAGAGTGGTGTGTATTTCTGCGGAATAAAAGGTTTCGCTCTGCACATATAGACATCCACACAACTAAAACGCATAAAACAAGGTGCATGTATCAGCCATAGATAAAGGAACTGGGAAGAAGCAACAAAGTATGTAAATTTTCTATAATTTTATATTATATATGTATTTTATATGTGCATTTTATATGCGTATGAAAAAATCTAGTAACATAATGATGCCTATATTTTTTGTCTCTGAAGTTTACTTTAAAATTGAGTAAAACATATGGATTACACTGACTGATTCGTTATTAGTAATAATAAATTACATTTTCTATATAGGCACATTTTATTCTAACTCTGATTTCTTTATTACAGTTATTCAATCTAGTGGTGGCCTTAGCAATAGAGCACTTCCATTTGCAAAAGATTTCGCTGCTGCGTGGCTTCTGCATCAAGACTGGCATACAGATATTGCTGTGCGAGTACAACTTCGAGAATAACAACCGTGCAAGGTTTTTTTAGAACAATATAGGTCTGTTCTTTATATCTGAATTAGGATGAACTGGCTGCACTAGTTCAGAGTTTATCTTTTTCCTTCCAATGTGTGGAGTAAAGAAGATAAACCTGAACTAGTGCAGCCAGTTCAGTTATAAAGAACAGACCAATCGTCAAGTATATTAATTTTAGAGGATAGTTATAATATAATATATACAATATTTTAATATTGTTAAATATTAGGCTCTGCGCGCACAATAGAGAAAATATTAGGAATAGGAATAAATATTAAGAATTATTTTATTTCAAAACAAGAAAATGAAATGGACTAACGCACAATGCATTAAGTTATTCCTTATTCTTAATTCTCAATACATTGTGCGTTAGTCCATTTCGTTTTCTTGTTTTGAAATAAAATTCCTAATATTTAATATTTATTCCTATTCCTAATATCTTCTCTATTGTGCGCAGGGCCATAAAGTTATATTATATAAAATATTGTAAATATTGTTAAAACAAAATATAATAAGCATAATATAATAATAACATTATAATAAACATTATAATATTATATAAAAAATTATAGTTAATTTATATCTTGTAGTTTATTATAGTTAAAACATTGTATTTATAATATAGTTAAAATATTGTATTATATTATAGTTAAAACATTCCACAATTACATGTACAAGAAATAAATAAATTATATTTATAAAACGTAAATAACGTGCAAATTAATCTAACCTAACCAAATCAGTATATATGTATGTATGTGTATGCGTGTGAGAGCGCGCGCGCGCAAGGCTGTATGATATACCGGTAACATACTGGCGACATTCTACGAATGTACTACAGGATATTCACAGTATATACTACGAACTAAAATAAGTGGGACATAGGAACGTTCGTAGTATGTACTCAGTATATCGTAGTACCAGAGAGAAGCATGAGAGCGGTCATCCCCCCGATTTTGGTGGAACGCGTATTCAAGACGCCTCTATGTCCATAAAATGTGGACATTGAACTACTTAGCCATGTCCCAATGGGTAACATGCTATGTGCATGGTTTTTGGTTCTGTTTCGTGCTATGTCCATAAAGCATCGGTAATACATACCTGTACAACACAGTAATGTACACAAAATAAATTTTTCATTAAACATACACGTTTCGCTTATTTATTTTCACCTTGAAATAATTTGTTATTTTCACCCTTGCAATAATTTGTTATTTATAATATCTAATAACTAAGTAAGTAATTTAGGCATTTCTTCACAAGGAGAGGCATTAGCTATTGCTCTTTCTCCTAGTACTGACACTTCCATACTCCCTCATCCTCACCAAGATGCTAGCGGCGAGATTAGGGGTTCTGGTGATCTCCGTCCTTCTGCTTCTTCTGCTTCGCCCTCACCTGCTCCTCGCGACGTAGTTGCGTGAGGACTTCAGTCGCGAAGGCACTCGTCGCTTCCCACGCTATCTCTGACAAGAGCATTATCTCCACCAGAGTTTCCGGCGTGATCTTCTGCTCCATCGCGGCCTCCAGGTCACTGCGTTGTGTGTCAAACCGAGGGCACGCGAAGAACGCGTGTTCGGCGTCCTTTTCCACTCCGCTGCAGGTTAAGCACTCCGGGAAGTCCTCGTACTTGAATTTGTAGAGGTACGCCCGGAAGCACCCGTGCCCTGAGAGCATCTGGGTCAGATAGTAGTTGACGGCGCCATGGTTGCGGTTAAATCACCTGTCCACCTTAGGAATCAGGCGGTAGGTCCATCTGCCCTGATGGAGGCGTCCCATGACTGTTGCCAGCGTTTGAGACTACTCCGTCGTTCCTCCGTGTTCAGTTCCTCAGCGCTCATTGATGTTGATCCTCGGCGTCGATAGAGGAACCTCCGCTCTTCCGCCAGTACTCCGATGGGCAGCACTCCGGCAATAACGCACATAGCATCTTCCGACACCGTGCGAAACGCACTTGCTATTCGCAAGGCGCTCAGCCAGTAGACTGGTGCCACCTTTCTTTGGGACTCCTGGAGCGTCAGTGCATCGGCCCAGATTGCAATGCCATATGTGAGGACTGACGTGACCACTGATGACAGGAGCGCTCTTCTCTTCTGCTTAGGGCCTCTTACGTTGGGCATGATCCGTGATAGGACCGCTTCGACCGCCGACGCCTTGGTGCTCGCGTGCTCCGCCTGCCGCGTGAAATTGAGCCTTGAGTCAATCATCACCCCCAAATACCGAATAAACGGCTGGGACGTGATTTCATGCTCGCCAACTCGCAGCGTGATGGTCTCCAGCTTCTTCCTGCTGGTGATCAGCACCGCCTCGGTCTTGTGTTCTGCCAACTTCAGGCCAGCCGTCTCCATCCACCGGCGAATCCTCGCGAAGGCAACATCGAAGAGGTTGTTGATATCCTCTAGGTGCTTCGCTACGATGACAAGAGCGACGTCATCAGCGAAGGCCACAAGCTTAACTGCTCTAGGCAGTACGAACTTAAGAAGTCCATCATACATGATGTTCCACAAGAGAGGCCCAAGTACCGAGCTCTGAGGTACTCCCCCGGTCACCTGATACTCTTGTGGACCGTTCTTCGTGTCATACTTGAGGACCCTGTCGGTGAAGTAGCTAGCTACCATCTTCCGCAGGTATCCTGGAATATTTATCCTCTCGAGAGCCTCCATGATACAGTCCCACTTGGCTGAGTTGAAGGCGTTCTTGATGTCAAGCGTTGCCACCAAACAGTACATCTTCGATCCGCCCTTCCATCTCTCACCGGAGATCGCGTCCCTCGCAATGTTGACCACTAGGTCGATGGCATCAAGCGTAGAAGCTTTCCGAAATCTGTACTGGTTGTCCGCCAAGTGTTGCTCAGCCACTTCCTCAATTCTCCGGTGGATGATACGCTCCAGGACTTTGCCAGCTGTGTCAAGCATGCAAAGTGGACGATAGGATGAAGGTTCGTCTGGCGGTTTCCTGCCCTTGGGGAGGAGAACCAGCCTCTGCTGCTTCCACTTCTCAGGGAAGACACCCCCCTGGAGGCACGCATTGTACATGTCCAGGAAGATCTCTGGTGCTGCATTGATGGCTGCCTTGAGCGCGACGTTGGGGATTCCGTCCAGCCCGGGGGCCATCGTGTTTCCTACTTTCGCACACGCCCTCATCAGCTCCTCAACGGTCGCGGGTGGGATCACCTCCTCCTCGTCCTTCTCGGTCCGATGGTCACATGCAGGCTGCTGCGGGAACAGCACTGCAACGATCTTCAGCAACTGCTTTGGGCATGTGGGCGGGGGCATCGGTTGGCTCTTCAGCCGTGTCATGACCACTTTATATGGCCGGCCCCATGGATCGCCGTCAACTTCCTCGATTAGTTTATCCCAGCACTTCCTCTTGCTGCACTTGATGGCTTTAACGAGTCGTCGCCGTGCCTCCTTGTGCTTTGCGTCCAGCTCGTCGGAGTTGGGTTTTTTCCGGTCTCGCTGGGACAACCTCCTCGTCCGAATACACTCCTGTCGAAGCGAAGCAATAGTGTCATTCCATCAATACATCGGCGGGAGCCGGTTGGTGGAGCGCTTTCGAGGCATCGTGACGTCGCAGGCTTTAACAACCCGTCTCATCACGTTCTCTGCTTTTTGCATCGCGCTGCCTTCTCCGATCAGTCCATCATCAAGTGCCGCGCGGAACAACTCCGGGTCGAACATGCTGGTTCTCCAGCCAAGCGTGTTCATCTTCTTTAGTGCCGGTCCAGTACTTTTCCGGTCGGAGGATACCTCCCAGAAAATCAACCGATGATCGCTGTGATTGTAGACGTCGGTCACCCTCCATGAGCTGTTCCCTCTCCCAAGGCTGCCGCCGACGAACGTGAGATCCACAATGGAGCTCTTCTCTCCTCTCGTGTAGGTCGGTTTTACGCCGCTGTTAAGCAGGACGACATCCAGACAGGACATCGCCTCAAGCAGCGCTCGACCCCTTGGATTCGTCTCCTTGCTCCCCCAGTCGACGGCCCAGACGTTGAAGTCTCCCGCGATGGCCACGGGGAAGTGCTCCTTCGCGTCTTTGACCAGCCTGTCGAGGAAGTCCGTGAATTCATCGAAAGTCAGGCTAGGTGGAGCATAACAGCTGTAAAAATGGATGTTCCCCAGCTTAGCTCTCACAAAACCCATCTCGGTGCTGTCGACAACATCCTGGAAGGGGAACTCGCCACAGGACCAGATGACAGCCTTTCCTGTGTAATCGGACACTTAGGGTTGAGCGCTGAGTCGTCTGTATGGCTCCGAGATAATCAGGAGATCTGGCTTCAGTTCTCGCACCGTCTGCATGAGCAGGTCCTGCGCGACCTCACAGTGGTTGAGGTTGTGCTGCACAACTCTCATTGACGCTTGGTGGTCAGCGCCTGGAGTGCCACCTTGAAAGCGGTGCACCTACTACTACCAGCAATGTGGTCGCAGTTGTCCTCCTTCCCTTTCTCGGTACATAGGGCACAGCGCGCATCCTTCGTGCACTTGGCAATTTTGTGGCCGTTTTCACCGCATTTGATGCAGTACTTGGTCCGGTCAATCTTACTCTTGCACTTTGAGGAGAGATGTCCAAAGTGCCAACACTTGAAGCACTTGGTAGGCCTTCTCACCTCTCTGATGCGACACCTCACCCAGCCGATGCGGATATTGCCCCCTTCACCGATGATCCTCCGTGCAGTTTCCGCAGAGAGCCTAACAGAGGCAATCTGGGTTTCCCCATACGCTTTCCGCAGAGACTTGACAGCCTCCACTGATATTGCGCTATCATCGCCCGCTGCTTTCTTGAGCGCGTTCGCGACTTCCTCCTTGGTAGCTGTTTCATCAAGATCCCTGATCTCAAGGTCCACTTGCTACACCCTACTCACAACGTCCGCATCCTCTTTAAGAGCATCCGCCATAAGCTTCCGCAGTAGTTCCGCCTTGTCGGCACTCTTTTTGTCGAGAACGATCAGAAGCTGCCCTGTGTTCGTCCGACGTACCTTGTCGACTCTTTCCCCAATCTGTTTACTGGAGGCGTCCAGCTTGATCTTCCGGAGTATGTCGGCGTAGCTCTTGCCCTCCTTTGCGCGGATCACAGCGCGTTTGGCAGCGTAGGAGATTCACGCTGCTTCCTGGGCTTCTTCTTCCTCTTCTTCACTTCTTCCCAGTCTCGGTTCCGCTCTCCGGTGGGCTCTCTTCTGCGTTGAGTCTCCATCGATTCGTCCCGCAGTCTCCTCTTTTTCGTCATCTACGCCTCCTCCGAGGCCGGAGTTCGCACCTTCCGCTTCTTCCGATTCTTTCTCGACTTTGGCATCGGTGCTCTCTTCTCCTCTTGGTCCTCGGTCGCTTTAGATTTCCGTGTCGTCGATTCCGAGTCCATGCGGTAAAGTGATGGCGAGGTCCGGGCGGTCCCATCCGTTCTGAGCGAGGTCGTTTGACCGACCTGCGCCATTCCTCCTGCAGACAGGAGCTCGTCCAGCTGTCGCATTTTCCTGAAAGACTCGCTGATGCTCTTCGCCAGGGTGTTCGTCTCAGCGCTGACGTTTCTCCTCCCGACCAAGTGCTTGAGCAGGTCAGCTGTCAGCTTTTTGTGCCGCTCCCACACTGTGGCCTTCCGCTCGAGAAGCTCCTCATACGAAGAAGGGGCCTTCTTCAAAGACTCCTGTTTCTTCTTTTCACTTGGCGCTTTGGATACCATGGAGGCCAAGTGGTCCACCTGCATGGTACTGCAGTTGCTGGATGACGACGAACGGGAGCCTGCTTGCCCACCCCCGGACGCCGGCACTGGGGTATCCCTCCCCTGCACCGTAGACGAAAGAATAGTTTGTTGTATCATTCCCATCGCTGTGTGTTTGGTCCGCGGGGACTATGTCCCTACCCGAAGGTATCCCCTATCCGCCACCTGGGAACGCGCCGCGGTCGCAGTATCACCTCTGCGCCATCCCAAAGAATGGGCCGCGGTGTGTGTGTGTGTGTGTGTGTGTGTGTGTGTGTGTGTGTGTGTGTGTGTGTGTGTGTGTGTGTGTAAACAAATCATGCGTAATTGCATATGATTAAAAAATTTTATATAATATGAAAAATGTATGGTATAATAAGAAATGTTTTTATTACATCTATATGTATTGTCGGACTCTGAAAAATGCAATAAAAACTTGAGATACTTTCTCCGCACGCGAGAATATCAAAACAGTATTAGATTACCGCGTCAGTGTTTCGTGAAAACAGTGGTATAAACAGTGATAACGTGTTCCCTCCCGCCCCTCCCATACGCCCGGCGAACTCGCCGGCTAGCCTAGCAATAACAATTCGTCAGTCGTCAGTTCATTTTCATCGGCTTCGGGTCGCCGTTCTGTGGATCATAAGTCATAAGATAAGTTACATATGTAGAAAAAGTTAGGGTAATCTGTGATTGCTTGTGTTATATGCGTATGTGCGTGCAGATTAATGAATAAAATGTAACAATACCTTATTTTTTTAATTTCATGGTTTTATATTGTGTTTATGCAACGAACTGAAAACGGCGCATGAGGATAACAGTCCACGAAATATTAACGAAAGCGAATTAAAAGAAAGAACAAATGTTAAATTAACAATTATCAATCTTTAATGTTCAAATAAATTCTAACTTCTGATAAACACATTCACTAAATTTAATTAATTAATTATAAACGAAAGCGAGATTGATTCCGCGAGCAACGGACGAGAAATTTCCGCGAGCAACGGATTAAATGAACACGACGAAAGCTGGAAACGAAGTGCTGCGTGCGCGATTCGCGCTATTCCTTTTATTATTTCTTGTCCTTCTAGAAAATTCAAGAAAGTTACTTAGTTACGAAAACTTCCGGTAAAGGTTTCGTATCACCGGTTATTTTAAAGTATTGATTTTTTCTGAAAGGACAATTTTCGTGTTGTTTACTGCGGGCCCGCTTAGCGACGCAAAAGGCTGCTTTCGAGCGCTAACAGTATGCGACAACTTCAAGCGCGCAGCGCGCTCAATATTTAATTAAATATATATTCGATTTTGAACATCCCGCCCGCCTCGCCCGAAGCACTAGGCGAAATTAACTGATATTGTGAACCTGAGCAGAATTCTTCTGTTCTTACGTTACTTTCAGTCAATATGAGCACATGGTAACACTTTGCAAGATACTGACATAATAATTCGGTGTATTATATTTTGATATGAATCGTGATTGTAATGAGTGTACATCGTGATGACTTCGGGCAGAGGGGCGAGGTTCTGGTGTAGCATATAAATTATCGTAAGTATTTACAAGTAATAAAATTTTTTGCGACAAGAAATTCGTAATTTTATCGAACATCGCGAATTCAATAATATTTATATGTATAAATACACAGTGGAAAATCGCTCGCACGATTACGCTTGCGTTTCTTTCACATCGGCGTCGCTGATCGGCAGCAAGATGAGTTTCACTATCGGACGGGTGAATTCTGAGGCAGCGGTGCGAACGGTGACGACGCGAATCTGTCCGTCTTCTCCAGGGTGGACTCGGACAATGCGGGCTAGCGGCCATCTTGTCGGCGGTGTGTTCTCTTGTCGAATTAAACATAATCGACCGACATCGAAGCCTGTTTCCTTTTTCAACCATTTGGGCCGATGAGTAAGAGAATGTAAATATTCTTTAGACCAACGTTCCTAGAAATGGTCTCGCATGCGCTGCAACAGTTGCCATCGGGTCAATCGATTCGGGAGATGATCTAGTAGTGATGGTTCGGGCACAGCGGTCAAGGCAGATCCCACCAGGAAGTGCCCTGGCGTAAGAGCTGAGAGGTCTTCAGGGTCGTCGGAGAGTGCCTGAAGAGGTCGAGAATTTAAACAGGCCTCGACCTGTGTGAGGAGAGTAGACATCTCCTCAAATGTGAGAGTTGCGTCGCCGAGCACTCGCCGCAGATGGTGCTTGAGAGACTTCACAGCTGCCTCCCAGATACCGCCAAAGTGAGGGGCTGATGGCGGGTTGAACCTCCACTGGATGTTCTCGGTAGCTAATTGTCCGATGATTCGACGTCGCTCAGGACTGCTCGCCGCAAAGAGGGCTCGAAGCTGTGCATCCGCGCCTACGAAATTTGTCCCGCAGTCGCTCCAGATAGTGCGGCAGAGTCCTCGATGAGATACGAAACGTTTCAATGCTGCAAGAAATGCTTCGGCCGTATAATCGGAGACGACCTCTAAATGTACGGCTCTTGTGGATAAACAGATGAATACGGCAACGAACGCTTTGAAAGCTCGATGACCTCGTCCTTTTGTCGTTCGTAGCTGCACCGGCCCGGCGTAGTCTATTCCAGTATGAAGAAAGGGCCTAGCTGGAGTCACTCGTTCTTGCGGAAGATCGCCCATCAATTGCTGAGGAGTCGCCGCCCGCCAACGCACGCATGTGACGCACCGCCGGATCAGTCTTTTTACTAATATACGGCCTCGTGGAATCCAGTATCGTTGTCGGATTATCCCCAACGTCAGCTGAACTCCTCTGTGCAGCGCTCGCCGGTGACATGTTTCAACCACCAATTGTGTGAAGTGTGAGTCGCTTGGCAGAATTACTGGATGCCGTTCGTCATACGCCAAGATGGCGTGTTTGAGGCGCCCACCAACACGGAAGATTCCTTGGGAATCTGAAAATGGACTAAAACGAGTAAGTGCGTTAGATTTAGGAAGATCACGGCTCTGTTGAATAGCTTTTAATTCGTTCTTGTAATTATCAGCTTGCACCCGCCGGATCCATAAAAGACGTGTGTCTTCTAGTTCGATTGCCGTCAAAGTGTCTTCAAGAGTATGTTCTGGCTCCGCTGCAATTGATCTTCGAAATCGGAGCCATCGTCGACACTCGCAGCAGCAGGTGTAGTGAGGAGAAACGCAGAAGCTCGTTCGGCTCTGTCACAGGAAGAGGTGCTGATCCTGCGACATGGACTCGAGCTCGCTCTTCAAGAAGGTCCGTTTCGCTTGATAAACCGAAGGAATCTGGCCATGAAGAAGATTCTGATATAAGCCATGGAGGACCCCACCACCAGAGCTTATGATTAACGAGTTCGCTTGGAGTAAGCCCGCGAGAGGCGCAGTCCGCCGGGTTGTCCTTGCCAGGAATATGATGCCACAATGCATCAGGAGCTTTGGTTTGGATCTCGGCTACCCTGTTCGCAACGTAAATTTTCCACCTGGTAGGATGTCCTCAAATCCAACCTAAAGCGACAGTAGAGTCCGTCCAGCAATGCAGAGGGGTCTTCTCGAAGCCGAGCGTTGTTCTAACGTGAATAGCAAGTCGTACGAGGAGAGCGGCTGCACAGAGCTCCAGGCGAGGTAAAGTCACTTGCTTTATAGGAGCGACTTTAGTTTTTGCTGTTAAAAGAATTGTCTTCCACGAATCCTTATCCTTTATTCAAAGATATAAAACGGCAGCGTAAGTTCGTTCGGAGGCGTCAGCAAAACCATGAACTTCTACGACGGCACTCGAAGTAGTCAGACCGATCCAACGCGGAACTCGGATTTCTTCAAGCAGAGGAAACTCTTCCTGGAAGGCTTGCCATCGTCGAGCGGAAGCGTCGTCGAGCGGAGTGTCCCAGTCCAGACCTTGAAGCCACGTGCTCTGAATCGCGATCTTGGCACTTATAATAGTGGGTGCTAACCAGCCGAGCGGATCAAATAATTTAGCTGTGAGAGAAAGCACTGACCGCTTAGTGATGTTCGCTACCGATATTGCGTGAGTGGCAAATGAAAAATCGTCTGTCGCCGGATGCCACTGAAGGCCAAGCGTCGATTGCGTCTCGTGGGGCCGCCAGTCACGAAGCTCGCGTTGCATCCTGTGTTCCGCCGGGATATCTGTCAAAAGAGAAGCTTCGTTCGCCGACCACTTTCGCAGAGGAAGCCCGCCCGCCGTGCAAAGCTTAATCAATTGTTGCTGGAGCTCCTTGGCTTCTTCGACTGTTGCTGCGCCAGTTAGAACATCATCCATACAGACGTCGTGGCGAAGAACGGCTGCTCCTCGTGGATATCGTTCCTGTTCGTCGGTAGCAAGTTGGCGGATAGTACGCATGGCTAAAAATGGAGCACAAGCAAGTCCGTATGTGATTGTATTTAACCGGTATTCGGTGAAATCGTCCTGACTGCTGTATTTCCAGATTATCCTTTGCAGATCCCGGTCTTCTTCATGTACCAGAATTTGACGGTACATTTTTTCTACGTCCGTCGCAAGAACGAAGCGATGCAACTGCCAGCGAAGTAAAACGTCAGCAAGAGGAGGCAACAAATTAGGCCCTACTAGGAGATGACCGTTAAGTGAATTTCCGGTAGTAGTCGTTGTCGAACCGTTGAACACGACGCGTAGCTTTGTAGAGATGCTGGCCTCTCGCATTACGCCGTGATGGGGAAGGTAGCTGACAAGCTCTCCCGATGGTTGTGCTGGATCTACAGGAGTCATGTGACCAAGATCTTCATATTGCCGCATAAACTCTAAGTAAAGTTGGTGAAGACGGGCATCTCGAGTGAATCTCCTTTCAATTCCTGTGAGAACTCGCAATGCAGAGAATCGCGTGGAAGAAAAATCCGGCAGCGGCTTGACAATCGGGAGCCGCACGACGTACCGACCGTCTGCTGTACGTGAATGCGTACGGAGGAAGAGATCTTCGCACTCCTGGTCCTCCGGAGTAAGTGGAGCGGCAGCGACAGGCAGCTTTTCTTGTTGCCAGAAACGGCGTACGATAGCGGTTAGATCGTCCTCGGCACAACACAGATGAGCTAGCGTGCGACGCGGATTGTTTGTAGAATTGACCGCTCCTGAGAGAATCCAACCTAACGTTGTCTGTTGCGCTACAGGTTCCTGTGGTCCGCCCTTCCAAAGGCCTTCTTGTAGTATAGTTGCATAAACGTCTGCACCTAAAAGAATCTCTACGGAATCTGCAGCCAGAAAGTCCGGATCGGCAAGCTCTAATCCGTTGAGATTTGTCCACGCCCGTCGATCCGCTTTGATTGCGCCTTCGTAAAGTGTGAGCCTGAGAAAAACTAAAGCCGATACTGTCAACGGCGATCCTCCTTTTAGCGCAGAAATCTGTAGAGAAACAAGACCGCGAGAGAATCCAGTCTGCATTCCGCCGACTCCGTAAACAGCAACTGAAGTGGGTGAGCGAGCTAGTTTTAAGCGTTGCGCTAAAGATTCTGTAACTAGCAACGCTTCTGAGCCTTGATCGACAAGTGCGCGTGCAGTGTGTATGATGCCGAATTGATCAGCGATGCAGACACGAGCGGTAGCGAGAAGCATAGTGATTTGAGTTTTGGATGGTTTCTGTGCGAAGTGCGAAGTTTTCGCGATTTCGGTTTGATACGCGTCGTGTAGCGTAGTATGATGACGTGCGTGGCACGTTGTGCACGTTTTCTGAGATGTGCAACCATTTAATTTATGTTTACCGAGACAGTTTAGACATAAATTGTTAGCTTCGATATGTTGTTTTCTTTCCTCGGCTGTTTTTTCTCGATAGACGTTGCAAAGTATTATATAATGATCTTTACGGCACAATGAGCAGCGGCCGAATTTGCTTTCTTGTTTACGCGCGTGCAATGAGCGAGTTTGACGAACAGAACTTGCGCTCGTTTTCGAGGAGCTGGCCTCGACTTTAATTGGCTGTAAAGATTCTAAGGTATGCAACCGACGATCCAAGAACTTCAGCAGGGTGACATACGACGGCGGTTCCGTCGTATCGCTAATTGAATTTTCCCAATCACGTCGCGATCGAGAATCAAGTAATTCAACGATAAGATGTACAAATAAATCTTCTCCGCGTGTAATGGGACGACCGATACCTTCCAATGAGCCGACGGTGCTCATAACGCCGTGATACAGTTGACGTAAGTCAGAAGCGGACTCACCTTTAAGCTTTTGTAGAGCTGTGAACTTCGAGATGTAAGAACGTACCAGGAGTCGCTTATTTTCAAAATAGTTGGTCAGGACATTCCAAGCACGATCAAAGTTTTCATCCGTAGTCGGTAAATTACGGACTAAAAGCTCCGCTTCTCCCTTTAAACAGGACTTTAAATAGTGCAGTTTCTCAACCTGAGTCGTGGAGGTATCCATTCCGATGATTGAATGAAAAAGATCACGGAAAGACGGCCATTCTTCGTAGCGACCGGAAAATTGAGGTAATTGAATCCGCGGTAACGTCGTTCGAGGAGGATGAGGAGGATGAGGGGCGTCCGAGGCAGCGATTGAATTTTCGGTAGTGATTCTACCCTTCAGAGTACGAAGAGCATACAAATACAGACTCTTCTGTTGCAGGTAAGCGTCTTCTGCTGTAGCTTGCATGTCATTCTTTCTGTAGTCGAAGTCTGCTAAAGCATCCCAGTGTTTTGCAAGAAGCTTGTCATGCTGAGCCTCGAATTTTTCCCAATTCTTTTCGAGGGCTTGAAAACGCGCTTCCACTATTCCTAGCGTGATGTTGGCAGAACCGACCTTTTTCAAATTTTCGAAAGAGTTGGTGATGCGTCCGAAGAGCTCTATTTGTGAATGCAAGAGACTTTCCATGGTGTCGTTTCTTGTAGGTACACGATCCAGAAAAGTATGGAAGTAGATCACTAACGGAACTGTTCTCACTCACGGCACTTAAACAGGACACTGAATCCGGCTCGAAGGACCAAAAAATGTTTATGCAACGAACTGAAAACTGCGCGTGAGGATAACAATCCACGAAATATTAACGAAAGCGAATTAAAAGAAAGAACAAATGTTAAATTAACAATTATCAATCTTTAATGTTCAAATAAATTCTAACTTCTGATAAACACATTCACTAAATTTAATTAATTAATTATAAACGAAAGCGAGATTGATTCCGCGAGCAACGGACGAGAAATTTCCGCGAGCAACGGATTAAATGAACACGACGAAAGCTGGAAACGAAGTGCTGCGTGCGCGATTCGCGCTATTCCTTTTATTATTTCTTGTCCTTCTAGAAAATTCAAGAAAGTTACTTAGTTACGAAAACTTCCGGTAAAGGTTTCGTATCACCGGTTATTTTAAAGTATTGATTTTTTCTGAAAGGACAATTTTCGCGTTGTTTACTGCGGGTCCGCTTAGCGACGCAAAAGGCTGCTTTCGAGCGCTAACAGTATGCGACAACTTCAGGCGCGCAGCGCGCTCAATATTTAAATAAATATATATTCGATTTTGAACATATTTCCTATTATTCTAATGCTTTAAAAGTATAATATATACTTGTATTTTTATGCAGAAGTAATAAATCGTGATATAATTAATATAAGCACAATCACAGATTACGAGTAATATATATGAATAAAATTTCTGCCTCTAGAATATTATATATATATATATATATATATATATATATGTATATATATGTATATATATATATATATACATATATATATATACATATATATATATATTATATATATATATATATACATTATATATATATATATATATACATATATATATATATATATATATATATATATATATATATAATATAACAACAATTTTTACTTTTTTTAGTACAAAGAAAAAAATCAACGAAGACGATGACATCGATTTTGTCGACGACGATTCCAACGACGGGCACGGCGGGCACGGCGACCGCGGCGATGATGACGACGGCGGGCACGGCGGGCACGGCGACCGCGGCGATGATGACGACGTCGTCAGCATCGCCGCCGACGATGCTGATGATGCCGGCATCGAAGACGACGGCGGGGACGGCATCCGCGACGATGTTGCCGACGACGATGTCAACGGCGGGCCCGATGACCGCGGCGACCGCGACAATGACGGCGGACACGGCGGGATATACAATTGCTTTAAATGTAAGTAGTATATTTTTCCACATATTTATAAGTGCAAAGTTTTTTGCATCTGTTGATTTTTTTTAGTTTAATTGTGGATATTAAAGTGTAAATATTATTCAATTTTTTAAAAAGATGTAGTTATAAGAAACATATTTTACATATATATATATATATATATATACACATATTTATATATACACATAATTAACGCAATGTGATTATTTAATTGTCTAGCATAATGCCTTCCTTGAGCATGTCTCTGGGCATCAGCTTCGAGTCGTTTAATCCTTGCGTCGTCATTTTCATCAGCCCTCTGCTGAGCATGTCTCTGAGCATCAGCTTCGAGTCGTTGAGACCTTTCCTCCGAACTCTCAATTTTTCGCCTTTGTTGTGAGCGACTACCTTCGCGACTCACTTTATTCAAATTTCCGTATATTCTCTTTAGAGGCATAATTATCTCCGTCGTACCGTATATTTAAGAAAGAAATTATTTTGTGTTATAAAGCAATAATATTGCTCGAAGTACGTCAGAATTTTTATTTTATAATAATTTTTTATTACATGTCTGAATGTTTTTTTATATAATAAATAAATAACTGATTGATCAATACTAAGTTGAATATAAATGTTTTCAATTATTGCATAATTTTACATCAAAAAATAATTATATCCATCTATATATATATACCGTTTGTCTGTCTGTCTGACCGCGAACTAATTATTCATTAATTGATCGATTTTCTTAATAGATCTTTTCTTTCTCGTGTTTATTCTATTTTATTTTTTTTTATAGGCGCACAGCAGCCTTTTTTACAGCCGCACTACAGCTCTGTATCAACAGATAGCAGTCGTTTTTTACATGCGCACAGCAGCCTTTTTTACAGGCGCACAGCAGCTCTGTATCGGCGCACAGAAGCCGTTTTTTAAAGGCGCACAGCAGCCTTTTTTTTTTACAGGCGCACAGCAGCCTTTTTGTATGATTTAATTGAATCTCGGATATCTGAGAAATAATTTATTTTATATAAGAAAAATCTAATAAAATTGTAATTATTAATGTAAAAATATTAATTATAAATATTTAACACATTTATTACAACAATTTAAACATATTTATTCCGTTACCATGGTAACATTTTTATCCGCAATATTCATATTATATGCGTAACACATCTTGAACTGTTTTTTGGAGCTCATATCTTGCACATCTCTTAACGACGTATAATCGTGTAAAAATGTCTAAAGAGACCAAAAACGGCAACGAAAATGCGTGCAACTCGAATCAGCATAATGTAAGTAAATTTTAATTATAGAGAAAGGGAAAAAGCGAGAGGAGTGACAAAGTGAAAGATAGAGAATGAGATTAAGAGAGAGAGAGAGAGAGAGAGAGAGAGAGAGAGAGAGAGAGAGAGAGAGAGAGAGAGAGAGAGAGAGAGAGAGGGAGAGGGAGAGGGAGAGGGAGAGGGAGAGGGAGAGGGAGAGGGAGAGGGAGAGGGAGAGGGAGAGGGAGAGGGAGAGGGAGAGGGAGAGGGAGAGGGAGAGGGAGAGGGAGAGGGAGAAGGAGAGAGAGAGGGAGAGAGAGTGAGAGAGAGAGAGATGTCATTATAAAAAAAGATATTAATAAAAGATAACCCCGATTTCTCTCTCTCTCTCCCTCCCCTCTCTCTTTCACACATACACACACACACACAAATCTCTTTCTCTCTCTCTCTCTCAACCTCATTCTCTCTCTCTCTCTCTCTCATCAAATACTAATTGTTTATATTTTTTTTAATTAATATTTATATTTCTATAAAAAAATTTCTTTAATTTACAATGTTTATATTTTCTAAAAAATCTATACATATAAAATAAATATCTATAAATGTATATGTAACTTAACAATTTTATTAAATTTTTAATTTCTTTTACTTATTCTTCTTGTTCTTTCTATCGTCATCATCTTCTTTACGTTTTTTATTTTCCTTCTTGCTTTCTTCCTTTTGACATTCCTCCTTACACTCTTTCTTCTTACACTCTTCTTGTATCTTTTCACATTCTATTATTGCATTTACCAATAAATCATCCAACCCATCTTCCAGCACTGAAATTTTTTAAATATAAATAGTAACAAAAAAAAGTTATACGTTTCAAAAAATTCAAAAATTAACTAATTAATTTTTTTTTACTTTAAAGTAATTATTGTTTTTAATTACCATTTCTATATTCTTCCATTTCTCTTAATTTTTCTTTTTCACTCTCTCTATTACCATGCTCTTCCATTTCACTCATCTCCTTCATGATGACATTTAATATATCTTCCAGCACTGAAATTTTTTCAATATAAATAGCAATAAAAAAATTAACTAATTAATTATTTTGTTTACTTTTAAGTAATTAATTATTATTTTTTATTACCATTTCTATATTTCTCCATTTCTCTTAATTTTTCTATTTTACTCTGTCTATTACCATGCTCTCACTCATTTCCTTCATGATGACATTTAATATGTGAAACCAGCAACTTAATATAGTCATTTCTAAAATGACTCACGTCAAGAAATATAAAATGTTATTACTCATAAATGGTGATTTTTTAAATTTAACAACGATTAATAAATAAATGCTTTCACCCAAGAACGCTATAACCAAAAGGTGTTTTTTGAAAAATTGTATATGTGTGTGTGCATGCGTGTGCGTATGCGTGGGTGGGTGGGTGGAAGTGTAAAACTTAAAAAAAACCACATAGTAGCCATCCCCAAAAAATTTGCAAAATTTTGATACCAATTTCGAGAAAATCAGTCTATAAATGTGTGAGTGCATGGGTGGGTGCGTAGGTAGATGGATAGGGATGTAAAACTTAAAAAAAACCACATAGTAGCTGTGTTTTAGTACCAATTTCTAGAAAATCAGTTCATAAATGTGTAATTGCGTGGGTGGGTGCGTGGGTGGGTGGGTAGAAGTGTAAAACTTAAAAAAAACCACATAGTAGCTGTGTTTTGATACCAATTTCTAGAAAATTGATCAATAAATTTGTGATTGCATAGATGCGTACGTGGATGGGGGTGTAAAACTAAAAAAAAACTACGACGTCGCCATCTCCGAAAAATTTGCAAAATTTTGGTACCAATTTCGAGATAATCGGTCCATAAATGTATGATTACGTGATCAATAAATGTGTGGGTGCGTGGGTGGGGGTGTAAAACTAAAAAAGACTACGACGTCGTTATCTCCGAAAAATTTGCAAAATTTTGGTATCAATTTCGAGAAAATCGGTCCATAAATGTGTGATTGCGTGGGTGGGTGCGTGGGTGGGGGTGTAAAACTAAAAAAGACTACGACGTCGCCATCTCCGAAAAATTTGCAAAATTTTGATATCAATTTTGAGAGAATCGATCCATAAATGTGGAAGTAGGGCAATAAATGTGTGATTGCGTGGGTGGGTGCGTGGGTGGGGATGTAAAACTAAAATTGATCACGATATCGCCATCTCCAAAAAATTTGCAAAATTTTGATACCAATTTCGAGAAAATCTAAATGTGTGATTGCGTGTCAATAAATGTGTGATTACGTGGGTGGGTGCGTGGGTGGGGGTGTAAAACTAAAAAAGACCACGACGTTGCGATCTCCGAAAAATTTGCAAAATTTTGATACCAATTTCGAGAGAATTGATCCATAAATGTGGAAGTAAGTCAATAAATGTGTTTTTGCGTGGGTGGGTGCGTGGGTGGGGATGTAAAACTAAAAAAGACCACGACGTCGCCATCTCCGAAAAATTTGCAAAGTTTTGATACCAATTTCGAGAAAATCGGTCCATAAATGTGGAAGTAGTTCGCGGTCAGATAGACAGATAGACAGACGTCAGCGAGTTATATATATAGAGTAGCTTTTCGGCCTGCGCTTAGCGCGGGCCTCAAAGGTTTCTTATATATATATTTATCTATTTATATAAATACCGTATGTCTGTCTGTCTGTATGTGTTTTTTTTAGTTTTACGTCCTCAACCACTCAATCACACATTTATTGACCGATTATCTCGAAATTGGTACCAATATTTTGCAAATTTTTCGGGGATGACTACTATGTGGTTTTTTTTAAGTTTTACATCCCCACCCACCCACCCACGCACTCACACATATATCGATCAATTTTCTCAAAACTGATACCAACATTTTGCAAATTTTTCGGGGATGACTACTATGTGGTTTTTTTTAAGTTTTACATTTCCACCCACCCACCCACGCACTCACCCACGCACTCACACATATATCGACCGATTTTCTCGAAATTGATGCCAACATTTTGCAAATTTTTTGGGGATGGCTACTATGTGGTTTTTTTATGTTTTACACCACCCACCCACTCACCCATGCACCCACACACGCACGCACACACACGCACGCATACGCACACACACACACGCACACACACATACACAATTTTTCAGAAATCACCTTTTGGTTCTGACTAAGATGTGAAACCAGTAACTTATTTATAGTCCTTTATGAAATGACTCACGTTAAGAAATATAAAATGTTATTACCCATAAGAAGTGATTTTTTAAATTTGATAACGATTAATAAATAAATGCTCTCACCCAAGAACGCCAGAACCAAAAGGTGATTTCTGAAAAATTGTGTAAGTGTGTTTGCGTGCGTGTGCGTATGCGTACGTGTGTGTGCGTGCGTGGAGATGTAAAACCTAAAAAAAACATACAGTAGCCATCCCTGAAAAATTTGCAAAATTATGGTACCAATTTCGAGAAAATCGGTCCATAAATATGTGAGTGCGTGGGTGAAATTGTAAAACTAAAGAAAACAAACACATAGTAGCCATCCCCGAAAAATTTTCAAAATTTTGGTACCAATTTCGAGTAAATCGGTCCATAAATACATGATTACGTGGGTGGGTGCGTGAGTTGGTGGGTTGGTGGGGGTGTAAAACTTAAAAAAACCACCATCGTCACCATCCTCAAAAAATTTGCAAAATTTTGATACCAATTTCGAGAAAATCGATCCATAAATGTGGAAGTAGGGCAATAAATGCGTGATTGCGTGGGTGGGTGCGTGGGTGGGGGTGTAAAACTAAAAAAGACCACGACGTCGCTATCTCCGAAAAATTTGCAAAATTTTGGTACCAATTTCAAGAAAATCGGTCCATAAATGTGTGATTGCGTGGTCAATAAATGTGTGATTGCGTGGGTGGGTGCGTGGATGGGGGTGTAAAACTAAAAAAGACCACGACGTAGCGATCTCCGAAAAATTTGCAAAATTTTGATACCAATTTCGAGAGAATCGATCCATAAATATGGAAATAAATTAATAAATGCGTGATTGCGTGGGTGGGTGCGTGGGTGGGGGTGTAAAACTAAAAAAGACTACAACATCGCTATCTCCGAAAAATTTTCAAAATTTTGGTACCAATTTCGAGAAAATCGACCCATAAATGTGGAAATAAATTAATAAATGCGTGATTGCGTGAGTGGGTGGGGATGCAAAGCTAAAAAAAACCACACAGCAGCCACCCCCGGAAAATTTGCGAAATTTTGGTACCTGTTTCGTGAAGATCGGTCCACAAATGCGGAAGGAGTTCGCGGTCATACAGACAGACAGACAGACAGATAGACAGACGGTACTTATACATACTCCCGAAAAATTTGCAAAATTTTGGTACCAATTTTGAAAAAATCGGTCCATAAATGTGTGAGTGCGTGGGTGGGTGCGTGGGTGGGTGGGTGAAGGTGTAAAACTTAAAAAAACAAACACATAGTAGCCATCCCCGAAAAATTTTCAAAATTTTGGTACCAGTTTCGAGTAAATCGGTCCATAAATCCGTGATTGCGTGGGTTGGTGCGTGGGTTGGTGGGTTGGTGGGGGTGTAAAACTTAAAAACACCACCATCATCTCCATCCTCGAAAAATTTGCAAAATTTTGATATCAATTTCGAGAAAATCGATCCATAAATGTGGAAGTAGGGCAATAAATGCGTGATTGCGTGGGTGGGTGCGTGGGTGGGGGTGTAAAACTAAAAAAGACCACGACGTAGGGATCTCCGAAAAATTTGCAAAATTTTGATACCAATTTCGAGAGAATCGATCCATAAATGTGGAAATAAATCAATAAATGCGTGATTGCGTGGGTGGGTGGGGGTGTAAAACTAAAAAAACCACATAGTAGCCACCCCCGGAAAATTTGCGAAATTTTGGTACCTGTTTCGAGAAAATCGGTCCACAAATGTAGAAGGAGTTCGCGGTCAGACAGACAGACAGACAGACAGACAGACGGTACTTATATATATAGATTATATATATAATATATATATACACATATATACAAGTCTTACATGCATCTCTCTCGTTCTTTATGTTTCAGAAAGAAGAATTAAAAAATATTATAACGGAAGTTATAATAAATAAACAAAATAAAGGCTCTAGAAATGACAATAATAAAATAAACGGCTAATAAGAGCCAGCCCGCATAGGTAAAGGCGCGAGTAAATACAGTTGTTTAGATTAAACTACTCTTTATTATATAATTAGACGTTTCGGTCCCGCTTCGGGCCATCTTCAGTAACTATATAAACAAATGAATTACATGACATGAGAAACATTATAACCAAGAACCGGTGATCGGATTATATATACAAAAAAAAATTAAAACGTACGCTTGAATTACGAATAATGATACGGCTAGCAGTGTGTCTACGCGGCATCCAGGCTACCCCGCGATCCCCTCTAGAGACGCCTCCCGATCGGTACCCGCCGGTAGGAAGCGGGATGTGCATTGACAAATAATGCACATCGCTGTATCGAATAGCAATATATCAATTGCTGTTATAAAATATTATAAGAGGCAACTCACCAAAGACAATCGCAGAGCCGCACAGAAAGCCACGAGATCCTTACGCACAAGTCTGAGAAATTGCTTTAACTCACATCGCCCATCGATCATAACAATATCTATACTGTCAGATATAAATGTCAAACAACAACTGTGGTTCGTATAAACATGTTATTTGGATTATTGATGACAAAAAGACAACAAAGGAACAATAAGAGAAAAAAAAAAGAAAAAGAAAACTAAACAGGCCGTAAGCTATCTATAATCGGAATGTAAATTTGTTCTAATTGTTCCGTGTCGGTCTGCAAATTAATGCTGTTCTTCTGTTTCTTTATGTATATCATCTCTGACAGCAGTCTTTTCGCTAAAATCGGTTCTTCGTCTAAAATTTTTACATTTTCCCAATCGAATTCGTGGTTCGTCAATCTGTGGTCCGTTATCACTGACCGTTGCGATGTGTTCCTATTAATATGGCTGCGGTGCTCTTTCATTCTGGTTTTTAAAAATCTACGGGTCTGGCCCACATATGAGGCATCACAATTATTGCACGAGATTTTGTAAACAACATTTTTTCGAAACTCATTGTTTTGTTTGTCTTTATGTACATTAATATACTTGTTAAGCTTGTTTATTCCCGTGTACGACATTCTTATATCTAAGTCACGAATTATTCTGTTGAACTGATCCGAGATTCCCTCCACATATGGAATATTAAAATATGCAACTTTTTCTTTATTGAGTTTGTCTTGAGTGTTTTTTGTAGTGTTCTTGTCATTGTTAAGAATAGGAAATTTTAATCTGTCATGAATAGTGTTAAATATGAAAGTTAATGGATAATTATTGTCAAGTAATAGGTTAATAATAAAATTTAAATTCTTCTGGTGGAATCTCGGATTGGAGAGAAGAAACGCTCTGTCAGTCAGACCAATTATTGTGCCTCTTTTTTGGCAGAGAGGATGCTGTGACTCGAAATTTAAGTAACGTCCCGAGAACGTCGGCTTGTGATACCAGTCGAAATTTAGCGTATTGTTGTTTTTTATAATAGTGACGTCCAAAAAGTTGAGATTATTGTCGACGCCCTCCTCCATGGTGAACTGTAGTCTTGGATGGTATGAGTTAAAAATCTTTTGTATCTCCACAATCATGGTGGAGGGGGCCGCCATCGCAATATCGTCGACGTAACGGACATAAAACGGAAGTGTTACAGGCAAATTTGCAATCGCTTTTCTTTCCAAATCCTGCAATGTGATGTCCGCAATGATTGGTGACAATGGTGAGCCCATGGGAGTTCCAAAGGTTTGCTGGTAATATCGATTGTTAAATGAGAAAAACGTGGAATTTAACACGAGCCGGACCGCTGCTAAAAAATTCTCTCTCGGGATGTCGCAACTTTTTTCTATGTGACACCATCTATCATTGACACTGTCCATTGCAAGATCCAATGGTATGTTCGTAAATAAAGATATCACATCGAGTGATATCAATTTATACTGGTCGTCTATGTATTTATTTTTTAGTTTATTTACTAATTGAAAACTGTTGGCGACATGACTCTCGGCTACGGGTATGGAGTCGTGAATCATGTCTTGCAGAAATTTTGCTAAGTTGTATAACGAGCTACCTTTGGAAGAAACTATTATCCTGAGAGGGCAGTCCGGCTTGTGTATCTTTGGTAACCCGTACGCTCTCGGTAATGTCCCGTCAGAACAATTCAATGTTTTATACGTTTTCTCAGAAATATAGTTATTCTTCTTCCAGTCTGTGAGCATGGAAGTTATAATCCCTAAAAAGGTAAAAAAGAGGCGCCAAGTACACGCGCCAACAAAATAGTGTTTTCTAAACCGTTAAAAACTGTTCTATAAATTATTTTAATTGTGTAAAATATATTCTACAAAAATAATGTGATATCAAACAATAGCGCCAACTGAAAATAAAAACTTTTAAAAATATTTTAACCAAAAAAATTATACAAAATAGTTGTTTTAATTTCCTACAAAAATTAAAAAATTTTAATTAAAAAAACTTGGCGCTGCTAAATTAAATAATATGCTTAAGTTAACGTATTCTTTAATAT
Organism: Lasius platythorax; assembly: GCA_963971435.1. Lineage (NCBI taxonomy): Eukaryota > Metazoa > Arthropoda > Insecta > Hymenoptera > Formicidae > Lasius > Lasius platythorax. The sequence goes on from OZ020544.1 coordinate 2,767,337, forward strand.
ATTTATATTGCAGTTATTGATGTAATTAAATTAAATATAGTTCTAAATTAAATTTAGAACTAAATTAAATTTATTTGTTGGTTTAATATATACTTTGAAATTTAGCAGCGCCAAGTTTTTTTACAAGACGTCTCCCTCAAAATCCTAATTAATAACTTGTCCAAAAAATTTGTAAAATGCATAGAAAACAAAATTTTAATGTGGAAACTTTTAAAATGAATACCCTGTATATACAATACACACACACACACATACGTGCGCGAGCGCGTGCGCGAGAAGAAGAACATATTACATATTAGGATATATTTTATATATAATTATATATGTATATTTATATATTTGATTATATATTGTATATAGACTTTTTCCCAGGTCACTATAAACGATTCTGAATCAAGGTATATCGCAATTTTTTTCTTAAAATCGGATAACAGCTATTGTTTTATTTCTCTCTTTTTTATAACTTTGATTACAAACAAAATTACTGTTATCACAAATAACTATAAACAAAATATTATTTATTTTCTTAAATACTTAATTATTTAAAGTAAAATGTCCAATTCGCAAATCAATCGTAGAACTCGAAGCTTATTTTCGATGCTTATTTTAATGTCACACTTGAAAATCACGCCACATGATTGAAAATAAAGATACAAATCATTATTTTTATCACATTTGACGCTGAAAATGAGCGTTAAATCAGTATGAAGAGGCACATCTCTCATTCATTCTTTCTCTTACTTTTTCTTTCTTGTCCTTTTACTACTTGTTATTCAGCGTTCAGTGATTTCTCACAGAACGCTTTGTTTCTAGCGCAAATTGTCCAATAGCGCACAATGTTAACGCGGCATCTATTATATAATTTTTTACGATGTAAAACAATTTTATTATTATATAATTTTTTTAAATATACTTTAATAATTGTTTATTATAAAATTATAATTATTTTATAAGCGTTTATATTGTATATAATTATCCATACATGTTATTTATTATTAGCCCAATTAATTTATTAGATGCATTTAAAGTTTATTGTTGCACTTTTATTTGACTTATTATTATTTGATTTAATTTCAAAAATAATTGTTCGCGTTTTTTCTAAAAAATTGTGTATAACTATCAGAATATATTTTATTATAATAATAATTTTTGCCATAATAATTTTTGCTAAAAAAAGTAATTTTATAAAGATTTTAGAGTTAGTATCTTTTATAAAGAAATTTAATTAATAATTAAAATTTTATAAAACATTTAAAATTATTACTATGTATCATAATTTTGTTGCAGGAAATATTAATTTGGAGAAATGGTCGGCCAATTCTATTCGTCGTGCCGGTTTATGTGCGAATCATTTTAGCACGAGTAGTTTTAAGGGAGAAGATAACACAAAATTAAAACGCGACGCAGTGCCCATTCCATTCAACGTTTTGAATTATTCATTACAAGAACCTGAAGTAGATATGATGGCAAGAATGCAAACGACAGAAGAAATAAGTCAAATGGAGAAAAGAGAAGAAATTCAAAATATATATAATAATACAGCAGCAGCGACGTCATTGGCAGCTTGTGAAAATAATAAAATTATGGATCAACAATTATTTCAACAGTATCCCTTGCGAACTTATCTTCCGCCACAATTAAGTTTTAATACTCCATCAGAAGAAGAAGATATAATGGAATGGATGCATCTAGAACCTATAACATGTGAAAATATCTCTGCGTCCGATCAAACATGTATAATAAATGAAAAGAATAATGAAACAGAAAAAATTCATTCAGATATAATAATTGATTCTTTGAAACGTGAAAATATTCGTTTGCGTCGAATTATAAGGCGTTTAAAATTCCGCTTAAAAATTAGACAAATACCGAAAAAACGAACAAGTAAAAAAAGTAAAAAGAAAATTATACATGATTTAGTCGATGAGCAAGAATTGCATCCTCTTGCAAATGCAATGATTAATTTACAACTGCATACGCCACACGCACCATATACAGAACAAGAAAAAATTCTTTCAAAACAGCTTTTTTATTATTCAGCTGCTGCATTGCGTCGCTTACGAAAAGCAGGTTGCAATTTTCCTGCAAAAAGAACTATTAGAAGATGGCACGAGGAATATAATATAATGCCAGGATTTTGCGATTTTATATTTCTAAAATTACAAGAAAAAATCTCAAAGATACCTGTGGAAGAAAGAGTATGCGCTTTGAAATGGAACAAATGTATATTAAATCATACGAAGAATATTCTCTCAGCCTTGATCAAGTAGAAGGACTTGTTGATCTTGGGCCTTTAGGAAAAAAACATGAGAGAGCAAAATGCATATTTGTATTTTGTCTGGACAGCATAAATGCGCGTCATCCATGGCGTCAACCGCTAGCATATTTCCTTCCAGGAAAATGTATGAAAGCGGAAGAAATCGTTATCTTAGTAAAAGAATACTTAGATAAGTTGAGCAAGACAGGTGCTGATGTGCGGCTCGTAACATGTGATCAAGGCACATGTAATCAGAGCGCTTATAGTCAACTTGGCGTGGATTCGGAAAACCCATTCTTTGTACATAATGAAAGAAAATATTACGCATCATATGATTTTCCACATTTAGTAAAAAGATTGGCGAGCCTACTAAGAAAAAACAGATATTTGTATTGCGATGGAAAAGTAATCGCATCATACACGGATTTTGAATTAACATGGTCTATTGATGACGCCGCAAAAGGAGGTTCAAACTTGTTATCTCATATAACAGAAGCACATATTTATCCAAACAGTTTCGAAGCAATGAATGTAAAAAGAGATTTTCAATTATTCAGTCATAAGTTAGCAGCTGCAATAAAAACAGCTGGCTATGGAAAACAATTACAAACAAATACATGGGAAGCAACGGCTGACTTTACAGAGCATATGAATAAAATAATTGACGCCTGTAATTCTTACAGCCTTAATATTAAATTTGGTGGAAAACGACTATTATCTTCTAAAAATCCTGATATAGAAGATTTATTAACAGATTTTGTTAGATGGTGTTCAAGATGGTCCACATCATCAGAAAGAATATTGAAAATTCCTTGTTTGAAAGGTTTAGCTTAACAGTGCAAGCTATTCTAAAAACATATAAAGATATGCAATATAAAGCATTCGAACTTGCTACCGGATTATGCAATCAAGACTCCGTCGAACATTTATTCTCCAAATTAAGACAGCGCGGAGGCTTTAGTCCTAATCCTACAGCAAGAATGGTTCGTCTCTCTCTTAAACATATACTCTGTACAGGATATATTCAAACAAGTGAAAAAGGCAATGTTCAGTGCCCAGAAACCGAATCCCTCATTAATCCACCGAGTCAATTTGTAAAAACAATGGAAAATTTCCTGAATGAAAGTCATACTGTTATACAACATGATATTGATCCTGAAGATGAATTGCTTATGGAAGATACAAAAATTCTCGAAGAATATGAAGATCTTGAAAATATAAATCCGCTTAACTCTTACGATCAAAATGCTATTGCATTTTTCGCTGGATATGTAGCACGACAAAGCATTGCAAAGACAAATTGTGATAATTGCCGCAATATTATGATGAAAACGCCAATGGATGACGCGACGGAAAATGAAAAATATATCGAATTTAGAGAATATCCAAATATAGACGAAGACGCTCCTACTGTAACAAAATTAATACGACCAACAGCTCTTTTTACCAAAGTGGTTGAAACACAATTAATGGCAATTAATCGAACCTGGCAAAATTATTGGGCTTCCACACAAATTTTGAACAAAATAACAAATAAATGCGTGGATTTAACAAATAAAATACATCCTGAATGTGTATTTCCAAATTCAATTGTTCTAGGTTGCTGATTTTAAACTATAAATTTCAACTCGAAATACTTGCGAATAGATTTATTGCTCTGACTGTACAAGAATTTCGCTTTCTCACGCTGTCGATCACTTCTTCCGTTTTCACCGAAATTCCTCGCAATTATACTGAAATCCCTACTCGTGGGTCGTCCCCACTCGTCGTTTGATGTGCGCAAATATATGTATATAAATTGATTCTCGCGCAGGCTAAGGCCTACCTCACGTTTCATATACAAATACTCAACATCCCGCCCACCAATTAATGTCAATTAATTATTACATAACGTCATTCATTGGATCAGTAATCGGTAATTTACACAATTTTGTTATTGCTCGTTTACACGTTCCGTTGGCGACTTTTAACGTTACGACGCGAACCTTATTGTCCGCACTTGCGTGAATTTTAACTACTTTTCCTAATTTCCATTTTAATGGTGGTAAATTATTTTCTTGAATTAAAACAATGTCGTCGATTTTTAAGTTAGTTGTTTCACGCTTCCATTTAGTTTTCCATTTAGTTTTCGCTCGCTACATTCAATGATTCGCTCGCTCGCTCGTTCACTTGCAAATTATTTAGAACTTCTTTACAATTTGATCGCCATTTGTGAGGTTCAAATCCACCGCTGTTTAATAATTTTTTCAATTGATTAATCAATTCAATCGCGTCAGCCTTACAACCACTTCCGGTAAGAATATCGTCTACGTATAAATCGTTTAATAAAATTTTAGAAGCTCCTTCGAATTCTTTACTTGCTTGACTCGCCAAATGCCTAACGCATCGTATCGCTAAAAATGGAGCACAGGCTAATCCGTACGTAACAGTATTAAGTCTGAATTCCTGTATAGGCTCATCTATTGAGAATCGCCACAATATTCTTTGATAGTCGTCGTTATGTATTAAAATTTGTCTGTACATCTTTTTTAAATCGGCGGTAATTGAAATTGCGTGTAATCGAAACCGTAAGATTATATCTATTATATTGTCTTGTAATTTTGCGTCGATCATTAGCGTTTCATTTAACGAGATGCCCGATGCTGTCTTTGCCGAACCGTCAAATACTACGCGTAATTTTGTGGTAATGCTAGATTTGCGCAATACGCCGTGATGCGGCAAATATACCGGAGTTATCGCATTCGAATTTTCTGTTACTTTAGACATGTGATTCAATTGGAGGTATTCTCACATGAATTCAAAATATCGCTCGTGAAATAATTTATTATTTTGTAATTTACGCTCCAAATATTTGAACCGTTTCATTGCTATGTCTCTCGAGTTACCGAGTTCCCCTTTGTTTTCTCGAAAGGGTAATCTGACAATAAACCTTCCTGATGTCTCGACTCACGGTGTTTATAAATTGATTCTCCGCTTCGCGTTCTTCGGTTGACATTACAATATTTTGATCAATCGGATATTCTTCCAATTCCCAAAATCCTAGTAATGTGTCGTTAATAGAGTCTTGTCGAATTGATAAACAAGTATAACCGTTAAATGATAAACCGTTATTAATATGATCGGAAATTAAATATTTCGGTACTGATCCTGCTATTAACCACCCGAATTTACTATTTTGCAGGGTTGGTAAATCGTCGCGAAGTTCAATTTTTTCGGATTCTAGTAATTTGAAGAATAACTCGCTGCCTATTAAGACATCGATATTATTTGGATTATAAAACAAAGGATCTGCTAGCTTGAGATTTTTCGGAATCGGCAACTGAGAGACTTGAATCAAACATGATGGCAACTGCTTTGTTATTCTTGGAACTACCAGACAATATAAATTTGCTGAAAATTCAGATGACGTGATTGAACCTACAATTGACAACCATGTTCGATTACGCAATTCATCGTGTTTAGACCGTTGACAGATTCGTAAATATTATCTAGTTTTATTCCTAATTTTTTACACGCTGCTGACGTGATAAAATTTGTTTCGCTTGCGCTATCTAATAATACTCGTACTTGATAAATATAATCATTTCGCCCGGTAACGTTTACAATAGCGGTAGACATAAGAACACGCTTACGATTCGTATCGCCTTGCACGTGATGAACCGCTGGGCCGCTCGATGTAACGCTTGATGCTCCGTGAACAGCTGAGACCTCTTGTTTTGAATTTGCCATCTCCTTGGTAAGATGACATAATGTGTTGTGAACCTTTCCGCACCTTCGACATAGACTCGATTTGCACCTTGTTACTAGATGATCGCTGCGGAGGCAGTTGATGCATAGCTTCAGTTGTTTTACTGCCTCAATTCTATTTTCTACGGGCAAATTTAAAAATTGATCACAGTGATAAATTAAATGTTGGCCTTGACAAAAATAACATCGGCGTCCTTGAGTTGTAGTAGCTAATGTTGTTTTGCCTTGAACTCTCGAATTAACTGATTGCTTTTTGTTACCGTCGACTTTATCATTATTATGATTCCTTGACCTAATTTCTCCAACACCTTTGCTTAAGGAAGCTCGCTCTAATACTTGGCATCGTTGTAAAAAGTCCATTATATTATCCGTCGTTGGATTTTCCAGAGTTTCTGCATGTTCTTCCCAGCGTCGTTTCGTGGCTTGATCTAAATTCTTTTCTATTAAATAAATTATTAATTCTCCCCAGCTTTCGGTCGGGGATTTCATCGATTATAAAACTCGGAGATGTTTTTGTATATGATCCACAAGATCTTGAATAGCTCCGGCAGACTCGCGAGGCACGCGTGGCAGTTCGAATAGACATTGAATGTGTCGTTCCGAATAACTTTATTATCCTCGTATCGTTTTTTTAATAACTCCCATGCGACAGTATAATTTTGATCCGAAATTTCAATTGATTCTATTACTTTTGCTGCAGCACCGCTTAATGAACCGACTAAATACTGGTGCTTTTGTACATTTGATAGATCGCTATCGTGAATTAATGTTTTAAAAGTATCAGCATACCTTTTCCATTCTTCGATTGCTCCGTTGAATGTAGGTAATTTGAGGATCGGTAGCTTCACGTGCGGTTCTCGTGGTGTGCCTGTTGATTGTACGCTTAATCGTTCTAACATTTGTCCTTGATGTTCCAGTATCCCTGTTAAAGCATCATTGCTTGTATTATTTGTCTGCTCCGTGAGCTGCCGCATGAGAATCATCTGCTGCTCCAAGATTCGTGCCAACACATTCTCGCTCGTTTGACTGCCGCCGCTGGTAGTAGCCTGGGCTGTGGGTTGTAATTCCTCGAGCATTTTTATCAATGATGCTCTCGCTGCCAAATATCGGTCATCGAACTCCGTTTCCTCCGACACATCTCGCTCATTGGATTCGTCTTCCGAAATTACTGTTGAAATCTGCTGTGCGATTGCTTGAAATTTACCATGTATTTCTTCCAAACTATGCAAACGCAGCTCGATTTCCTCCTTCGTGGTTGATTCCGGGTCATTCTTTATGCGATTCAGAAAATTTTCTGTTACTGTTAATTTTGCCTTAATTGCTCCTCTTTGTCTTCTTAATTGCTCCGCGGTTAACTAATCGTCACAACATATCTTGTTAACTAATCGTCGCGCAAATTTTCACTCAAAACCGTTGAAATCGACGTGTACATTTACTGTCCTTGTAATACTTGAATTCTCGAATAATAACTGCAAAAGTCACGTCAACACGCAGCCCGATAGCGAATATATCGGTTCGCTATTGTTCTGGATTAAATTTGATCTGATCGACGCGTGATTAAATATTTTTGACTGCAAGTATTCGTTTAGTTTAAGTGAAAAATTGTAATTATTTAACGCAGTTTAATCGATCCACATAGTACGAATAAATTATTGATCGGAAATTGTTTCACCGAGTTACTCGCACACGCGAATCCGGCTCGAAGGACCATTAGATATGTATTTCCAAATTCAATTGTTCTAGGTTGCTGATTTTAAACTATAAATTTCAACTCGAAATACTTGCGAATAGATTTATTGCTCTGACTGTACAAGAATTTCGCTTTCTCACGCTGTCGATCACTTCTTCCGTTTTCGCCGAAATTCCTCGCAATTATACTGAAATCCCTACTCGTGGGTCGTCCCCACTCGTCGTTTGATGTGCGCAAATATATGTATATAAATTGATTCTCGCGCAGGCTAAGGCCTACCTCACGTTTCATATACAAATACTCAACAGAATGGTTAGATAAAAACCATGAGTACTATAATCATCGGCTTCAAGCGCTAAAATATATGATTAGCGTAAAACTATATTCTCGTACGAGATATAATAATCGTGCTAATAAAAAAGGCGGTGCACCTTACAGAAAAGTCAAAAACTTTCTAAATAAGTAAATTCAGATGTGATTATAGAAAAAAGCTATAAAAAAATTAACCGTCTTGGGCACCATCTTGTAAAATAAAGAAAAATAAATAAATGATACGGAGAAGAAAGAAGAAAGAAAAGAAGAAAAATATGAAGTAGAAAAACGAAATGGCTCAAAGCAGTGCAAAAACTAGGATGACAAGCTGGAATAAAAACAATAACAGAAGTATTTACAAACAGAAAAAGATATGTATATGAAAAAGTCAAATAATGTAGAACGCATATTTATAAAAGAAATAACAAACTTTTCAAATATATTGAAACAAGCATTTCTTGTAAATTGTTACTATTGTTCGTATTTTATAATTTCATCATTGCAGGAAGAAATACTTATTGCAGCATCATAATATGATTTGTCTAAACATATTTTATGACTAAACATATATCAATATGTTCGGTCACAAAATATTTACAAATTATGTTACTTTGCAGCAAGTATTACTTTCAAATAATGAGAAAAATAAGCATGAATTTTTCAATTTCGTAGAAGATCGCAATCACAGTTGATATAATTGCATAAATCATTGACTAGCAGATCCCATCACGGAATAAACAAAAGATATCTTAATGTGATCATGCTAAGAAATTGTAAAATCATGCATTTTCTGATTATTAATGGTGCAAAATAAGATACAAATAATAATGCAATTTGAAGGAAATAATTATATTAAATTTCATCATTGGCACACGGTATTTACAATTACAAGATAAGGCAGACAAATACCGTGAAATGTATCATACTAATAATTTTAAAAAATTATTAATAAACAATAAGACGTCTTGCACATAAATATTGGGAAAAATAGACTTAAAAAACATACTGATTTTTTCAGTTATTACTAGGAAATCTACATTAAGTATATTTCCCCGTGATAAGATCTGCTAGTCGTAGATTTATGCAATTATTTCAACTGTGATTGCGATCTTTACGTCATGTTTCTTCAAATGAAAAAGCCAATGAAAAAAATAAAAAAGAACACATACACGCACACGTGTATATGTGTGCTATACATCTTTATTATTAAAGCTTTTAATTTCTTTAAATGTACGTTCTACATTAAAAACAATGCTTTGCCGCAAATAGATTATTTATAATATTAATAGCTCCTTTTAAAAAAAATGTTATGTGTTTCCAAATATATATTTTTTAATATTTTACAGCTTCTTTCAATATAAATGTGTTAATATAAGTACATTTAATTTTGATTAAGAAATAGATTAATCAAAGAAATTCGAAATTCAAAAAGTAAATAATATAAACTGTAAATAATATATTAAATTTAATGCTAAAAAAATGTAAATATGTAATTTAATATGAAGGGCCCGAGATGGTCACAGAGGAGGGAGTTTTAGTGGGTGAGAGTCCCACACTACCAGTCAGTACGGGCTGACTGGTGTGCATAACGCATTTCTCCCTACCTCCGTAAAAAAAAAAAAAAATTATCTATTAATAGTTAAAGGTCAATTGTAATGTATTTTCCGAGATGACCTGTTATTTATTGACTTGCTTAAATCTCGAAATATCTGTTATTCTAGTCAGTTCGCCTAATAAAAACTAAACACACGTCTAAAATTATTCTTTCTAAAACAAGTTTATAAATTAAAGAACACTGGATATTTTTTTACAAAATTATTATTATTATACTTCCCAAATATCTGTTATATGATTTTTGTATCTATTTTGGTTATATATATCTGATATCTAAAGTTTATACCAAAATTTTTGTATTTTACTCTGTATATATAAAAATCTCTAAAATCTGTCATTGGAAAAACCTACGATTGTCGTAAAATAAATCGTATAATATTCGGTTATACTTTAATTGTAATGTCAAAATAGAATGTAAATAAAATCTATATTTCGATTCTTGGATGCGATTTATTAACGAAATTATCATATATTTAGACGTTAAAAATAACAACTTGTAAATTAAGCTTCAACATAAAAATAAATAATGAAATGTGTATGTGTTTATACTGAAAATTTATTTTATATACATCAATGTGTTACATTATAGCTCTGTATTATCGACATTTTGTGCACATAGCACAGAACGGAACCATAATTTGTGGACATAGCGTATTACCCGCTGGGAAATCATGGACATAGTTCAATGTCCACGTTTTATGGACATAGAGGCGTCTTGAATACGCGTTCCACCAAAATCGGGGGGATAACCGCTCTCATGCTTCTCTCTGGTAGTACGTATATCGAATGTTCTGAGAACATACGCAATATACTTTTGCGATATTCTCCGAACATTCTCAGAATCTACATGTGCTGTCTGGGTTGTGTTGTAGCGCCGAAAAAAGGAATTTATTCGCAACAGTTGTAAAAGCTGTTTTTTAAATGGCGAACTTTCAAACATTTGTGATTATTATTTTAGGTACAGTTTCTGTACGTACAAAACGTTTTTCCTCACACTAGCAAATCTAGTGATTTCGTATTTTCACTTTGTATTTTCACTACGTTACAGAATCGCGCGAACAAATTCACGTGAGATGAAAGTGCTAGAAGTGAGTGATCTCACTTGAGTTATAGAATCGACGCCCTGGTTAGCTAATGTTTCACGCAAGTTTTCTACGTGAGTGCTATACGTGTATACGTGTGAGAAAGTATAATACATATAAATCTCAACTTTTGAAAGATATCATTATCTTCTGTGCGGTAGTATTTTCCTTCTTTGTATTTGTACAATATTACATATTGTTAATCAATCTCTCTTTTAGTTGTATTGTTCATACTTTTTTCTTTTAATTTTCCTCTTTTCGTTTGTTTCATATATTGTATGTATTTATTTTGTTGCAAATATAAGAAATTTAAAATAATATCTAAAGAGAATAAAAAGAGAGAAACTAGATCTTATATATAATTATAATTAAACATAATACATATGCACACACACTTTTGGTTTTGAGCTTCCTGGCTTTTTGAACTTTTTATAATAAATGTCATAAGATGCCTGTTTTTGAGTTTAGGGGAAGCAATAACCACCATAGATCGATTACTTTTTGTGAAGAAAGGCAATGAATTATAGGTGCAAAAAGTGCAGTTACACTTTTGCTAGTAAGTTAGTTTCACGATGTGAAAGCAGATGGCAGTATTGTTGCCGATCATTTTTTTTTGTTGCACTGCGTAATCGGTTTAAAAACGCTCGTCCTCCCGTCTGTCTGGCTAATGGCGAAATGTACAAAAGTTACTTACCTTTATTTTCTCCTCTGTAATTAATAAAAGTGATACATTTAAACCACAGTGTGCTGGTTTATTTTGTTCAACCTAACAGGTTATGGGCCCAGTATATGTGCAATGCCATAACGGTGATTGTAAGTGAAGTAGAGAAAAAAATCTACAAGAAAACTGTAAAACGGCATTGCGGTACTCGAGTAACGAAACGATCCTGGCGGACATCTTGTCGTTGGTGTGTTGGTTAAAAACGAAACGAGCTGCTAGTTTTGGCGATCCGGGTAACAATGGATCAGTTAACATCTGCAACCACGGTGGGCATTGTGAAGCTGGAAGGTGCCAAAAATTGGAACGTGTGGAAATTCCAGGTGGGCGTGTTGATGCGAGGTCTCGGGGTTTTCGAGATCGCAGACGGTACGAAACCAGAGGCAGAAGCAGATCTGAGTGCATGGCTGAAAGAAGATTCTAAAGCTCAAAGCTTAATCGTAACAAGACTGTCAGAGTCTGTAATGCTGCATGTTCTGACATGCACAAGTGCAGCGGAGATGTGGAGAAAGCTGCATAGTGTGTACGAGCAGAAAAGCGACACCAGCATTCACATGGTGCAACAGTAATTCTTTCAACTAAAGTATACTCAAGGTATGGACATGTCGCTATTTATATCTAAAGTACAAGAATTTCAGAGTAAACTGAAACAGCTGGGTGAAGAAATATCGGACAAATTTGTTATGACAAAGATCTTGATGTCCTTGCCTGAGGGATACGGCCATTTTGTATCAGCATGGGAGTCGACATCAGATGAAAGACAGACACTAGATAACTTAATAGCTAGATTGTTGGTCGAGGAAGAACGGCTGAAAGCGAAGATGGATACTTCCGAGAAAAGTGTTGCGTTGACAGCAGTGAAGAAAAATATAAAGTGCTTCAAGTGTGGACACTCAGGACACTTTAAGAAAGACTGTAAAAATAATAGCGATAATCAGAACGTGAAACGTTGCTATGTGTGTAACAAAAAGGGACATTTGAAAAGTGAGTGCCGGTTCAACAGTGACAATAGCAATAAAAAACAAGCAAAAGACAGCAAGGACAGTAATGCATTTATAGTAACAGTCATGGTTGGTGATGAACAATCGTGTTATAATAAATGGTTGGTAGATAGTGGCGCTAGCGAACACATGACTTTTGATCGCACCTTGTTTGTAAGCTACAGCACACTGTTAAATAAAAGGTCGGTGATCATAGGTGACGGAAGAAAATTAGACGCTGTTGGTGTGGGACAAATAGTGGTGAAAGCGTTTAATGGAAAGTGCTATATAGAGACTACGTTGAACAATGTACTACATGTGCCTGATTTGAAGATGAACCTATTTTCTGTAGCAAGTGCGGTAAATAAAGGTTATAGCATGAAAGCAGACATTAATAAATGTGAGTTCGTAAAAGGCAATAAAATAAGTGCCATCGCAACGCGTGATGAAAAATTCTATATATTGGATTTCAAATGTGAAAGTTCAAATCATATCTCAGCGAACGTAGGTTACAGCTTGAAGGACTGGCATGAGAAGATGGCACATCAAAATTTTGAGTGTGTCAAGGACATATTAAAGAATAATAATATTAAGTTTACAGGAAAGGCTAACACTTGCACAGAATGCTTGAAGGGAAAGCAGCATAGACTCCCATTCCAGAGAAGCGAGTCATCAAAGGTGGGTGAACTGGTTCATGCGGACGTGTGTGGACCGATGGAGGAAGATTCGATTGGAGGCTCCAGATACTTTCTGCTGATGAAGGATGACTATTCAACCTATTGCACAGTATATTTTATGTCACATAAATCAGAAACAGAAGAAAAGATCAGACATTTTTTTAAGTTTGCAGAGACCACCACAGGAAGTAAAATTCGAACCCTACGAACTGATAATGGCCGGGAGTTCGTCAACACAAGAGTAAGAAAAGCTCCTGGAAGAAAAAGGTATAATCCATGAAACAACTGTCTCTTACTCTCCAGAGCAAAATGGAAAGGCAGAGAGGGACATGAGAACAATAGTAGAGGCAGCGCGGACCATGATGCAAGCAAAAAGGATGAATAAAAACTTGTGGGCGGAGGCAGTGAACACATCAATATACGTATTAAACAGAACCAGCAAAAGCAGAGTGCAAGGAAAAACGCCGTTTCAACTGTGGACTGGAAAGGACTTTGATCTCAAAAATTTACAGGTATTTGGTACTGAAGCCTATGTACATATCCCTAAGGAAAAACGAAAGAAATGGGACCTTAAGGGAGAGAAAGGAATCTTCGTAGGGTATGGAGAAACAACAAAAGGTTACAGAGTGTATTTTCCAGAGAAAGAAACGGTAGAGATTAAACGGGGGGATGTAATATTCGTTACACCAGAAGAAGAGGAAAACTGGAAAGAAGATAGGCAACACCCCATATGCCTGCAAGATGGTCTAATATTGGAACAAATGGAGGGGGGCGAATCCGAACAAACCGAATCAAGTATCGATGATGAAGAAGAAAGTGAACCTCGGATTGAAGAAATTCAAGAAACAGAGGGAGAAAGTGATGAAGAATACGAAACGCCAAATGAGGAGGGAGATATACCTACGAATACGACTCGGAGTGGAAGACGTGTAAGGAGACCACAGAGATTAAATGATTACAAGACAGGCTTTATCATAAGCCTTGATAACGAACCTACGAGTTATGCAGAAGCCATGAGAAGAGAGGACGCTGACAAATGGAAGAAAGCCGTAAATAATGAACTGAATTTGTTAAATGAAAACAACACATGGACTGTAAGTAAGTTGCCCAAAGGTAAAAAAGCAATAAATAGTAAATGGGTATTTCAAGTTAAGAGACTAGGTAATAATGATTAATAAAGATTAAGTACAAAGCTAGGTTAGTAGCTAGGGGATTCGAACAAAAAGAAAATTTTGATATTCATAAATTGTATGCTTCTGTTGCTAAGTTAAATACGTTTAGAGTGTTTATGTCGGTAGCTACAAAACTGAATTTACCAGTGTATTAAATGGATGTGTGTAGCGCGTTTCTCAATAGTAAAATTGAAGAAGAAGTTTATTTGAAGCTTCCAGAAGGTGTTAAACTTGATAATAACAAGAATGCTGTATGTAAATTAAATAAGTCGATTTACGGTCTTAAAAAGTCCCCAAGGTATTGGAATCAAACATTTTATGAAGTGGTGAGTTCAGAAGGCTATGTTAAATCAAGTAAGAATTGTTGCTTGTATACAAAATGTAACGTGTCAAAATGTTTGTACTTTTATATGTTGATGACATCTTATTGTTTGGATATTGTAACACTGAGATTAGAAGGTTGAAAGAAGTATTATCTAAGTCGTTTAAAATGAAAGATATGGGAAAGATAACAAAATACCTAGGTATGAACATTAAGGTGGTCCTTATTTTTCAACTTCGTATTTTTAAAGGTCTCACCCCCTAAGTGTTTTCCAACTTACCTAAAACTAACGCCAGAAAATATTCGGGTCATTCGCATAATTATAACTGATCCCAGAGACTGTGAACGTCGTTATTTATATAAAAAATTACTATTTTTCCACAAATAACCCATACACACTATAAAACTATTAAATACGATATTATGCACGTAAATAATACCAAATATATACTAAAACAGAGTTTTAAATAGCTCGCCAACACGTAGGAGTCACGACAGGAAGCGCAGGGCGCGCAGAGAAAATTCTAGCCCTTTGCTCTCGACGACTTTTTCGGTCGGTACTATGTACTCCTTAATTTTATTTTAAATTTAAAACAAAATTAATAAAAGTGTTATTGTGAAAATTTAGAAATTAACAAATTTATTTAAAATTTTCGCCCTCCTTGGGGCACGTGTTAGGGTTTAAAAAAATTTACAAAATTTTTACCAGTTACTTACTAACCCAAAAGGAAAAAAAATAGGGGGTGAGACTTATAGAAATATAAAATTTATTTTTTATAGGTATATGCTAAGGACCACCCTAATGAACATAGAGCAGGACCTTAAGAAGGGTATAACAAAAATTAGTCAGAGTGAATACTTAAAAAACATTTTAGAAATATATGGTATGTCAGAGTGTAAACCTTTGTCGTTACCTATAGATAAGAACTTTTTTGATACATTGAAGAGAACTAAGTCAGAAAGTAAAGAGATAGAGACTGAATGTAGAAAGCTAATAGGTTGTCTTATGTACGCTGTAATGGAATCTAGATATATGTGCAACTATAACAATGCTAAGTAGATTTCAAGACTGTAATGGGACCTGATATATGTGCAACTATAACAATGCTAAGTAGATTTCAAGACTGTAATGGGACCTGATATATGTGCAACTATAACAATGCTAAGTAGATTTCAAGACTGTAATGGGACCTGATATATGTGCAACTATAACAATGCTAAGTAGATTTCAAGACTGTGCAAGTGCAATGTTATATAAACTATTAAAAAATGTATTAAGATATATAAAAGGTACGATTGACTTAAATTTAGTGTATAAGAGAGACGATAGTAATGCTGTAGAAGGCTTTGTGGACAGTGATTGGGGAGATAATCTACAAGACAGAAGATCTACAACAGATTATTGTTTTAAAGAATTTAATTGTACTGTGATATGGTCGTCGAAGAAGCAACAGTCCGTTGCATTGTCAACCACAGAGTCAGAATATACTGCTTTAAGTACTGCAACTAGCGAAGTTTGCTGGCTCAAGGAGCTGTTATTAGAATTCGGTATTAGTGTCGATTGTATAACCTTATACGAAGATAATCAGTCAGCAATTAAGATTGCACATAATCCTGCAAATAGGAGAATCAAACACTTAGACATTAAACATTACTTTATAAAGGAAAAGTTAGATGCAGGTATTATCAATATTAAATATGTATGTACTAGCGAACAGATAGGTGATATATTTACAAAACCACTGGGAGGTAACTTGTTTGAAAAGTTTAGAGAGAAAGTTCTCAATATAGAACAGTGAGAGAATGTAGTAAGTAGTACAGCAGATTAAGTTGATTACTCGTCGCTAAGTGATTGTAAAGGCGTCATTTTGTTCTTTTTGTTTAGTTTTTTTGTGTTTGGTGTTGTATGAAATAATTCATTGAGAGGGAGTGTGAAGAAAGGCAATGAATTATAGGTGCAAAAAGTGCAGTTACACTTTTGCTAGTAAGTTAGTTACACGATGTAAAAGCAGATGGTAGTATTGTTGCCGATCTTTTTTTTTGTTGCACTGCGTAATCGGTTTAGGAACGCTCGTCCTCCCGTCTGTCTGGCTAATGGCGAAATGTACAAAAGTTACTTACCTTTATTTTCTCCTCTGTAATTAATAAAAGTGATATATTTAAACCACAGTGTGCTGGTTTATTTTGTTCAACCTAACACTTTTAGTATCAGCCAAAAAGACTGAGGAATTATTGCCTAAGTGGGATGATCAAGCTGAGTTTTTTAACAGAAGAAATGCTCTAGAAACCAATACTTATAAGAATTTATTGTTTAATGTAGAAGTACAAAGAAGGAATATTTGTAGACCATATTTGTATTCCAAACGATTATGCATGTAGAACGCACGCAATCTTTTTATTTCTTATGGGTATATGTATTTCGTTTTAGGTCGATGGATTTGGAATCTGTAGTTTGCCAGTTGTGGATAATGTTAACAGAGATAATCTTGTCTAATATTGTGAGAACTCATTTATGTCAATTAGATAATATAATGAGCATATATGTATACACATACATAACACACACACACACACACACACACACACACACACACACACACACACACACACACACACACACACACACACACATATATGCATTTTAATCTTTCATAAGGTACAAAACTAGCAGTTATAACTAAATTCTTGTGTTTGTGATACTTAATGTTAACATTGCAGGAAACATGTAAACAAATAAATAATAATTACTCTCAGCCCGAATCAGCATCTGATTCAGGAGTAAATAGTGTGAGTAATTATGAAGCAGAAGTTTCTCTAGCTAGCTGATAAAAACAGGAAAAAAAGACAGCTACCCTCAAAATTAAAAAAATCAAAACTATGTCCTAAAAGACTTGCACTGTGATTTACAAGAACGCAATTTGAAGAGCTTGTAAGTAATATATTGAATTGTTGCAATTTGTATTGTTATAAGAGAAAGAAGAAATACTAATAACTTCTTTTATGGCATACATAAATTGAAGAATTGTTATCAATGCAATTATCTAATAATGTATTGCATCAGAAGTTTTTTTTTAATACAGCAGTTATTTAATACAACAAGTCGATGCATTTATTACGTAAACAGATTTAGTTTAATATCGTAAATTTTTTTGTTAATGGCAATTTTGTTAATCTGCTGGTTCTTTGTAAAGAGAGCTATGTCTCTAATAAATACCAACATTTATCAACTATTATACAAACCTGATTATGTACTAAATTTTACATATAGTCCATATTCCTGCACATTTGACGCTAATCGTGGCTGTTTAATATTTCTTAGTTAAAATAATATTGTACGCAATCTTTATGTGACATAAAATTTAGAATTAGGTCACTATATTTAGTGCTAAAAGTGCGATGATTAGAATATGATTTTGTATTTAATTATGTTTAGATCTAATTTACATTTTTTCATCATATATTTTTTTTCAAAATATCGAGAATAAAATAGAGGATCACTTAAAGGGTGATGCTGTTTTAATTTATTATAAAAATAATGGTATTTTAAATAGAGTGGCAAGAGGAATAGATTAGTAGAGATATTAGCAAGTTGTATGATACAAATTAATATTGTTAAAGCGCTTAAATGTGTTGGATGTAAATTCAAGTATGATTATTTCCCTGTTTAATTATTGTATTATTACTCATTGCGATTATTATTATTTCGTTTATTACTTCTGTTGTGTGTCTCTTATTTATTATAATTCAGTTGAAACGTTCGTTAGTCTCATCATGTTTGGCTGAATTGTTTTCCGAACGAACAATCAAAAGATATAAAGGATCATAAAGCCAGGTAAATACCGTCTATTATTTCCAAGTATTATGATATCTTATATGCCTTTATATCGAAGCGGTCTATTGACCCAATTTCAATTGATTCGGCGAACATTCTCGATTTCGATGAGTTATATATAAACGTCCGAAAAACGGGAATCCCGTTTCACTTGCTTTAAATAAATTCACGCGCACAATTCATCCGATTCCGAGAACGATTCAGTCAAAGAGCGAGCAATATCGCAACTTGAGCATTAATTTCGTTAACGAAATAGTGACACAAATTCTTTTGTACAACGATTACAGTGATAAGTAAAGACAGTATTTTATCATTAATTAATTCGGCTCTGGTTTAATTTACTAATATTCCGATCATTAGTAATTCCTATCTCTTCTGTGACCAAACAGACGCTTCCCTCAACTGCTTGTTTCTCTCTCTCTATTTCTCTCGCTCACTTTCTCTTTCTCGTTCCTTCTTTCTCATAACCACCCGCTCTCCGTCTTTCCCGCCGCCTCTCGCTCTCTCGGAGCAAACCGGCAAATCGCTTTACGCACCACGATCTACGCTCGTGCGTGAACAAATATTAAGTAAGTTTTTTTACTATATAATGTCAAAACTTTATACATATTTTTAATGTTGTTAATATCTCCCATTATTTTTATAGCCCTAGTTTGGAAGAATTTCAAATCGTGTCCAAGAAAATATGTGAATTATTTCCAACTGAGACTGAGGTGAAAACTCCTTTATTTAGTTTTGAAATCTAGTAATTAATATTATCACGAGTGTAGAAATAATTTTTATTTTGGTAAATATATTGTAGACTACATACGTGTATGAGCCTTTTGCAAATAGTGCAAACCAGAAAAATATAGGAGAAAAATTAGCTGATAAAGTGAGAAATATTAAGTCTTTGTTGAGGAGGCTCGATGCACTCGATCCAGCCAACTATCACAGACATTCAGAAAATGATGTCCATAATGATGAAAATGAGCCCAATACGAGTACATCCGAAAGTATTTAAATTCAATTTAGATAGTCATCAACTGCTAAAAAATATTTTTCATAAAATATTGATAAACTAATTTGTGCCAAAATTGTGCTTACTAAATGAAGATGAAGTGCAAGCAGCGATTCAATGGCTGAAAGTAAGTCGGCAACCTTGGACTGATGTTTTAACAAACTAGGATATAACTTATGATATTAGACTAAAAACATTACTAGATCCGAAAGGCGGAGGAGACAAACCACTTTCGGTGACGGATTATTTTTCTCAATGGGAGGTTTTGACTTTACCTCAAGGGTATACTCTTGTAAGTATATAATTCTTACTATTCCTCTCTTGTAAGTTAATATTTTAATGTTATTAATGTAGTGTTAACATTCTGTTTGGCATTATTTTTCCATAAAAGTAAATATTTTAATTTTCCAGCTTGATCGTGATTTTAAAAAGAAATATCCTGATAAGGATTTATATATGGCACTTCTTTTAGAGTGGGAAAGATTCATTCCCCTTCTCAAACAACTTTTGAAAGCAGAAGTGAAAGATTCTTATGGAAAAACACAACTGAAGGAGTTGGATGATGGTAAGTGTTTTTCAAAAAATGAATAAATAAATAAAAGTAAAATTAAAGAAAAAAAACCCTTGTATCTCATGTAAAAGTTTTTTCTCTTCTTATCTATTGTAGCAAATTCTACTGCTGTTATTACTGCTGTTATTCTTCACTTACTTTCGCATTTAGTCCCACCTCGGCAACAACAGAGACTTGATTCTGGGGAAAAGATAAAAGCGAATCTATCGGAGGCAAGAGATGCTTTTGTGTTCCATGTGACAGTAAGTTAAGTTTTATTGATATGCTTGATTATATTCTCAATTGACTTTCTTTAAGGGCATACGATATTTGAACGTGAAAAATATGCTGGAAATTGTTTGTGCCACAAGTTACTTTATAAACAAGTAAAAATTTATTTTTAATGATAGTTTCTGCATTTAAGAAAAAATTGAGATATACTTTTAATGTCTGATTAGAAAATATAACTTTTTTTTTAAAGTAAGAATTATTTGACATTTTCCGAAAAAGTGATATTTAAAATATAAGTGTAATAGTTTATTTTTGTTAAGTTTAGTAGTAAAAAAATTTCATATTACTTATATATTTTGTGATTTTTACCAAAAAACATCTTTTTTTTGTATCAATCTACGTTTATATTCTAAATAACATTACAATGAGGATAAATTGCATTCTCTCTCGTCTTTATAAAGTGTAGCATGTACTCAAGTTTCCTGAATCTCTAGTAAAATTGAACTGTAATAGTAATTTTTTATCTTATTTTTCTAGATGCCAGGAGATATAAACCCAGCTATTCAACGAAGGCGTACTGTGGCTTCAAAGCTTAAAAGAAGAGTTCAACCCTTTGTTCTTCTTGTTGGGCCTGCAGTGGAACACTACGAGGCTTGTTACCTCATAATTGATGAAGTCAAGTATCAATTTAACAATGTGTTGAAAGCCTTCGATCAATGTTTCAAAGCAATACCCCTAGTAGCACAATATATTGGCGCAATATTGGGAAACAATATAAATCTAATATTATATATTGAGTGTAAATTGATCCCCAATATTGATCCAACATTGTAAGATGGACGCCTCCTCTTATTTAGCCAATATTGAATTCTAATATTGTGTGTGTGTGGACCAATTTATTAACTTCATCTTTAATCAAGATTGGCTAATAATACATGCCCAATTTTTTTACATTGGATACAGTTTCTAATATTGAATCAATATTGTATTAAATATTGATAATAAAATTTAAATAATTTATTTAATATTTAAAATTTTATTGATATGGAAATTAGACTTTACAGCCTAAGTGGTATAATAAACGGACGATTTTCACTCATTCGGACATTTATCTGTCCGATTTCTGAACAATCAGTTCAATATCTGAATTTCCTGTATTGGGGTCGTATCAGAAAAATTAAACTGATAGAAATAGTTATGACACCTTTAATCTTAATATCCGCTTTTTGCAAGCTTTATATAATTCTCATGACTAAAACTTAAATACGAGAAAGATAGCGCATCGCGCGTCGCATAGCGGTAAACAAACGAACTAGCGACTACTGAATACTGTTTTTTGTAATGTTTTTGGAATATCGCTAGAACATTTCTCATGAAATATTACAGTTACATGTTCCTATAATGTCTCTACAATATACATTGCAACTTGCAAGTTTGTAACATTACTGCAATGTAATTGCAATGTTCTGTGCTGTATGGGTGGGCACTGCAAAATTGGCAGCACATTTACATTTATTTAGTAACCAATATTAGCTTTGCATTGGGAAATATTGGCCAATGCACTTCCAATGTAAACGCAATACCGTGTCATTATTGGCACGTAACATTGGCAGTATATTTGCATTTATTCTATATAATCAATATTCATATTATATTGGGAAATCTTGGCCAATGCACGTCCAATATAAATCCAATATTATATAATTATTGACGTGACTTCCGTTTCCGGTACGTAGAGTGTGACACGTGTGTGTGTGTGTGGAAGGAGCTTTTGAGGTGGTTGAGAGGAGAATTAGAAGAGTGACAGGAGAGAGGGTTGAGTGAGAGAGAGTGGAAGTGAAAGAGCGAGTGAGAGTGAAGGGAGGGCTAGGTGAAAAAAGGAGAAGGAAATAAAAGGGCATTTACGAGCCGGCCGTTGGGTGCGAGTGGGCACGGAGTATAGAATAAGTAGAGTGGTAGACGCGACGGAGCGCTAGGGAAATAGCGCGCGCTAGGGGAAAGAGAGGTGGAGCGCTAGTGAGCGACAAAGCACGGGCAAAGAGAATAGATAGAGGGGAAACAAGGATAGTCAGATAGAGACAAGAAAGAGGAGACAGGAACAGAAAAGGATAGGAGTATAAAACAAGAAGTTTAAAAGGGAAACAAGAATAGAGAAGTAGGGGAGAATGGATAAAGGAGGTATAAAGCATTCGAAAGAGAGAAAAGGAAGCGTAGGAGATATTTCAGAATTTTTGAAAAAAAAGAGGGAGAGAGAGAATAATAAGAATGAAGAGGATTTTATTTTTAGATCAAGTAAAATCATGGTAAGATCACCAAAAGCGGAAGATAGAGAGGGATGGGAGAGGGAATTGAGGGAGAAATTAAGAAAGGATATAATAACAGGGGTACAAACAGGGATAAAAACGCTAGGAGACGAGATAAGAGAGGATTTAAGAGGAATCAAAGATGGCTTAACAAGACAAGGAGAAGGGATAAAAGAGGAGTTGGAAAAGATAAGGGAGGAATTTGGAGAGAGGGAGAGGAAATGGGAGGAAGAAAGAAGGGAAATGAGAGAAAGGATAGAAAATCTGGAAAGGAAATTAGAAAAGATGATAAAGGAAGGGAAAGGAAGAATAGGAGAGGAGGGCAAGGATGGATTTGGGGTAGCAGGAGAAGGTGAATTAGGAACGAAAATAAAGGTAATAGAAAGGAAACTAGAACGGAAGGAACGGGAGGATAGAAGGAGGAATATAGTAATTAGGAGAGTAGGAATGGAAAAAGGAGATGTAAGAGGAAGAGTAGAAAATATCTTGGAAAAATTAGGGGTAGATATAAAAATAGAGAGTGTTAAAAGAGTTGAGATAATGACGGAAGGAGAGAGAGGAATGGCGGTGGTGACGTTAGGGAGCATTGAACAGAAAAGAAGAGTTATGGAGAATAAGAAAAAGTTGAGGGAAAGAGAGGAAAGGATAGATAATGATTTAACTTGGGAGGAAAGAAAGGTTAGATGGAAGCTCAGAGAGATAGTTAGGAGAGAGGAAGGAGAAGGCAGGAGGGTACGGGTGGGTAATGGGGGATTGCAAATAGATGGTAAATGGTGGAAATGGAATGAGGAAGAAGAAGTGTTGAAAAGTGAAAAAGGGGAAGTGAAGGGGGAGAGATTAGGACATAGGAGAGAAAGACAGGGGGAATAAAGGGAAAGGAAGTCGAGGGGGAGCTATAATTAGGAGCAGGGAAGAAGAAGGGGAGAACGGACAAGAGAGTGATAAGGGAGGAAAGGGAAATGAGGGGGAGGACGGAGAGATGTGAAAGGGGCGGAAAGGAGGAAGAAATATGGAAGATAACGTTTTGGAATATAGCAGGTCTGAAAAACAAAGATAAGGGATTTTGGGATAGGATTGGAGAGTGGGACGTTATAGTACTCATGGAGACATGGGTAGATGAGAAAGGATGGAGGGGATTAAAAAGCAGGTTACCGAAAGGTTTTAAATGGGGGGTACAATACGCGAGCAAAAGGAATAAAAAAGGAAGAGCAATGGGAGGAATGATAATGGGGATAAGAAGAAAAGGGGAAATAAAGGTAGGAGAAATTGAAATAGCAGAGGAAGGGATGATGACGGGTACACTGAAAAGAGGGGAGAAGGAGTGGAGAATAGTGGGAATATATGTGAACGAGGATTTAGAGAGGGGTTAAAGAAGTGGATGGAAGAGAGTGAGGAGGAAGGAAGAAGAGTAGTAATAGGAGGCGACTTCAATGCCAGAACGGGAGAAATGGGAGGACGGGTAAATATGGGGGAGGATAAAGAGATTATAAAAAGTAGGAACTCTAAGGATAAGAAGATTAACAGAGAAGGAAGGAGATTGGTAGAGGTACTAGAGGAAACGGGATGGAGCATAATAAATAGTAATATAAGAGGAGATGAAGAAGGAGAATACACGTACACGGGGGGGAGGGGAAACACGGTAATAGATTATGTATTAGGAAACGAAGGGGTATGGGAAAAAATAGAAAGATTAGAGATAGGAGAGGACATTGACTCGGATCACCCGGTGATTTGCTGGATAAAAGGGGAAGGCGATTGGAAGAAGAAAAGGAAAGTGAGACAGAAAGGCAGAAGGGGGGTATGGAACGAGGAGGAGAGGGAGAAATTTAGGAGGGAAATAGGAGGAATAGAGACAGGAGGGGAAGAAGGAGAGACGGGAGAAGAGATAGGGAAAATGAATGAAAGGATAAAGAAGGCCTTGAAGGAATGCGAGAAGGGGAAAAAAAGGAAGAGAGAAGAAAAGGGGGGTGGTGGGATAAGAAGTGTGTAGAGAAAAAGAAGGAAGTAAGGCTTAAGTTGAGAAGGTGGAGGAGAGGTGAGGAAGAGAGAGGAAGGTATAGAGAGGAAAAGAGAGAATATAAGGAGATGTGTGAAAGGAAAAAGAAAGAGGAGGGAGAGAGATTAATAAGAGAAGCAGGAGAGACGAGAACAGAAAGTAAAGTATGGGAGATAGTTAATAGGGAGAGGAGGAAAGGGAAAGGCATAGATGAAGGGATTCAGATGAAGGAATGAAAGGAGTATTTTATGGGGTTATTAGGAGGAGTAGAGGAAAGAGTGCGGAGGGGAAGAGAGAGAAGGAATAGAAGAGAGATGGAGAAGGAAATAGAATGGGAAGAAATTAATAAGATTATGGACGATTTAAGGTTAAACAAGGCTATGGGGTTAGATGGTATACCGAACGAAGTATGAAAATACGGGGGAGAAAAACTAAGAAAATGGGTATGGGAAATGTGTAAAAGGGTATGGAGAGGAGAGGGGTGGCCAGAGGGATGGAAGGAAGAGATAATAGCACCGATTGTGAAGAAAGGAGAGGGAGACAAAGTCACGGATTATAGAGGAGTTACACTTATGCCTACGTTGTATAAAATATACACGTCGATATTGGCAGAAAGACTGAGGAAGGAAGTAGAAGAGAAAGGTATAATACCAGAGAATCAGACAGGATTTAGAAAGGGAAGTGGGGTGATAGACAATATATATGTACTGAATTATTTGGCGCAAAGACAGATTAACAGGGAGAAAAAGAAATTGATAAGCGTGTTTATAGATTTGAAAGCGGCATTTGATTCAGTGGACAGGGAGATGTTGGTGAGAGCCTTAAGGGAAAGAGGGGTTAGAGAGGGACTGATAGAAAGAGTAGAAGAAGTGATAGGAGAGACAAAAAGTAGAGTGAGGATAGGAGAAGAGATAAGTGAGGAATTCTGGACGGGTAGAGGAGTGAGACAGGGATGTCCGTTAAGTCCGCTGTTATTCAATATATTGATAGCAGATCTAGAAGAGGAGATTGCCAGGGGAAAATGGGGTGGAGTTAAGTTGGGAGAGAAGAGGATTTTCTCCCTGGCATACGCGGATGATATAGTGCTGTTAGCGGAGGAAGAAGATGAGATGAGGGCAATGCTTGCAAGGACTGAAAGATACATAGACAATGAGAGACTGGAGGTGAACGTAATGAAAACAAAGATAATGGTATTTAGAAAGGGAGGAGGCAGGAGAAAAAGAATAAAGTGGATATGGAAAGGGAAAAAGATAGAGGAGGTTAAAGAAATAAAATATTTAGGATACGTGTTTCAGTCAAATGGTAGTCAGGATGGTCATGTAAGAGACAGGATAAAGAAGGCGGTGGGAATTATGGGGCAAGTATGGAGTATAGGGAAGAGAAAATTTGGAAAAGATATAGGAAAAAGAATCTGGCTTTTTGACGCATTAGTTTGGACGGTATTAAGTTATGGAGCAGAGATATGGGGATGGAAGGAAAGAGAAAAAGTGGAGAAGGTAGAGGAAAGATTCTTGAAATGGTTACTAGGGGTAGACAGGAGAACACCAGGGTACATGGTAAGGGAGGAACTAAAAAGAGATAAGCTTAGGAGTAGAGCGGCAAGAAGAGCTTGAAATTTTGAAAAAAGATTAGAAGAAGGGAAAGGAGGCAGATTAGCGAAGGACTGTTTGGAAGAAATCAAGGAAAGAACAGGAAAAGGTAGAGGAGTTTCGGGATGGGAGAAGGAGAGAAAGGAATTTTTCAGAGGAGCAGGTCTAGAGGAATTGGCATGGAATAGAGTGGGAGAAGGGGGGATGGTAGAGTATGATGAGGTGGAAAAGAAAGATAAGGAGTTACAGAGGGAGGAAAGAAAGGAAAAAATACAGGAGTCTAGGTTTAATAGGTAGTACAAGAGTATAAGGAGTGAGGGAATACCAGAGTATCTAAAAAAGGGTTGGTCGGAGAAGAGATGGGGAAGGATGACAAGATTCAGGTTAGGTAATGAAATGAGGGAAAGTAGGTATTGGGAAAGTGAAGAGAAAAAAGTATGTAGGATATGTGGTTGAGAGAGGGAGACATGGGAACATGTATGGGAAGGATGCGGGAGAGGAGAAGGAGAGGGAGAGGAAAGCTGGCAAGAGGCGGTAGAAAAAATATTAGGAGAGGAAGGGAAAGGTGAAGAATGGATGAAGGAAGTATTATGAAAAAGGGGTGAAGGGGAAGAGGGGAGGGACGGGGAGGAGAGAGAGTGAGAGGGAGAGAGAGGAAGAGACGGAGAGCGGGAGGAATGAGAGAGAGTGAAGAAGGGAGGTTTGAAAGAAGAGAAAATGGAAGTAAAAAGAAAAAGGGAATTTTTAATTTAAAAAACCGGAAGCGGAGGTCCAAATAGACTAAGATAGGTTAAGAATTTTAGCGTGTGTATGTGTATAGGTAGGAAGAGAAGGATAGAATAAGGATAGCATAAGTTAGTTTAAGTAGTAGAAAATAAGATAGGTTAAGGATAATAGGTATAAGATGCGCTAAGTTATGTATTAATTGTAACCCCTTTGGGGAATCAATAAAGACATTCTAAATCTAAAATCTAAATCTATAATTATTGACGTGCAACATCAGGAGTACATGTGCATTTATTCTTTGACTAATATTGGCTTCATATTGGGAAATGTCGGCCAATTCAACCAACATAACCAATATAACCAATATTACATAACCAATGTTTAGCCAATGTAGAGCCAATGCACTGTGATACTAGGGACAAGTTTTGAACACTGAATATTCATATGAAGCAAGAGGTGCATGGCTTTTTATTCAACAAGCTCTGTATTCACATCTCCACAAGATATGATAGAAAGAATTCAACTGTCAGTGCGCTTGTCAAAACCTTTGAAGTTCTAAAAATTCCAAATGAAACTTAGCAAATATGTGGCTGAAGTCCACAGTTTCAATTTAAGTTTAAGTCTAAGTTACGATGTCTAGCCCTGTATCCTGTAAGAAAATTTTCTTTATAAGCTCTATAGCTTCTTAACTCTTTCTTCTTTTCGCTCTTTTTCTCTTACTGTACAGTGCTACTGTACACTGCTACATAGCTTATAGAGGTACAGCAGCGTTACAGAGCAATTTTAGAGTATATTCTTCAAGTTTGTAGGATTTTATTTAAAAATTTTTCTGTATAATTATATTTTTTAGTTAATATATTGATATATTTTTTTAATGTTAATGTGTATAGTTAATGTGTAAGGAGAAATCAGCCTGTGATTCAAAGACTGTTTATTCTTACAATAGATAACGTAATTTGTTTAATTGTATATGTTTAATTGTATATGTTTATGGTGAATTAAACTGATTCGTTTTAATTTTAATGCAAATCTTTATTAAGTGAACACGAACACTGTGTGAAAGACATATGCTTTCAGTATCGATTGCTGGCGCTGACTAACGATTAACTGATCGATTCTATATGGATTGAGATTTCTCTCTCAGTCTCATTTTAAAGGCTGATACATAGCCTACCTGCCTATCACACATGCGCGCTTACTCACAGAAATATCAAATGCGCATGACTTACATTAACAGTATAAGCTTAAACTCTTGTGTTAATTTTGTTGTTCATAATGGAGATATTATGTTTTGTATGTAAAAAGCAATTTTACTCAATTGACGCTCTGATGGCACACATCAAAGTATACCATGTTATAGCTGCTCATACTGCTCTTAGATGTTCTGCATTTAATTGCTATAAAACTTGTCCTTCCTTACGTGCATATAAAAGACATCTACTCAAATGTTTTTCCTTACATAAAAATTGTTCACAAAAGCAAATTCGATCTTCTGATACTTGTCATATATTATTAAAGCAGAACAATCAAATGGTATCCAGATTTCAGATGCTGATGTGCATGAGCATGAACTTAATCTTGATTGAATTAAATCAGAAAGTAATTCAATTTCAGTTTATGATGTTAAAAAAGCATTAGTATACTCCACACTTGTTTTTGTATCAAAATTATATGCCTCCAATACTTTGAATCGGGCTCATGTTCAACAAATAGTTGATGCTGCTTCAGAATTATTATCAAGTGGATACTTAAATATCTTAAGAAACAAAGTTTTTAAAATGTTGAGTAAGTTTGATTATAGTAACGAAGAACTTAATGAACTTTCTCTTATGTTCAATGCATGTGATAATATTTTTGCTGGCCTCCATAGTGACTATGAAAGATTAGAAGCATTGAAAGAAAGTGAATTCTATATAGCTCCTACAAGCTATGTGATTGGCAGTCACTATAGGCCTAGAATACAGAAGAACAAGACAGTAATAAATCATGAACTTGATACTAGTCAATAAATTCCTATAAACGAAGTTTTGAAGCGTTTTTTGGAATTACCAGGTTGTCTTGATGCGATTATCTCGAACTTAGAGCATTTGTCTCAAACAGATGAGCCTTTTTCAAATGTTGTACAAGGAGAGATGTGGAAGGAAAAAGTAGCTAAATATTTCTATGGTAAAACAGTGCTTCCACTTCTTTTTTTCTTTGACGATATGGACCCAGATAATATCACAGGATCTCATGCTGGTCACCACAAAATAGGAGCACTTTATTACAATATTGCTTGTATACCTAAAGATTATGCCTCAAAACTTGATAACATATTTTTGGCTTTTTTGTTTCTCTCAGAATGTAAAGTACATGGAAATATGAATTTATTTATACCTATAATTCAAGATTTGAAAAATCTGGAAAAAATTGATTAATTTTAAAAACTAGCTCAGAAGAGAAACAAATTTACTTTAGTTTGTGTCTCTTGCTAGGTGACAACTTAGGAATCCACTCTATCTGTAGTCTGTCTGAAAGATTTAATGCAAACTATCCATGTAGAATGTGCAAGCATCACAGGAATAAAATTGCATCTATAACTGCTCTTGATACAAATAAATTAAGAACAATGCAGAATTATGATGCTGATGTTTTGTTACAAGATCTTATCATAACTGGTATTAAGGAAAATGCGTTTGGAACGCTATTCCCAGCTTTTCCTTTATACAAAGCATTAGCTTCAATATTATGCACGACCTTTTAGAGGGAGTGTGTAATTATGACTTAGGACTTATACTATTTGATTTAATATATGATAAAAAATACTTTTCTCTGGAAACTCTGAATGATCGTATAATTTATTTTGATTACGGTCCTGTAGAGTTAAGTAATGCAGTGTCATAAATTAGAAAAGAGCACCTTACAACTGGTAAACTTAAGTTTTCTGCCTCAGAGATGTATTTTATTAGATATTTTGGATTAATGCTAGGTGATTTAGTTCCTGAGGATGCTGAAAGTTGGCATCTTTATTTAAAACTAAATTGTAGACATAGTAACCACACCTTATGTAAACCTTCGATTACTTAGTTATCTGAGTACCCTTTATTGAATAAACTACACAGGTTTATTGAATGAACTACACAAGTTTTATTAATTAGAAAGAAAAAGGCTCGATACATGCGAAATAGACTTATCACAGAGAGAGAGAGTGAGTAAACTAGAGCGCAGGCGCGCAGCGCATGCAGGGACTAAAAGAACAGTGCTGTATCAAAAATAAATGTTCTCCACTCAAGACCGCACTCATTACAGGCTAATAAAATATTCTCAATACTCCCACTATTTTAATGCCCACAATAACTCTCAGTATGATTACTTAAATCTAGTATTGAATACAATAGTTTTGATTAATCAACTTATTAGGTAATCACAGGATAATTATTTGCTTTAATATTAAGTAAAAAACGAATCTTTTGAAAAGCAACTTTAGGCAAAGCTTTTGCATAAATGTCAGCTAATTGTTCTGTTGTAGGAACATATTTTACATTTATCACGTTATCTTCATATTTTTCTCTTACAAAATGATAAGAAACATCTATATGTTTTGATTTCTTATGAAAGACAGGGTTTTGAATTAACTTGATTGCGCTTTGGTTATCAACACATAAAGTGGTGGCGTTGACTTGTTCTTCTCCGACTTCTGATAGCAGCTGTCTTAGCCATACTGCCTCCCTTGTAGCATTTGATGCAGCTACGTACTCTGCTTCCGTTGTAGATAAAGAGACGGATTTCTGACGTTGACATGCCCAGGTAACTGGACCTCCACACATTAAGAAAACGTATCCGGTAGTTGAACGTCTAGTTTCTCAGCTCTCTTAAGCTAGCAGAACCAAATCAGCAGAATCGATTGCGACCTATCGGGTTATTTAGTACTCATTTTGTACTAATTTGTACCACAAACAATAAATTTGTACCTCATGCCATTTTCTTGTAGATCGTGGCGCTGCTAGCTTAATATTAAGCTAGCAGGACCACATTTAAAAAAAAGATAATAAGAAAAATAAGGACAGAAATGCAAAAAGCTGAATTTGTACTAATTTGTACCACCAAAAAAAAATTAATACATTCATCCCTTCTGCTTTAAAACATTTTTAAATCGTGGCGCTGGTAGCTTAATATTAAGCTAGCAGGACCATATTAAAAAAAAAGATAATAAGAAAAACAAGGACAGAAATGCAAAAGGCTGAATTTGTACTAATTTGTACCACCAAAAAAAATTAATACATTTATCCCTTCTGCTTCAAAATAACTTTTAATTAAATTCAACCCTATTCAGCTCAAGAGTAAAGTACTCTTTCTTATCAGTATATTCAATCGCTACTTGTGAAATAACCGCGGCATAATTTGTACCACCAAAATGTAAAAAGTATCATATTTTGTACTCTTCCTATTTTTTCAAAAACTACTCACAACTCCTTTCAATCTTAAGAGTAAGTCAAAAGTACTTTTCGCCACGAGCAGAATCAATCGCCGCATTTTGTACTAATTTGTACCACAAAAAATAATTTTGTACTTTCTGCCATTTAAGAAAATATCGTGGTCTCTTAATATAAAACTATCAGAATGAAAATCATTAAAAAACGGGAAATAAAAGTTGATTTGATTAGTACTAAGTTTTTATTTTTTTGTACCATCAAAAACACAAACCAAACTATTTTTATTCTCCCTTTAAAACAACGTCTGTTTCAACTAATCTTAAGCAATTTTAAAATTTTTTATTACATTATTGTTTGTGCGAATATAAAATGTCTCAGCATGCATAGGTTTGGGTTTTAAATAAAGGTTGGGTATTAAATAAAAATTCATATAGTTTTAATCGATATAATTTATATTATTTATTATAAATCAATGGTAGGATATTAATTTTAACAACCATTAATGCCATAAATTAGTAGAGCGGGTGTTATTAAAAATTTGTCATTAATAGTTTTTTCTTTTTTTTCTAAATCATTATATTCGACCCATGTTTACCCTACTCTTAAACACATAGCTGTATAATGTCCAATTGTTTGTATGTTTCTTGTCAAAATGGGCGTTTTGTATATAACAACGCCGAGTAATTTATATATTATTCCATTGAGTGGATTTTTGAACGATTTATTGATGTTATTCAATTTAATTTGTGAATTAACATTTGTTGACGAGAAGATTTCGAAAACAACAATATCTCCTGAAAGATAAATAAATTTAAAATAAAAGTAAGTATAATATACTTTTATAATTATATTAATGAAAGAAATGCTATAATTATGAGTATATACATTTTTATTTAAAAAAAAAATATTATTTTATTATATTTTTATAAGCAATTATTTACTAATGTTTAACAGATTTATTCAAATTACTTGTCTGTTTTCGATAATGTTGTTGTTTCAACCCCAGGACAATTTTTTGAACAACAAGGATGTTCACGTTCCAGGTAAACATTCTGTTTTATTATTTCATCCAAATTATTAGCAATTGATGCTTCCTTGATTTTTAATTCATCTATCTGAATTACAGATAACTTCTTATATCGTGGCGAGCAACCAGAATTGCAACGAGATGTCTCTTCAAAACTTGGAACATCTTCGAATAGAATACTTGCGAGATAACCTACGTTTGTCTCGCAATTCACATATTTGCAACCACTAACATTAGAAATCGGAAATATTTCTAAAAGTATCTGCGCGCGTAATTTATACGAAGCAAAATTAATTCCATTATTTATAGAGTTAATAATTAGTTTGAAAAATAAATTTGTTTCTGCTATTTTATTCATAAATATTTGCATGCTATTTAAATCATGTCCTGCAGCTAATAATATTTGAAATATACTGTCGAATGCGCAAGTGTTAGTGATAGTATATTTGTCATCATTTATATTAAAAAATTTTAAATGTATACTATTACCATTTTTTAAAATAGGTATTTTTACTGCTTTTTTACATGTCAAAGAATCTATTAATTTATGTTGATTTTTTCCAAGATATAATGCTTTAGTTTTATGTGGTTTTGCTGTTTCTAAACCACGCCAATTTTCCACTTCACGACTTGCCAAAATATCCTTTACATTCTTTATTTTTTTGCACATCATGCATATACGACGTTGGTCGTAACCTTCTTCAGCATCGCCAAACGGTAAAGAACATTGAGGCAATACATGAACATTTTTTTGATATAAACAGCAAATATGTGCATCTGTTGGTTGGTCGTTATTTTGGCATGCAGGACATGAATTATTCGTATCTGATGAATGATTATTAATTATAGACTCTTTTAAAGATGTATTACTTGATGATACATTGAATTCATTGTCCGCAGATGGATTCTGATAATGTGCATTAATAATTTTCATGATACCATGTAAATAATTAACATGCTTTTGAATAAATTCATCAATGCGCAATAGTGGACAATTTTTTAACAGTAAAGATTTTATTTTATTAAATTCACTTTCCACGGATGTACTAGAAGCGGGTATCCGTAACCAAATTTATCTGTGTAAATGTTTGTCCAAAGGGGTAACAATCTAATATCAACCATAAGACGATCAACTAATTGTGGACAATAAAGTGGATTAATTCTATTACCTTCGTCTGAAGTAATTGACGATCTAACATTATTTAAAATTTGCTTACCCCACATGGTCCACGAGTTTTCAAATGGATTATTTTTATCTATTTCAATCATATTTACCATTTCGAATATAGCACTATTATTGTTACTATCGGTTTCAAAATTTTCTGTTTGTAACTTATTATTAGTCATTAAATTTATCAATTTAGTACGTGTTTTATCACATTGCGTAAGATAACCGGTTTTCAAATTTCCATTAGTTTCTGGTAATGCTATTATGAAAATGGATTGTATTATTTTTTCTGCATTTATAATATTTCTACACAATATTAACTGGCCAATCCCACCAAGATAAAACATTTTTACTCTTTTATTTAATGATTTTAAAAAATTAGAATATTTTTTCATAAAATGTGCCACATCTATTCTTACGTAACATTTAGGTAAACTAGAATTTTTACATGCATCCGCGTAATCTTCGATAGTAAGGTAACCAGTAAATGCACGAATAATTGCAATTAATAGTGCTCTTGATGAATCGCATACTACTTCTTTGGGAATCGGTGCACCAGAGCGTAACCACTCTGCTAACCAAAAATGAATTGAGTTTGCATTGTGACTCTCACTTACCATTTGACAAATTGAAAATTGTCCACTTTTGCAATTGATGACACAATGATATAAAAAAATATGTTTGGATATTGATCCATCCGCCTTATATAAATGTTTGATAATACTGCCGGTAGCATCGATGAATAAACATGCATCGTTTTCAATGACGTATTTTTTATAAACATTTAATTGATGGTTGCTCCAATAACACAGGCACACAAACAAACAAAAGTTGTATGTCCGAGAGACTAGACCCCCCTAACCCCTTGTTTTTTGGTGCTCTGAATCCGAATCCGAGGTCCGTTTAACTCCATCAGGTCCCAGTTTTTTATAACCTCATAAAATATGAAAATTTGGGGTAAATTCGACTTTGTACGGAGAAATCGTTCAACTCTTGGCTGGAATTTAATGAAAACGTTAACCGGTGATATACATATGTCAATGTGCTGAATCCATCACACCTACCTATACTATGAGATACCTTGCATACCTTCTTGAAATATGAGATCACAGCAAGAATGAAACTATATTTACCGTGAGTAGCGCACTCTTTTGCTTTTAAACGTTCTGTGCAAAGGCATTCGTTTTTTTCGCTTTCTCCCTCTTCGTGGTATATCTCTTTTCAGTGTCCAGCAGTAGTCAGCCATCATATTTTCATTCCACCTCCCTTGATATCGGCGTTCCATTTCTCTGATATCTTGATGGAATCGTTCTCCTTGCTCTTCGCTATAATCACCGAGATTTTTTGGGTACCAATCGAGGTGCGAATCCAAGAAATGTATTTTTAAATTCATCAGACATCCCAATTCCTTGAAGTTTTCAGTCATTTTACAGTCTTAGTCTGTGAAAGTGCCCTATGCCACTTTTCAGATACCATTCATTGTTGTAATGAAGCAGCCATCTTTCTACAATATATAAATCCGACGTCAGGAACATTATATTACAAAAGTTTCCTCATTTTCATTTTCGTTTTGGATGCGATGAATCCAAAATGGACCCTCGATTGGCTTCATGACGTAAAAAAACACAATGGTTTCTGTGTTTATGACTCATTTCTCCGATCTACAAAAGAACTTGGATACTTCTTGCGTCCATTACGCGATAAAGTCGTGTTTGAATAGAAACTACTCCTGAATCTGCTGGCATGATAGACAGGCGGGCGATGACAACTGCCCCGAAAGGGGATGTGTAGAATGATTCGCTTTGCGGTCCATCATGTTAACGAACCCAGCGAAGGCGCGCTGCCCTGCAAGGGACGTTAGGGTGCGAGGATGAAGCCGTAGTGTGTTCGACGATGAGTTGACATTGTCCTCATCAAAGTCGGAAAGCCCTGATACTTAGGTCTGGGGAGGTATTAGGGTTATCACCCCTAGGACGGTGGACTCACCTGCGATCGGGACAGGATCCCTAACGTGCTGGTTTTCAATTATACCATGAATTCTAAAAAATCAATTAATCGAAATCACAATTCTCGTCCAAAGCAATTAGTTGAAGCCGCATCTTCTACACATGATTGTAATGGAAAGGCCAACCAATTTTGCTACATTTGTGGTAAATTTGAAATTTCTAAAAACCGACGAGCAATCACGAAGAGAATTAAAAACATTTATAAAAATTGCTTCGGTTGCAAAGTCAGCAATCAAGAAACGAATTGGGTACCGCACTCAATATGCAGTCCTTGTAATATAATGCTGTGTCGTTGGGAAAAAAATCAGGACCAGAAATATTTAAGGTTTAAAGTACCTATGATATGGAGAATACCACTACGTCAGGACCAGTGCTATTTTTGTATGACCAACGTGACCGGGTTCAATAAAAACAATAAATCGAAGATCACTTACGCGGATGTTGAGACAGTAACCAAGCCTGTAATTGCCAACGAAGATCCGGTGTCAAAAATAGAAGACTTAGATAGAGCGACCATGCGTTCTTTCAGAAGCCTCAGTATTGATAAATCCAATGATACCGAAAGCGCAAGTGATGATAATGATGACGACGGCAGTGAGAGTGAACAAAGTGATAAAGACTTTAAACTACGTAATAGAAAAGAGATGCCACAAATATTCACGCAACAAGAACTTAACGATCTTATACGAGACTTGGGATTGCCGAAAGATGGGGCAGAATATTTGGCTACAACATTAAAGAGGAAGAATTTATTGTCAAAAGGAGCAACAGCTTACTTTTATCGAGATCGAGAGAAGGATTTCCGGCAGTATTTCTCTCATAATAAGAAATGTTCATTAGTATTCTGTTCCGATGTCAATGGATTGATGAATGCCTTGAAACCGGATTGTTATAGAGACGAGGAGTGGAGACTATTCATCGACTCTTCTGTGCGTAGTTTGAAAGCTGTTCTGCTCCATAATACAAATAAATATGCGAGTGTTCCAATCGCGCATTCAGTAACCATGAAAGAAGAATATACAAATATCAAGATGGTCCTGAAGAAAATAAAATATGACGAGCATAAATGGCAAATTTGCGGCGATCTAAAAATCACATCCATGATTCTAGGCCAACAATCTGGCTTTACTAAATATCCCTGCTTTCTATGTCTGTGGGATAGCAGAGATCGGAAGAACCACTACCGGAAAAAAGTGTGGCCAGAAAGGAACACAATGAAACCGGGATCCATGAACATCATCAAGGAGTCATTGATTAACAAATCAAAAGTCTTACTTCCGCCTCTCCATATAAAACTTGGTTTAATAAAGCAGTATGTAAAGGCTTTAAATCAGGAAGGTGATTGTTTTCGTTACATAGAACAAAAGTTTCCTAACATCTCTGACACTAAATTAAAGGAGGGAATATTCAACGGCCCTCAGATTCGTACACTGCTGAAAGATGTGATCTTTGTTACAAAAATGAATGATGTCGAAAAAGAAGCATGGCTCAGTTTCAAAAACGTTGTCGGAAATTTTTTAGGAAACCACAGAAGTCCAGATTATAAGGAAGTGGTGGGAAAAATGATTGAAAACTTCAAGGAATTGGGATGTCTGATGAGTTTAAAAATACATTTCTTGGATTCGCACCTCGATTGGTTCCCACAAAATCTCGGTGATTATAGCAAAGAGCAAGGAGAACGATTCCATCAAGATATCAGAGAAATGGAACGCCGATATCAAGGGAAGTGGAATGAAAATATGATGGCTGACTACTGCTGGACACTGAAAAAAGATATACCACGAATAGGGAGAAAGCGAAAGAAACGAATGCCTTTGCACAGAACGTTTGAAAGCAAAAGAGTGCGCTACTCACGGTAAATACAGTTTCATTCTTGCTGTGGTCTCATATTTCAAGAAAGTATGCAAGGTATCTCATAGTATAGGTAGGTGTGATGGATTCAGCACATTGACATATGTATATCACCGGTTAACGTTTTCATTAAATTCCAGCCAAGAGTTGAACGATTTCTCCATACAAAGTCAAATTTACCCCGAATTTTCATATTTTTTGAGGTTATAAAGAAACTAGGACCTGATGGAGTTAAACGGACCTCGGATTCGGATTCAGAGCACCATAAAACAAGGGGATAGGGGGGTCTAGTCTCTCGGACATATAACTTTTGTTTTTTGTGTGCCTGTGTAATTAATATTAATATTAGGAAATTAATTATTATTATATAATTATATTAATAATTAATATTATATAATAAAAATTATTTGATTATTATATATAATTATATGTATATGTATAATTATTATATTATATAATATATAATTAATATGTAAATATATTTCTGAATAAAACTCTAAAAAAACATTCTTATTGCAGGAGATCTGCATGGTGTATCGCAGCCAACAGTGTCTAAGATTGTTGCTTCAGTATCACGAGTTCTGGCAGGTCTGCTGCCAGAATTTATTAAATTTCCACCACGGATAGAAACTCTTCAACAGGAATTTTATAATGTAGCTCGTTTTCCTATGGTTGTGGGATGTATTGATTGTACTCACGTACCAATCAAATGCCCCAACCAGGAACAAGCTGCATTATATGTAAACCGGAAGGGTTTCTATTCGTTAAATATCCAGGTGGTTTGCAATGCTGAACAACATATCTTGGACATTGTTGCTCGATGGAGAGGCAGCGTCCATGATGCACGTATATAGGATTCATGTTCCCTCAAGGATGAATTCGAGGTAATGATTATATTAATTAAGTATAAGTAATATCAAATAAAGAAATTTTTACAACTTGACCAATACCAGCAAATAAACGGGCGAAGTTGGAAGAATATTTTTTAGGGAGAACGTATCTCTTGGTTTGAGATTACAAGATTCCCTTAATCTTCCTCCAACCATACCGTGAATAAATAGGCTAGAAAAATATAGGTCCGAAAAGTCGCTGAAGCAGGAATCGAACTTGCGTCTTTCGCTTGCCGGGCGACTGCTTTAACCATCTAAGCTATTCAGACCCTTTCGATCCCATATTTTTAAATTGCCTTTTAATAGATGTTAGTAAACAATAACTTTCCAACTTCGCCCGTTTATTTGCTGGTATTGGTCAAGTTGTAAAAATTTCTTTATTTGAATTTATTTGACTAGCGATAAAAAATTACCAATTAGTTAATTTAACTCGCTCCTGGACCTAATTATGGAGCTAACACACAATATTAAAATTTACATCTTTCACCGTCGAGAGCCGGTAAAATGTTCTCAAATTATTGTTTACTAACATCTATTAAAAGGCAATTGAAAAATATGGGATCGAAAGGGTCTGAATAGCTTAGATGGTTAAAGCAGTCGCCCGGCAAGCGAAAGACGCAGGTTCGATTCCTGCTTCAGCGACTTTTCGGACCTATATTTTTCTAGCCTATTTATTCACGGTATGGTTGGAGGAAGATTAAGGGAATCTTGTAATCTCAAACCAAGAGATACGTTCCCCCTAAAAAATATTCTTCCAACTTCGCCCGTTTATTTGCTGGTATTGGTCAAGTTGTAAAAATTTCTTTATTTGAATTTATTTGACTAGCGATAAAAAATTACCAATTAGTTAATATAAGTAATATGTTACACACATCATATTCATATATAAAACTGTTATATAATTATATAACTACACACACACACACACACACACACACACACACACACACACATGTATAGTAATCTATATATGAGAATATACATTACTATATGTAAATGGCTAACCTAAAACATTATATAAATTAATTAATAATTAATATATACTTTTAATTTTACAGGCAGGTAGGATAAAAGGTATCTTGCTTGGAGATTCCGGTTACCCTTGCAAGCCATATCTTTTGACTCCTATCCTGAATCCTCGTGATCCTTCTGAGGAGCGTTACAACGCATCCCATGTACGGACCCGGACCATTGTGGAACGTTGCTTTGGTCAATGGAAGGGCATGTTCCGTGCTCTACGGAATGGCATGCAGATATCTCTAACTACAGCAAAAGCAGCCATCATAGCAATGGCTGTTTTATATAATATTCGACAAAAGTTTAAGGATAACGATGCATATGGTATACAATATATAAGCTATTTTTAGATAAATGTCATTTGATATTAAAAATATGAAAAGAAATAAATTATTTTATTTTTTAGACGCAGATTCGGATGAGGATTTGGACGACGAAGAGGATGACCATGTTACAACAAATTCCGAAGCCGAACCAGTGCAGCATGGCCATAATTTCTTTCGTCAAGAGTTTGTGCAACGGCATTTCTCCTAACGGAAAAAGAATATAATCTTTCTTCTACGATAACGCGATGTAACATTATTTTTCAAATTTATGTTAATGATAAAAATTAATTATAAATCTAAAAAGTCTATTCTATTTCGAAACTCTATCATTATTGTATCACGTATTGTATTTACTTTCCGAACCTATGTAGCATTTGATATTTGTGGACATAAAGTACATTCATGTCAATTTTATGTATTTACATTTAATTTGTACCTATCCAATATTTTATTAATTTTAGCTCAATATTTTTTAGTTTTAATAATATTATTAGTATGTATGTATGTATGTATTTGTTCCGTCCCCTTGGGGTTTCGGCTTCCAGTTCAGTACACCTTTTATACAGCTTAAAACTACTTACAAGTTACCTTATCCTAGATTAAAACTATCTTACTCGCTATCTTAAATCTACCTTAAAACTACCTATTTCTAACTTAGAAATAAATCGCAAGAGAGAGAGAGAGTAACCGCTCTTATGCCCTACGGCTTCCAGTTCCACCACGCATTCCACTCACTCCACATTCAACCTCATCCGTTTCACACCTTCCCCTCCCCTCCTCCACATTCCGTCTTCCTTCCTTCTCCTCCTCCACCCCTCTTTCCTTCTCCAGACCTCTCATCCACCACTCTCCCTCCACCTCCTGTCCCAGAATCTCTCTCATTCTTTCCCACCAGCATCCTCCCTCTTCTCTATCTCTGCATTCCTCCAGCACATGTTCCCATGATTCTACTCCCCCCCCGCAGACTCTGCATAGCTTCTTTTCCTCCACTTCCCAATATCTCGCATCCCTCATTTCGTTTCCTAACCTAAACCTGGCTACCCTCCTCCATCTACTTTCCCCCCAACCCTTCTTTAGGTACTTCGGCACCCCTTCTCCCTTAACCTCCCCATACCACCTGTTATACCTCGATTCCCTAATCCTTCCCCATCTGTCCTCCTTCTGTAACTCTCTATCCTTCTGTTCTAAACCTTCATATATTCCCTCCCCTCTTTCCCTTCTCTCTTCCAACTCCTCTACCTTCCCACCCTTAATCTCGAAGAATTTCTTCCTCTCTTCCTCCCAGCCTTTTAACTCCCTTCCCTCTCTCACCCTCCTTTTGATCTCCCAGAAACACTTTCTCACCCATATTCCTCCTTTTCCTTCTTCTAATTTCTTCTCAAAACCCACCGCTCTCTTCCCTGCCGCCAAACGGAATTTATCCTTCCCTATCTCTTCCCTTACCATATACCCCGGCGTACACCAATCCACCCCCAGCGTCCATTTAATCCACCTCTCCTGCATCGCTTCCATTTCCCTCCGTTCTAACCACCCCCATATCTCTGCACCATATTCCATCACTGTTCCTACTAACCTTTCACATAACCATATCCTTCTTTCCCAGTTCTCCGCAAACCTCCTCTTTTCTATCCCCCATACCTGCCTTATTACCGCACCTGCCTTCCTAACTCTCTCCTTAACGTGTGCCTCCTGCCCTCCATTCCGTTGCAACTTGTATCCTAAATACGTGAACTCCTTCACCTCTTCCACCTTTTTCCCTTTCCACCACCAAACCACCTTCTTCAACCTTCCCCCCCCTCTCCTAAACCTCATCACCTTAGTTTTCTCCACGTTAACCTCCAGCCTTTTCTCCTCTAGATATCCCTCCAACTTCCCCATCATATGTACCATCCCTTCTTCATCTTCCGCTAGGAGCACCATATCGTCTGCATACGCTAGGCAATACACCTTCTCCTCCCCTAACTTTATCCCCCCCCATCCTCCCCTTCTCAGAACCTCTTCCACATCTGCTATCAACAGATTAAACAGATGTGGGCTCATCGGACACCCCTGCCTCACACCTCTTGCCGTCCAAAAACTCTCCCCCATTTCCTCCCCTACTCTCACCCTACTCCTTGTCTCTCTATATACTTCCTCGATCCTGCACCTTAACCCTTCCCTTACTCCCCTTTCCCTCATCGCCTTCCCCAACATCTCTCTGTCCACTGAGTCAAACGCAGCCTTCAGGTCCACAAAAGTCGCCACCACCAGCCCCACTCTCCTTCC
The DNA here is from genome assembly GCA_963971435.1 of Lasius platythorax. NCBI lineage: Eukaryota > Metazoa > Arthropoda > Insecta > Hymenoptera > Formicidae > Lasius > Lasius platythorax. Next base: position 2,809,097 of record OZ020544.1, read on the forward strand.
TAATTGCCTATTCACCAAAAAGTTTAACACATACACAATATCCATAACCCCCATCCCTTTCCTAAACCCCGTCTGGCCCGGTGAAAGCATCGCCTTCTCCTCCATCTCCTCTTTTAACCTCTCCGTCAGGACTCCCACGTACACCTTATATAGAGTTGGCATCAATGTCATCCCCCTGTATTCCTCCACTCTCTCTCCCCCTCCCTTTTTCACCAGCGGAACAATCACCCCATCCTTCCACTGCTCCGGCCACCCTTCCCCCCTCCATACTCTATTGCAGAATCTCCATGCCCACTCCTCTATCCTTTCCCCTCCAAGTTTCCACACCTCATTTGGGACCCCATCCGCTCCTGACGCCTTTCCTTTCTTTAATTTTTCTATTACTTTCTTTAGTTCTCCCCTATCTATTTCACCCTCCTCTTCTCCCAAAATCCTCTTCTCCCCTTTTCTTACTACCTTACCCTCCACCCCCCCTAGCAACCTCATGAAGTGCCCCTTCCATTCTTCCATCTTTATCATTTCATTTATCCCTTTCCAGCATTTCCTCTCTCTGTTCACTATCTGCCATACCTCTCCCTCTGTTCTTGCCTCCTGTGCCTCCCTCAACCACCTTCCATTTTCCTCCTCTTTTTTCCTCTTACACAGCAGCTTATATTCACCCCTTAACTTCCTGTATTCTTCTCCACTCCCTCCCTCCTTTCTCCATTTCCTTAGCACCTTCCACACCTCCTTCCTTTTGTCCCCGCATTCCTCATCCCACCATCCTCTCTTTTTTGCCTCTGTACTTTCTTTTTCTCCTTCTTTTAACTCCTCACCAATCTGTTTTATCCTTAGTCCTAGCTCCTCATTTATTTCCCTATCTTCCTCTCCATCCCAGCCTTCAGCCTCCCTGATTCTTTCTCCTCCCCTCTGCGTCCATTTTCCCCTTCCCCGTTTTCCCTTCCTCACACCTGATTTCCTCCACCCCATGCCCTTCCTTCTTATCCATATCACCAAAGGATGGTGATCCGACTCTACAGAATCACCTACCTCCATCCTCACCACCCTTTCCTTCACCCTTTCCTCTCCTATTATATAATCAATAACCGATTCCCCTCTCCCCCCCGTGTACGTAAACTCCCCCTCCTTATCCCCTTCCACACATCCGTTTAGAATCCCCCACCCCGTCTTCTCCAACTCCTCAGTCAGCTTCTTTCCCTCACCGTTTATTTTTCCATCCTTCGACCTTCTTTTTCCAATCTCCCCCTCTTCTCCCCCCCATAACCCTACCCTCGCGTTAAAGTCCCCCCCTATCATTGTCCATACGTTCTCTTCTTGCCCCTCCAACCACTCCTTCATCACTTCCAATTTACCCTCCATGTCTCCATTGATATACACCCCCACTATCCTCCAACTCTCTTCTTCCACCCTCACATTAACCACCATCACCCCTTCCTCTCTCTCTTCTATCTCCTTTACCTTTATATCCGTCAACTCTTCCCTAACCCCCACCACCATTCCTCCCATCGGCCTCCCCTTCTTACTTCTTCTTTTCGCTAATTGCTTCTCCCACCTATATCCTTTCGGAAGTCTTCCCTTCACCCTCTCCCAATTTTTTCCATCCATCCAAGTCTCTACCATTACTACCACATCCCATCCTCTTATTTCTTTCCAAAAACCTTTCCCCTTATACTTTATCCCGGCCACATTCCAAAAACCTACTACCCACTCTCCCACCTCTCCCTTTCTCCTCTTTCTCACCTCTCTCCTTTTACTGTCCCCTGTCCCTCCCCGTTCCTTCCCCTCCCTTTTCTTTTCCTTCCACCACTTTTCTTTTTCCCTTTCCTCCCTCCTTTCTTCTCTCCTTTTTTCTCTTTGTTCCTTAAATCCCCTCTTCCCCCTGCCTTACGCTTTCCTCTCTTATTTCACCCTTCCAGTTCATTAACTTACCTACCTCCTCATCCCATCTCCACCAACAATCATTGATTCTTATTTTTCCATAACCTGTCCATACCCTACTGCCTTTTCTCCTCTCCTCTTCTGCAATCTCCCTTATCTTCCATCTCACTTTCCTCTCCTCCCATGTCAAATCATCCTCAATTCTTATCTTACTACCCTTCAAACTTTTCTTTTTCTCCATTACTTCCCTCTTCTGCTCCCTACTGCCTAACTTCACCACTACCATTCCCCCCTCCTTTCCATACTTCCCTCCCACCCTTCTGACCTCCTCTATCTTTGATTTAACCCCTATCTCTTTTAGGACTTTCTCCACCCCTTTTCTTATCCCCCCCCTCCTCTACTTCTAGGCTACGAATCACTATGTTATTCCTCCTTTCCTCTCTCTCCTTTAACTCCATCTTCCTCCCTATCCCTTTCATTTTATCTACCATTTCCTCATCCATACCCTTCTCTCCTCTTCCCCCTCCCTCAACTGAACCTCCTTCCTCCTTAATCTTTCTCTCTAACTTCCCTTCCATTTCTTGTATCCTCATTTCCAGGCCTTGAATCTTTTCCTTCATCTCCCTCTTCTCCTTCTTCCATTTCTCCTCCCTTTGCCGTATCTCCTCTCTCATTTTCCCCATTTCGTCGCTAATTCTCCCCATCACTTTCTCTCCCATTACCCCGAACATTTCTTCCAGTTCCTTCCTCCCCAGGCTTCTCCCAATTTCTTGTAACCCCTCCACTTTCTTACTTCTTTTTGAACTCCAATCCTCCTCTTCTACTTCCTCTCCCTCCAACCCCCCTCTCTTTCTTTTCCAAAACTCCTCCAAACATCCCGTACTTCCCCTTCTTTCTTTACCCAACTCCTCTACCTTCTTTGGCCTTCCCACCCTCTTTTTTTCTTCATCCCCCACTATCTTCTTTCCCTCTCCCTCCATTCTTTTCTTTTCCCCCCTTTTAACTTTGCTAAAGAACTTCTATCTATTTCTCCGCTGGCTCAAAATGCTCCGTCTCACTCTAATACCTGCTACCACTTGCGCCTGCGCCTATCTCACCTCGCCTGCCTGTCGCCTATCTACTATCTTACTTATCCCCGCCTAACGCCGGCCGCTCGCGCTCGAGCAGAACCCGCCTTCAACCTCCCACCGCCTATCTTCTAAACACTTTACCACAGGCCCAGCGCCTCGTGCTAGCCTCGCTCTCCTACCCGCCACCTAACCTACTATATCTTTTTCCCTCACGTACTACTCCACCCCTCTCTCGTATTCACCTTCCCTTCCCCTCCGCCTTCCTCTCGTATACCACAAGCGCCTCCACCCGTACCACACGCTCACAGCTCACTCCTTTCTTCGCTCTTACACCCATTTCTAACACACTCTTACACACCTGTCACTCGCACACAGTCCGGAACCGGAAGCCAATAATATTATTAGTAATTTTACTATTATTAGTTTAGAACTATTATTAATTTTAGCATTATCAATATAATTCAAATTTTATTAGCAATTTCAATTATATATATATATATATATTGTTGTGTATATATGTATATACATACATATATATATAAAATAAAAATAACTTAAAAATAACATTTAGAAAATTACTTTCTTCATTAACATTAGGATAATCAAAATTAATAATTTTAAAATATTTTTCTTACGTATTAAATCATGCACTTTCTAAATTTTTATGTGCGCAGATGTAACATTTTAATTAATAAATGATATAATTTAATAATTACTATTAATAAATAATAAAAGGAAACAATAAAAGCATTATATTTTTATATCAATAAATATATATTTAAACATGAGGCTTCCGGTTCCGGACTGTGTGCGAGTGACAGGTGTGTAAGAGTGTGATAGAAATTGGTGAAAGAGCGAAGGAAGGAGTGAGCTGTGAGCGTGTGGTACGAGTGGAGGCGCTTGTGGTATACGAGAGGAAGGCTGAGGGGAAGGGAAGGTGAATACGGGAGAGGGGAGGAGTAGTACGTGAGGGAAAAAGATATAGTAGGTTAGGTGGCGGGTAGGAGAGCGTGGCTAGCACGAGGCGCTGGGCCTGTGGTAAAGTGTTTAGAAGATAGGCGGCGGGAGGTTGAAGGCGGGTTTCGCTCGAGCGCGAGCGGCCGGCGTTAGGCGGGGATAAGAGCTCTCTTAAGCTAGCAGAACCAAATCAGCAGAATCGAATGCGACCTATCGGGTTATTTAGTACTCATTTTGTACTAATTTGTACCACAAATAATAAATTTGTACCTCATGCCATTTTCTTGTAGATCGTGGCGCTGCTAGCTTAATATTAAGCTAGCAGGACCACATTTAAAAAAAAGATAATAAAAAAAACAAGGACAGAAATGCAAAAAGCTGAATTTGTACTAATTTGTACCACCAAAAAAAAATTAATACATTCATCCCTTCTGCTTCAAAACATTTTTAAATCGTGGCGCTGCTAGCTTAATATTAAGCTAGCAGGACCATATTAAAAAAAAAAGATAATAAGAAAAACAAGGACAGAAATGCAAAAGGCTGAATTTGTAATAATTTGTACCACCAAAAAAAATTAATACATTATCCCTTCTGCTTCAAAATAACTTTTAATTAAATTCAACCCTATTCAGCTCAAGAGTAAAGTACTCTTTCCTATCAGTATATTCAATCGCTACTTGTGAAATAACCGCGGCATAATTTGTACCACCAAAATGTAAAAAGTATCATATTTTATACTTTTCCTATTTTTTCAAAAACTACTCACAACTCCTTTCAATCTTAAGAGTAAGTCAAAAGTACTTTTCGCCACGAGCAGAATCAATCGCCGCATTTTGTACTAATTTGTACCACAAAAAATAATTTTGTACCTCGTACCATTTGAGAAAAAAATCGTGATCTTGTTAACTTATATATATTGTTGCGCCCCTTCGGATCTGCATCCTCACTCTCAGATCTACATTTCAAGATCATCCCCTATACGTTTCCGGGAGATCGTCGTCAAGAGGGTTGTTGATAAACAACCCCCGGGTTACTTTTGTTTTCCATCGCCATGTCAGTCTTGGTCTAGCTGTCATACCGTATTGACGTTACGAGACCTCTGACTATTTTCTCAATTATAATTGTATTTCTTTTCCTTGTATCTCTTGTGGTCGTCGCATTAAATTATATTGCGTCCATAAGTGTCTTAATTTATTTCGTGCGCGATAGAGAGTGCTTGTGTGAGTGAGATATCTTGCGAGATATCGTCAGAGGCGTCCGAGGGACGCAACAATATAATATAATATAAATATAAAGCTATCAGAATGAAAACCATTAAAAAGCAGGAAATAAAAATAAATCAATTAGTATTAATGATAGTATTAATTAACTTAATTATTAATATTTATCTCCAATATTTTTCTCGCCTATTTTTCTACAGGGGGTAAGGGGAATATGGGAATTCAGTAATCTTGAATTGAGATACAATTCCCAATTAAAAGTCTTAGCAGTGTCTAAGCAAAATTCGTGCTCGCGCACACTATTTAATTACAGCGAAAAATTAATTTTCGCTGTAATTTACGTACCGTTATCCGCGTTCGGCTCTCATGACCAATTTATTCAATATTTATTAATATTTATGTCATTGAATTTATATAAATTTTTATTAATAAAAATATAATCATACTCGATATTTAATAAAATTTATATTATTTTTAGATTTAATGTTTCATAATTTAACTATAAATTACATTTAAAAATTTTTAGTTGTGTTTTTTAAAGTAAACTAATAAATCTTTAATACAAAAATTCCGAAAATAAAGTTAATAATATTAATAGATAGGCAATAGAAACCAACGTAAACTAATAAATTCACTGTGAAGAATATAACATGTTTTTGTTATGAATTATACTTTTTTTAAGAGCAGATATTAAAAATGTTAAAAAATTTTTAATGGTGCTTTTAAAAAGGCAACTAGAAAAATCGATTTAATATTAAAATGGCAATTTGACATTTTTTTAACTTGCTTCAGTTTCTCTCTTTCAACATTTGTAAAGAAAAATTGTTATAACAAGATAGCAAATTGAAAAGAAGACTCATTTTTGTCTTGAAAAACAAAATTTATATAAAAATATACGATTTATTATTTACTTGTCTTAATTTTGCAAAGATAAAAATGCATGTTTGAGGAAATAAATATTTTACATAACCATAATAAATATAATTCAAAAACATACATTATAAGTTATATGTATCATATTAACGTTATATATTATATATTATATTGTATAATATAATATATCGTGTATAATATAATATATGTACTCTGTGTTGTGTGTATACATATATATATAAAATAATTTATATTGTATTATATATACAATATTTAATGCTTAAATATAATGCTTGCGTCGGATAAATGGCAACCACTAGGCCGCAATCGCGCTGCTTAACGCACAAAACAAGAGAACGTAATCTCGCCGCTTGACATTTATTTCAAGTGTATATCCATCATTAGTCAGTAGCAGACTAACCTCGATTGTCAGTATATTGAGAACTTACATAGGATCATATCGACATTATTCATTTATTAGTTTTTAACTCAAAGTAAAATACACAATTTTGATCATGCCTCCAGTACGTGGCAGACCGGGAAAAGTTAATCCCGAAAAAATGAAAGAAGAAATCTTAAAATATAAAGATATTGTAAAACACAATAATAGTATTGTTTCTAAAACAGATGATGTGTGGAGTGCTATAGCGCAAGACTTAAAAAATAAAGTGACCACTAAGGCCCGTATTCTCAACTCACATTTAGAGGCACATTTAAAGCGTCACATTTAGAGGCGCAGATAAATGTACTAGTAATACGACTAAAGTCAGTCGTATTCTCATCGCACATTTATAGCACCTTTAACTTAGAGGTACATTTATGACTACCGTGTTATACATATATCATGCTTATTACGCGCTTACGGCACTGTGATTGGCCGTCAAATAGTTCATTATGGCTGCGTTCCGCAATTCACTGACAGTACTGCCAGCATATCGTCATCTTTGTTGTTCATCGAAAATAAGACAAGGATGTTGGCAACAAGGACAACATGTTGGCAGTATTGTCAGTGAATTTTGGAACACATCTATCACGCGCCATAAGTTAAATTTGCCAACTTCACTTCGATTTCTCTTTCGACGCCACTACAACACAAAACGCAAAGTAAGTATATAAAAATATAATAATTACATTGAAAATATTAATATAAAAAATAAAATTAATTATAATTTATTATATTATATATTAGATGTCTGAGAAATTAAAAAGACGTGAAAACTTCTCGCAAGAAGAAAAAGAAATAATTATAAATTATGTCAAGAGGAATGGCACTATATTAGAAGATAAAAGTGGCAATGCAAAAATGCATATTGCAAAAAAGCAAAAATGGAAGGAATTAGAAGAAGAACTAAAAGCATTGGGTTCGACACGAACGTGGGCGGAATTAAGAACTGCGTACCAACGTTGGAAAGTGATGGCAAAGAAAAATGTTACAGCGTACAGGAAATATTTGAAGAGCACTGGCGGTGGACCATCCATTCAAAAGCCATCGGAGATGGATTTTAACAGAAATCGCGGAAATTTGTCCCGAGGACTTTGATATGGATGAAAGTATCCACAACAGTGATGGTCAAGTAAGTTTTATATAAAAGTTATATGCTATTAAAAATTAAAATTAAAAAATTTAAATTTTATTATTTATATCTTTAATTGTATATATCCGTCTGTGTATGCGTGTGGTGTGTATATGTTGTTTGCAAGCATGTGTGTAAATTATTTTTAATATAATTTGTAAATAATTCTTATGTATATATTTATTTTTTATTTATTTATATTAGATATATATATATTCATAATTATATTTACTTTATATAAATATATATATATATATATATATATATACACATACACAAGAAAAATATATTTTAATACGTTTTCACTTCAACATATTTATATATTTAAATATATTTTTTATATTTACGACGCAAATATGATAAATAATTTAATACATATAATTTTATTTATTTGTTATAGAGACTCACGATTTAACAGAATATTGAATACGATGATGAATTAATTTTAGATTCTGCAACTGGGTAAGATTTACAAAAAATGTTATATATATATATATATATATATATATATATATATATATGAATTTAAATCTAAAATAAATAAATTATTAATTTTTATTATTAAGCAAATAATACTTTTTAGAACTTTTATACTTCTGGAGGATGGCACTTTAGAGTCCACAGCCATCAATGTTGAAGAGCCGACAGCAGGACCCTCTTCTTTGGTCAGGCCATTGGAAGATAAATCTAATGAGCCTGTACCAAAGAAGAGAAAAAAAGAAATGACTGCTTACGAAGAGGCTCTACTAGAGTTGCAGAAGGAAAAGCATAATAAGACCATGGAGTTCATGAAACTCGAACATGAAGCAAAGATACAATCTATATTGGCAGAACAAAAACAAAAACAAGAAATACATGAATTACAGATGAAAGAATTATTATTACGAGTTAAAAAATATCAAAATGACAATACTGACTTTTTTTAGGCCTCAAAATTTATAAGAAATGATCACTATAAAATCTAATGCTTCATGATCGATTTGTTTCAGAACTCCCTCTTCAAAAAAAAATTTTTCTTTGCTGTCACTTCCTGTTTATTTTCTTCCTTCCATTTTTGCTTTTTGACATACTTTAATGTGTATTGTCTTTATATAAAAACTGTATAATTCTGTTTGATATATGTATATTTCTTCCTTCTTGATAATAATAATAAGTTAATATAATAATAATAAGTTAAGTAAATTAATATAATATAATATACATTATTATATATAATAAAATATTATAAATTTATATTTATATTTTTATAAATATGTTTAAATATATGTATGGATGTATTTATTCCGTCCCCTTGGGGTTTCGGCTTCCAGTTACATTCACCTTTTACATAGCTTAACCTACTTACAGTTACCTTATCCTATATTAAAGACTACCTTATATCTTAAAACTACCTTAAAACTACTTATTTCTAACTTAAAATTAGTTCGCAAGAGAGAGAGAGAGTAACCGCTCTTAAGCCCTACGACTTCCGGTTCCACCACGCATCCCACTCACTCCACATTCAACCTCATTCGGTTCACACCTTTCCCTCCCCTTCTCCACATTCCGTCTTCCTTCCTTCTCCTCCTCCACCCCTCTTTCCTTCTCCAGACCTCTCATCCACCACTCTCCCTCCCCCTCCTGTCTCAGAATCTCCCTCATTCTTTCCCACCAACATCCTCCCTCTTCTCTATCTCTGCATTCCTCCAGCACATGATTCCATGATTCTATTCCCCCCCCGCAGACTCTGCATAACTTCTTTTCCTCCACTTCCCAATATCTCGCATCCCTCATTTCATTCCCTAACCTAAACCTGGCTACCCTCCTCCATCTACTTTCCCCCCAACCCTTCTTTAGGTACTTCGGCACCCCTTCTCCCTTAACCTCCCCGTACCACCTGTTATACCTCGATTCCCTAATCCTTTCCCATCTGTCCTCCTTCTGTAACTCTCTATCCTTTTGTTCCAATCCTTCATATATTCCCTCCCCTCTTTCCCTTCTCTCTTCCAACTCCTCTACCTTCCTACCCCTAATCTCGAAGAATTTCTTCCTCTCTTCTTCCCAGCCTTTTAACTCCCTTCCCTCTCTCACCCTCCTTTTAATCTCCCAGAAACATTTTCTCGCCCATATTCCTCCTTTTCCTTCCTCTAATTTCTTCTCAAAACCCACCGCTCTCTTCCCTGCCGCCAAACGAAATTTATCCTTCCCTATCTCTTCCCTTACCATATACCCCGGCGTACACCAATGTACCTACCCCCAGCGTCCATTTAATCCACCTCTCCTGCATCGCTTCCATCTCCCTCCGTTCTAACCACCCCCATATCTCTGCACCATATTCCATCACTGTTCCTACTAACCTTTCACATAACCATATCCTTCTTTCCCAGTTCTCCGCAAACCTCCTCTTCCCTATCCCCCATACCTGCCTTATTACCGCACCTGCCTTCCTAACTCTCTCCTTAACGTGTGCCTCCTGCCCTCCATTTCGTTGCAACTTGTATCCTAAATACGTGAACTCCTTCACTTCTTCCACCTTTTTCCCTTTCCACCACCAAACCGCCTTCTTCAACCTTCCCCCCTCTCTTAAACCTCATCACCTTAGTCTTCTCCACGTTAACCTCCAGCCTTTTCTCCTCTAGATATCCCTCCAACTTCCCCATCATATGTACCATCCCTTCTTCATCTTCCGCTAGGAGCACCATATCGTCTGCATACGCTAGGCAGTATACCTTCTCCTCTCCTAACTTTATCCCCCCCATCCTCCCCTCCTCAGAACCTCTTCCACATCTGCTATCAACAGATTAAACAGATGTGGGCTCATCGGGCACCCCTGCCTCACACCTCTTGCCGTCCAAAAACTCTCCCCCACTTTCTCCCCTACTCTCACTCTACTCCTTGTCTCTCCATATACTTCCTCGATCCTGCACCTTAACCCTTCTCTCACTCCCCTCTCCCTCATCGCCCTCCCCAACATCTCTCTGTCCACCGAGTCAAACGCAGCCTTCAGGTCCACAAAAGTCGCCACCACCATCCCCCTTCTCCTTCCTAATTGCCTATTCATCAAAAAGTTTAACACATACACATTATCCATAACCCCCATCCCTTTCCTAAACCCCGTCTGACCTGGCGGAAGCATCGCCTTCTCCTCCATCTCCTCTTTTAACCTCCCCGTCAGGACTCCCACGTACACCTTGTATAGAGTTGGCATCAATGTCACCCCCCTGTATTCCTCCACTCTCTCTCCCCCTCCCTTTTTCACCAGCGGAACAATCACCCCATCCTTCCACTGCTCCGGCCACCCTTTCCCCCTCCATACTCTATTGCAGAATCTCCATGCCCACTCCTCTATCCTTTCCCTTCCAAGTTTCCACACTTCATTCGGGACCCCATCCGCTCCTGACGCCTTTCCTTTCTTTAACCTTTCTATTACTCTCTTTAGTTCTCCCCTACTTATTTCACCCTCCTCTTCCCCCGAATTCCTCCTCTACCCTCCTTTTACTACCTTGCCCTCCACCCCCCTAGCAACCTCATAAAGTGCCCCTTCCATTCTTCCATCTTTATCATTTCATTTATCCCTTTCCAGCACTTCCTCTCTTTGTTCACTATCTGCCATACCTCTCCCTCTGTCTTTGCCTCCTGCGCCTCCCTCAACCACCTTCCATTTTCCTCCTCTTTTTCCTCTTACACAGCAGCTTATATTCTCCCCTTAACTTCCTGTATTCTTCTCCACTTCCCCCCTCCTTTCTCCATTTCCTTAGCACCTTCCACACCTCCTTCCTTTTGTCCTCGCATTCCTCATCCCACCATCCTCTCCTTTTTGCCTCTGTACATTATTTTTCTCCTTCTTTTAACTTCTCCCTAATCTGTTTTATCCTTAGTCCTAGCTCCTCATTTATTTCCCTATCTTCCTCTCCATCCCAGCCTTCAGTCTCCCTGATTCTTTCTCCTCCCCTCTGCGTCCATTTGCCCCTTCCCCATTTTCCCTTCCTCACACCTGATCTCCTCCGCCCCAAGCCCTTCCTTCTTATCCATATCACCAAAGGATGGTGATCCGACTCTACAGAATCACCTACCTCCATCCTCACCACCCTTTTCTTCACCCTTTCCTCTCCTATTATATAATCTATAACCGATTCCCCTTTCCCCCCCGTGTACGTAAACTCCCCCTCCTCATCCCCTTCCACACTTCCGTTTAGAATCCCCCACCCCGTCCTCTCCAACTCCTCAGTCAGCCTCTTTCCCTTACCGTTTATTTTTCCATCCTTCGACCTTCTTTTTCCAATCTCCCCCCCATAACCCTACCCTCGCGTTAAAGTCCCCCCCTATCATTGTCCATACGTTCTCTTCATGCCCCTCCAGCCACTCCTTCATCACTTCCAACTTACCCTCCATGTCCCCATTGATATACACCCCCACTATCCTCCAACTCTCTTCCCCCACCCTCACATTAACCACCATCACCCCTTCCTCTCTCTCTTCTATCTCCTTTACCATTATATCCGTCAACTCTTCCCTAACCCCCACCAACATTCCTCCCATCGGCCTCCCCTTCTTACTTCTTCTTTTTGCTAATTGCTTCTCCCACCTATATCCCTTCGGAAGTCTTCTCTTCACCCTCTCCCAATTTTTTCCATCCATCCAAGTTTCTACCATTACTACCACATCCCATCCTCTTATTTCTTTCCAAAAACCTTTCTCCTTATTCTTTACCCCGGCCACATTCCAAAAACCTACTACCCACTCTCCCACTTCTCCCTTTCTTTTCTTTCTCACCTCTCCCCTTTTACTGTCCCCTGTCCCTCCCCGTTCCTTCCCCTCCCTTTTCTTTTCCCTCCACCACCTTTCCTTCTCCCTTTCCTCCCTTCTTTCACCTCTCCTTTTTTCTTTGTTCCTTAAATCCCCTCTTCCTTCGGCCTTACGCTTTCCTCTCTTATTTCACCCTTCCAGTTCATTAACTTACCTACCTCCTCATCCCATCTCCACCAACATTCATTGATTCTTATTTTTCCATAGCCTGTCCATACCCTACTGCCTTTTCTCCTTTCCTCTTCTGCAATCTCCCTTATCTTCCATCTCACTTTCCTCTCCTCCCATGTCAAATCATCCTCAATTCTTATCTTTCTACCCTTCAAACTTTTTTTCTCTCCATAATTTCCCTCTTCTGCTCCCTACTGCCTAACTTCACTACCATTCCTTTCTTTTTCCCATACTTCCCTCCCACCTTTCTGACCTCCTCTATCTTTGTTTTAACCCCTATCTCTTTTAAAATTTTCTCCACCCCTTCTCTTATCCCCCCTCCCCTTCCTTTAGGCTACGAATCACTATGTTATTCCTTTTTTCCTCTGTCTCCTTTAGCTCCATCTTCCTCCCTATCCCTTTCATTTTATCTACCATTTCCTCATCCATACCCTTCCCCCCTCTTCCCCCTTCCTCAACTAAACCTCCTCCCTCCTTAATCTTTCTCTCTAACCTCGCTTCCATTTCTTGTATCCTCATTTCCAGGCCTTGTATCTTTTCCTTCATCTCCCTCTTCTCCTCCCTCCATTTCTCCTCCCTTTGCCGTATCTCCTCTCTCATTTTCCCCATCTCGTCGCTAATTCTCCCCATCTCGTCGCTAATTCTCCCCATCACTTTCTCTCCCATTACCCCAATCATTTCTTCCAATTCCTCCCTCCCCAGGCTTCTCCCATATTCTTGCAACCCCTCCCTTTTCTTACTTCTTTTTAAACTCCAATCCTCCTCCTCTACTTCTTCTTCCTCTGTCCCCCCTCTCTTTCTTTTCCAAAACTCCTCCAAACATCCCGTACTTCCCCTTCTTTCTTTACCCAACTCCTCTACCTTCTTTGGCCTTCCTACCCTCTTTTTCTCTTCATCCCCCACTATCTTCTTTCCCTCCCCCTCCATTCTTTTTCTTTCCCCCTTTTAACTTTACTAAAAAACTTCTATCTATTGCTCCGCTGGCTCAACTCGCTCCGTCTCACTCTAATACCTGCTGCCACTCGCGCCTGCGCCTATCTCACCTCGACTGCCTATCGCCTATCTACTATCTTACTTATCCCCGCCTAACGCCGGCCGCTCGCGCTCGAGCGAAACCCGCCTTCAACCTCCCGCCGCCTATCTTCTAAACACTTTACCACAGGCCCAGCGCCTCGTGCTAGCCACGCTCTCCTACCCGCCACCTAACCTACTATATCTTTTTCCCTCACGTACTACTCCTCCCCTCTCCCGTATTCACCTTCCCTTCCCCTCAGCCTTCCTCTCGTATACCACAAGCGCCTCCACTCGTACCACACGCTCACAGCTCACTCCTTCCTTCGCTCTTACACCAATTTCTATCACACTCTTACACACCTGTCACTCGCACACAGTCCGGAACCGGAAGCCTCATGTTTAAATATATATTTATTGATATAAAAATATAATGCTTTTATTGTTTCCTTTTATTATTTATTAATAGTAATTATTAAATTATATCATTTATTAAATAAAATGTTACATCTGCGCACATAAAAATTTAGAAAGTGCATAATTTAATACGTAAGAAAAATATTTTAAAATTATTAATTTTGATTATCCTAATGTTAATGAAGAAAGTAATTTTCTAAATGTTATTTTTAAGTTATTTTTATTTTATATATATATGTATGTATATACATATATACACAACAATATATATATATATATATATATATATATATATATATATAATTGAAATTGCTAATAAAATTTGAATTATATTGATAATGCTAAAATTAATAATAGTTCTAAACTAATAATAGTAAAATTACTAATAATATTATTAAAACTAAAAAATATTGAGCTAAAATTAATAAAATATTGGATAGGTACAAATTAAATGTAAATACATAAAATTGACATAAATGTACTTTATGTCCACAAATATCAAATGCTACATAGGTTCGGAAAGTAAATACAATACGTGACAATAATGATAGAATTTCGAAATGGAATAGACTTTTTAGATTTATAATTAATTTTTATCATTAACATAAATTTGAAAAATAATGTTACATCGCGTTATCGTAGAAGAAAGATTATATTCTTTTTCCGTTAGGAGAAATGCCGTTGCACAAACTCTTGACGAAAGAAATTATGGCCATGCTGCACTGGTTCGGCTTCGGAATTTGTTGTAACATGGTCATCCTCTTCGTCGTCCAAATCCTCATCCGAATCTGCGTCTAAAAAATAAAATAATTTATTTCTTTTCATATTTTTAATATCAAATGACATTTATCTAAAAATAGCTTATATATTGTATACCATATGCATCGTTATCCTTAAACTTTTGTCGAATATTATATAAAACAGCCATTGCTATGATGGCTGCTTTTGCTGTAGTTAGAGATATCTGCATGCCATTCCGTAGAGCACGGAACATGCCCTTCCATTGACCAAAGCAACGTTCCACAATGGTCCGGGTCCGTACATGGGATGCGTTGTAACGCTCCTCAGAAGGATCACGAGGATTCAGGATAGGAGTCAAAAGATATGGCTTGCAAGGGTAACCGGAATCTCCAAGCAAGATACCTTTTATCCTACCTGCCTGTAAAATTAAAAGTATATATTAATTATTAATTAATTTATATAATGTTTTAGGTTAGCCATTTACATATAGTAATGTATATTCTCATATATAGATTACTATACATGTGTGTGTGTGTGTGTGTGTGTGTGTGTGTGTGTGTGTGTGTAGTTATATAATTATATAACAGTTTTATATATGAATATGATGTGTGTAACATATTACTTATATTAACTAATTGGTAATTTTTTATCGCTAGTCAAATAAATTCAAATAAAGAAATTTTTACAACTTGACCAATACCAGCAAATAAACGGGCGAAGTTGGAAGAATATTTTTTAGGGGGAACGTATCTCTTGGTTTGAGATTACAAGATTCCCTTAATCTTCCTCCAACCATACCGTGAATAAATAGGCTAGAAAAATATAGGTCCGAAAAGTCGCTGAAGCAGGAATCGAACCTGCGTCTTTCGCTTGCCGGGCGACTGCTTTAACCATCTAAGCTATTCAGACCCTTTCGATCCCATATTTTTCAATTGCCTTTTAATAGATGTTAGTAAACAATAATTTGAGAACATTTTACCGGCTCTCGACGGTGAAAGATGTAAATTTTAATATTGTGTGTTAGCTCCATAATTAGGTCCAGGAGCGAGTTAAATTAACTAATTGGTAATTTTTTATCGCTAGTCAAATAAATTCAAATAAAGAAATTTTTACAACTTGACCAATACCAGCAAATAAACGGGCGAAGTTGGAAAGTTATTGTTTACTAACATCTATTAAAAGGCAATTTAAAAATATGGGATCGAAAGGGTCTGAATAGCTTAGATGGTTAAAGCAGTCGCCCGGCAAGCGAAAGACGCAAGTTCGATTCCTGCTTCAGCGACTTTTCGGACCTATATTTTTCTAGCCTATTTATTCACGGTATGGTTGGAGGAAGATTAAGGGAATCTTGTAATCTCAAACCAAGAGATACGTTCTCCCTAAAAAATATTCTTCCAACTTCGCCCGTTTATTTGCTGGTATTGGTCAAGTTGTAAAAATTTCTTTATTTGATATTACTTATACTTAATTAATATAATCATTACCTCGAATTCATCCTTGAGGGAACATGAATCCTATATACGTGCATCATGGACGCTGCCTCTCCATCGAGCAACAATGTCCAAGATATGTTGTTCAGCATTGCAAACCACCTGGATATTTAACGAATAGAAACCCTTCCGGTTTACATATAATGCAGCTTGTTCCTGGTTGGGGCATTTGATTGGTACGTGAGTACAATCAATACATCCCACAACCATAGGAAAACGAGCTACATTATAAAATTCCTGTTGAAGAGTTTCTATCCGTGGTGGAAATTTAATAAATTCTGGCAGCAGACCTGCCAGAACTCGTGATACTGAAGCAACAATCTTAGACACTGTTGGCTGCGATACACCATGCAGATCTCCTGCAATAAGAATGTTTTTTTAGAGTTTTATTCAGAAATATATTTACATATTAATTATATATTATATAATATAATAATTATACATATACATATAATTATATATAATAATCAAATAATTTTTATTATATAATATTAATTATTAATATAATTATATAATAATAATTAATTTCCTAATATTAATATTAATTACACAGGCACACAAAAAACAAAAGTTATATGTCCGAGAGACTAGACCCCCCTATCCCCTTGTTTTATGGTGCTCTGAATCCGAATCCGAGGTCCGTTTAACTCCATCAGGTCCTAGTTTCTTTATAACCTCAAAAAATATGAAAATTCGGGGTAAATTTGACTTTGTATGGAGAAATCGTTCAACTCTTGGCTGGAATTTAATGAAAACGTTAACCGGTGATATACATATGTCAATGTGCTGAATCCATCACACCTACCTATACTATGAGATACCTTGCATACTTTCTTGAAATATGAGACCACAGCAAGAATGAAACTGTATTTACCGTGAGTAGCGCACTCTTTTGCTTTCAAACGTTCTGTGCAAAGGCATTCGTTTCTTTCGCTTTCTCCCTATTCGTGGTATATCTCTTTTCAGTGTCCAGCAGTAGTCAGCCATCATATTTTCATTCCACTTCCCTTGATATCGGCGTTCCATTTCTCTGATATCTTGATGGAATCGTTCTCCTTGCTCTTTGCTATAATCACCGAGATTTTGTGGGAACCAATCGAGGTGCGAATCCAAGAAATGTATTTTTAAACTCATCAGACATCCCAATTCCTTGAAGTTTTCAATCATTTTTCCCACCACTTCCTTATAATCTGGACTTCTGTGGTTTCCTAAAAAATTTCCGACAACGTTTTTGAAACTGAGCCATGCTTCTTTTTCGACATCATTCATTTTTGTAACAAAGATCACATCTTTCAGCAGTGTACGAATCTGAGGGCCGTTGAATATTCCCTCCTTTAATTTAGTGTCAGAGATGTTAGGAAACTTTTGTTCTATGTAACGAAAACAATCACCTTCCTGATTTAAAGCCTTTACATACTGCTTTATTAAACCAAGTTTTATATGGAGAGGCGGAAGTAAGACTTTTGATTTGTTAATCAATGACTCCTTGATGATGTTCATGGATCCCGGTTTCATTGTGTTCCTTTCTGGCCACACTTTTTTCCGGTAGTGGTTCTTCCGATCTCTGCTATCCCACAGACATAGAAAGCAGGGATATTTAGTAAAGCCAGATTGTTGGCCTAGAATCATGGATGTGATTTTTAGATCGCCGCAAATTTGCCATTTATGCTCGTCATATTTTATTTTCTTCAGGACCATCTTGATATTTGTATATTCTTCTTTCATGGTTACTGAATGCGCGATTGGAACACTCGCATATTTATTTGTATTATGGAGCAGAACAGCTTTCAAACTACGCACAGAAGAGTCGATGAATAGTCTCCACTCCTCGTCTCTATAACAATCCGGTTTCAAGGCATTCATCAATCCATTGACATCGGAACAGAATACTAATGAACATTTCTTATTATGAGAGAAATACTGCCGGAAATCCTTCTCTCGATCTCGATAAAAGTAAGCTGTTGCTCCTTTTGACAATAAATTCTTCCTCTTTAATGTTGTAGCCAAATATTCTGCCCCATCTTTCGGCAATCCCAAGTCTCGTATAAGATCGTTAAGTTCTTGTTGCGTGAATATTTGTGGCATCTCTTTTCTATTACGTAGTTTAAAGTCTTTATCACTTTGTTCACTCTCACTGCCGTCGTCATCATTATCATCACTTGCGCTTTCGGTATCATTGGATTTATCAATACTGAGGCTTCTGAAAGAACGCATGGTCGCTCTATCTAAGTCTTCTATTTTTGACACCGGATCTTCGTTGGCAATTACAGGCTTGGTTACTGTCTCAACATCCGCGTAAGTGATCTTCGATTTATTGTTTTTATTGAACCCGGTCACGTTGGTCATACAAAAATAGCACTGGTCCTGACGTAGTGGTATTCTCCATATCATAGGTACTTTAAACCTTAAATATTTCTGGTCCTGATTTTTTTCCCAACGACACAGCATTATATTACAAGGACTGCATATTGAGTGCGGTACCCAATTCGTTTCTTGATTGCTGACTTTGCAACCGAAGCAATTTTTATAAATGTTTTTAATTCTCTTCGTGATTGCTCGTCGGTTTTTAGAAATTTCAAATTTACCACAAATGTAGCAAAATTGGTTGGCCTTTCCATTACAATCATGTGTAGAAGATGCGGCTTCAACTAATTGCTTTGGACGAGAATTGTGATTTCGATTAATTGATTTTTTAGAATTCATGGTATAATTGAAAACCAGCACGTTAGGGATCCTGTCCCGATCGCAGGTGAGTCCACCGTCCTAGGGGTGATAACCCTAATACCTCCCCAGACCTAAGTATCAGGGCTTTCCGACTTTGATGAGGACAATGTCAACTCATCGTCGAACACACTACGGCTTCATCCTCGCACCCTAACGTCCCTTGCAGGGCAGCGCGCCTTCGCTGGGTTCGTTAACATGATGGACCGCAAAGCGAATCATTCTACACATCCCCTTTCGGGGCAGTTGTCATCGCCCGCCTGTCTATCATGCCAGCAGATTCAGGAGTAGTTTCTATTCAAACACGACTTTATCGCGTAATGGACGCAAGAAGTATCCAAGTTCTTTTGTAGATCGGAGAAATGAGTCATAAACACAGAAACCATTGTGTTTTTTTACGTCATGAAGCCAATCGAGGGTCCATTTTGGATTCATCGCATCCAAAACGAAAATGAAAATGAGGAAACTTTTGTAATATAATGTTCCTGACGTCGGATTTATATATTGTAGAAAGATGGCTGCTTCATTACAACAATGAATGGTATCTGAAAAGTGGCATAGGGCACTTTCACAGACTAAGACTGTAAAATGACTGAAAACTTCAAGGAATTGGGATGTCTGATGAATTTAAAAATACATTTCTTGGATTCGCACCTCGATTGGTACCCAAAAAATCTCGGTGATTATAGCGAAGAGCAAGGAGAACGATTCCATCAAGATATCAGAGAAATGGAACGCCGATATCAAGGGAGGTGGAATGAAAATATGATGGCTGACTACTGCTGGACACTGAAAAGAGATATACCACGAAGAGGGAGAAAGCGAAAAAAACGAATGCCTTTGCACAGAACGTTTAAAAGCAAAAGAGTGCGCTACTCACGGTAAATATAGTTTCATTCTTGCTGTGATCTCATATTTCAAGAAGGTATGCAAGGTATCTCATAGTATAGGTAGGTGTGATGGATTCAGCACATTGACATATGTATATCACCGGTTAACGTTTTCATTAAATTCCAGCCAAGAGTTGAACGATTTCTCCGTACAAAGTCGAATTTACCCCAAATTTTCATATTTTATGAGGTTATAAAAAACTGGGACCTGATGGAGTTAAACGGACCTCGGATTCGGATTCAGAGCACCAAAAAACAAGGGGTTAGGGGGGTCTAGTCTCTCGGACATACAACTTTTGTTTTTTTGTGTGCCTGTGTTATTGGAGCAACCATCAATTAAATGTTTATAAAAAATACGTCATTGAAAACGATGCATGTTTATTCATCGATGCTACCGGCAGTATTATCAAACATTTATATAAGGCGGATGGATCAATATCCAAACATATTTTTTTATATCATTGTGTCATCAATTGCAAAAGTGGACAATTTTCAATTTGTCAAATGGTAAGTGAGAGTCACAATGCAAACTCAATTCATTTTTGGTTAGCAGAGTGGTTACGCTCTGGTGCACCGATTCCCAAAGAAGTAGTATGCGATTCATCAAGAGCACTATTAATTGCAATTATTCGTGCATTTACTGGTTACCTTACTATCGAAGATTACGCGGATGCATGTAAAAATTCTAGTTTACCTAAATGTTACGTAAGAATAGATGTGGCACATTTTATGAAAAAATATTCTAATTTTTTAAAATCATTAAATAAAAGAGTAAAAATGTTTTATCTTGGTGGGATTGGCCAGTTAATATTGTGTAGAAATATTATAAATGCAGAAAAAATAATACAATCCATTTTCATAATAGCATTACCAGAAACTAATGGAAATTTGAAAACCGGTTATCTTACGCAATGTGATAAAACACGTACTAAATTGATAAATTTAATGACTAATAATAAGTTACAAACAGAAAATTTTGAAACCGATAGTAACAATAATAGTGCTATATTCGAAATGGTAAATATGATTGAAATAGATAAAAATAATCCATTTGAAAACTCGTGGACCATGTGGGGTAAGCAAATTTTAAATAATGTTAGATCGTCAATTACTTCAGACGAAGGTAATAGAATTAATCCACTTTATTGTCCACAATTAGTTGATCGTCTTATGGTTGATATTAGATTGTTACCCCTTTGGACAAACATTTACACAGATAAATTTGGTTACGGATACCCGCTTCTAGTACATCCGTGGAAAGTGAATTTAATAAAATAAAATCTTTACTGTTAAAAAATTGTCCACTATTGCGCATTGATGAATTTATTCAAAAGCATGTTAATTATTTACATGGTATCATGAAAATTATTAATGCACATTATCAGAATCCATCTGCGGACAATGAATTCAATGTATCATCAAGTAATACATCTTTAAAAGAGTCTATAATTAATAATCATTCATCAGATACGAATAATTCATGTCCTGCATGCCAAAATAACGACCAACCAACAGATGCACATATTTGCTGTTTATATCAAAAAAATGTTCATGTATTGCCTCAATGTTCTTTACCGTTTGGCGATGCTGAAGAAGGTTACGACCAACGTCGTATATGCATGATGTGCAAAAAAATAAAGAATGTAAAGGATATTTTGGCAAGTCGTGAAGTGGAAAATTGGCGTGGTTTAGAAACAGCAAAACCACATAAAACTAAAGCATTATATCTTGGAAAAAATCAACATAAATTAATAGATTCTTTGACATGTAAAAAAGCAGTAAAAATACCTATTTTAAAAAATGGTAATAGTATACATTTAAAATTTTTTAATATAAATGATGACAAATATACTATCACTAACACTTGCGCATTCGACAGTATATTTCAAATATTATTAGCTGCAGGACATGATTTAAATAGCATGCAAATATTTATGAATAAAATAGCAGAAACAAATTTATTTTTCAAACTAATTATTAACTCTATAAATAATGGAATTAATTTTGCTTCGTATAAATTACGCGCGCAGATACTTTTAGAAATATTTCCGATTTCTAATGTTAGTGGTTGCAAATATGTGAATTGCGAGACAAACGTAGGTTATCTCGCAAGTATTCTATTCGAAGATGTTCCAAGTTTTGAAGAGACATCTCGTTGCAATTCTGGTTGCTCGCCACGATATAAGAAGTTATCTGTAATTCAGATAGATGAATTAAAAATCAAGGAAGCATCAATTGCTAATAATTTGGATGAAATAATAAAACAGAATGTTTACCTGGAACGTGAACATCCTTGTTGTTCAAAAAATTGTCCTGGGGTTGAAACAACAACATTATCGAAAACAGACAAGTAATTTGAATAAATCTGTTAAACATTAGTAAATAATTGCTTATAAAAATATAATAAAATAATATTTTTTTTTTAAATAAAAATGTATATACTCATAATTATAGCATTTCTTTCATTAATATAATTATAAAAGTATATTATACTTACTTTTATTTTAAATTTATTTATCTTTCAGGAGATATTGTTGTTTTCGAAATCTTCTCGTCAACAAATGTTAATTCACAAATTAAATTGAATAACATCAATAAATCGTTCAAAAATCCACTCAATGGAATAATATATAAATTACTCGGCGTTGTTATATACAAAACGCCCATTTTGACAAGAAACATACAAACAATTGGACATTATACAGCTATGTGTTTAAGAGTAGGGTAAACATGGGTCGAATATAATGATTTAGAAAAAAAAGAAAAAACTATTAATGACAAATTTTTAATAACACCCGCTCTACTAATTTATGGCATTAATGGTTGTTAAAATTAATATCCTACCATTGATTTATAATAAATAATATAAATTATATCGATTAAAACTATATGAATTTTTATTTAATACCCAACCTTTATTTAAAACCCAAACCTATGCATGCTGAGACATTTTATATTCGCACAAACAATAATGTAATAAAAAATTTTAAAATTGCTTAAGATTAGTTGAAACAGACGTTGTTTTAAAGGGAGAATAAAAATAGTTTGGTTTGTGTTTTTGATGGTACAAAAAAATAAAAACTTAGTACTAATCAAATCAACTTTTATTTCCCGTTTTTTAATGATTTTCATTCTGATAGTTTTATATTAAGAGACCACGATATTTTCTTAAATGGCAGAAAGTACAAAATTATTTTTTGTGGTACAAATTAGTACAAAATGCGGCGATTGATTCTGCTCGTGGCGAAAAGTACTTTTGACTTACTCTTAAGATTGAAAGGAGTTGTGAGTAGTTTTTGAAAAAATAGGAAGAGTACAAAATATGATACTTTTTACATTTTGGTGGTACAAATTATGCCGCGGTTATTTCACAAGTAGCGATTGAATATACTGATAAGAAAGAGTACTTTACTCTTGAGCTGAATAGGGTTGAATTTAATTAAAAGTTATTTTGAAGCAGAAGGGATAAATGTATTAATTTTTTTTGGTGGTACAAATTAGTACAAATTCAGCCTTTTGCATTTCTGTCCTTGTTTTTCTTATTATCTTTTTTTTTTAATATGGTCCTGCTAGCTTAATATTAAGCTACCAGCGCCACGATTTAAAAATGTTTTGAAGCAGAAGGGATGAATGTATTAATTTTTTTTTGGTGGTACAAATTAGTACAAATTCAGCTTTTTGCATTTCTGTCCTTATTTTTCTTATTATCTTTTTTTTAAATGTGGTCCTGCTAGCTTAATATTAAGCTAGCAGCGCCACGATCTACAAGAAAATGGCATGAGGTACAAATTTATTGTTTGTGGTACAAATTAGTACAAAATGAGTACTAAATAACCCGATAGGTCGCAATCGATTCTGCTGATTTGGTTCTGCTAGCTTAAGAGAGCTGGAGAATGAAATAAGTACGGTACGTGACGGCGCCGGCGGTTTCACAAGCGTGGCGGTCAGCTGAGCGTGCGCTAATTTGCTGCCGCACGGACGCTGCTAAACGCGTGTGAGATGTGAGACGTGGGACGTGTCGTCCGCTGTCCCGTCGTCGTCGCGCAAGGTGCTAAAGGGTTGGGGAAGCTGCGAGCTGCGACGGCACGCCGTATAATCAATATCGAGGTTATTTTCGAAGGCTGCGATAAATCACGCGACGCCGTCACCTTGTAAATGGATAATAATAACGCATACGTAGTGCGCGTTAGTAATTCGTTCGGTCAATCTGCCCGTAAGACGAGATAGCCTCTACTTAGCCTGACAGAAGCATATTAATTAGGCTATAAAGTCACGTAGAGTGTCTCTCGGCAATTACTTGGCCTTGCGTCTTTACATCATTTACATTTATAAGAACACCAGAGAACTTTGTTCCGTTACGAACTGTAGCATTCTTATCTAAAGCTATTAATGAGAATGAGGGGAGATTAATAGAGCCGTAAAATTACGAAGAGAAAGAGTGGCCCCTCTTCGGAATTGTGATGATATATTTGACAAGTTACTTAGAATATATTACATAAAATTACCTTGTTACGAGATACGATATATCTCTTTTAGACTAATAAGAATTTCACAATGATGGAGTTAACGAATTACAAAGAGCACTTAATATTTTTAATTAAAGAAGATTTTCTGCAGGTATAAATAAATATATAAATCTTCTTTCTTCTGTAACATTTAATTTATTGTCGGCGCGTTTATCATGTTTAAATAAAGTTCCTAGAGCGTTTCTTTAATCGTTAATAAAAGAAAAAGTAGTTTGCTAACAAGTTATTCCTGTATAAGAATTTTAGCGTCAAGGTGATTAAAACGACTTTAAAACGCGAAATTTATTAAATATATGCCACCTCCTAGTTTCTTCTACCATCGAAATACGAAGGATAAAAGTTTCCCGTAAGGAGAGTGAAATTTATCACGACACACACTGGATAACTCAGTACTGGTGTATCCTTTTTATCTCTTGGCTGACGCTACTCACGTTAAAGGAGCAAAGAGATCGGAACGTTGAGAGATAAGGGAATAATGAAACAAGAAGAAATCCTTGGCTGGGGTAAAAAGGAGGGAATGGGAAGTGCATCCGTACCTGGGGGCTAAGAGCTGTACGTTCTTCTATCACATTTGTCTCGCACAACGCTCACCGCCGATCGGCCTAAAGCCACCACCACCATCGCGTCCTTTTGCGCTTCGTTTAACCACGCTTGTAACTACATCCGGGCGACGATCATCGAAGCGATTGACCGATCAAATACATCGAGATATTGTTTCCTGATGTATTTGCCTGAGGAGGCAAAGCGTTTCCGGCTCGAAGCAATTTCCGTGTAAAAATACAGTCACTTCCTTTCTGTATCGTTCAACGATTTGGGAAACCAATGAAGCTCTATGACGATAAAATATCTCTTTTTATACGCCTGAACGAATGACAAATACCATAATACGTGATACGTCGTATTCTCTCAATTAGAATTCGAAATTTGACATATTTTGATTATTTTACCTCTTCAATTTCAGAGTATTATTTTAAAAAATAAAAAATATTAATGTTAGGGAAAAGACGAACTGTTTGTTAACACAGAGTCCAAATTGAAATTCCATAGTTGAGACCAGTGATTCGGAATGGTATCCAAGGTGTTGCATTTCACCCCGAACAAACGTGAAATTCTTACGGAAGATGCTAAAAAAAAAAGGACTTCGACATTCGAGCTGTGAACGTTTTCCGCTTCGAAAAAAAGATTTTACTTATCTCGGGAAATTTCCGATGAACTAATCGAGAGTCTTCGCTGTTTTCCTTTGATCCTGAACGCTGATTCCTCGTCCCACCTTCCCCCCGTGCTTCTGCGCTTCAAAGGTAATCCTTTCCGCGCCTATTGATCGGCGATCGTGGATTTCCCCGTAAAGCGCATAATGGCTTTTTGTTGAACGCAAGCTGCGACAGAAGAGAAAAAAACGCGCACGAGCGAGCACAGGGGTAGCTTCGTTTTTATCTTCTTTATCCTTCCGACACGCAGGAAGTCGCGCAGTTAACGAACACGGAAACATAAAATCTGCGTATTATATGTAGTACTCTTGTATAATATATTATATATTAGCTTGAGCTTCGTTGGACAGCATTAGCGCGGCAACGTTTCCGGACACACGATATTACTTTGCGAATATCCGACGATGCACACGTTTGAACCTTTCAGAACCGAATTTTCGTTTAAGGGGGAGATTTGAATTTTTCATGAGTTGTCGTTGCATGACTGTAAAGAGTTCAGACATTTAATTTTTTGGATGAAGCGAAAGAATCCATGCTTTATGTCGTTGTCCAATAAGAGTATAGTTTACAAAAGCAGGCTTCTAGGAAGCATTTTTCTATTTATAAACTTTATTGAATAAATTATTTTCGCATAATTGATAATGGAGAGAATCATATTGAAATCATATAAAAACGATAATATATTTATCAGCAGCTGTATCATTTCGAAGTACTACAACTTATCTCTGTTTTTGCTTATTATTTTCCTTAGAAAAAGAGGGAATCTCGGAAACAAACGATTATGTGATCGTGTCCTAATTTCGTATAACTAAGCGAGAGAAGCTGTGTGCACCTCTTTGCCGTAAAATGATTACAGTACAAACACCGTAACTATATCGCTGTTGACGACGTTGTTTACTACTGCTTCTCGGTTTTCCCGCGTCTTCGGCGATTAGGAACGGCGATGTTGTCTCCGTTTGTAAGTCACGCCGGGCCAGCCGCGTAATTACGAAGATGATTACGAATAACGAGTTACCGAGGACCGGATTAATCGAGTTTCGCACCAGCCGAACTTGTCGCTTTCGAGGTGACAGGAAACACTGGAAGGCTTAATGCGCGCCGCGCGGACTAGCAGCAACCGCTAAACGCGAAACTTCCTAGGAGCTTGTTTCGGTTTTCGCTCGAACATTATACGCGGAAGGAGCGGCTGTCAGTGGTTTCGGAAAGTTGCCGGAACATTGGCCAGCACTCTGCTGTTTGATCCTGTTTTGGATTCGAGACTCGCCGCCGCGATTCACAGCTTGCTTTTCGCAAGTTTGAAGAACACTGTCGGTCTTTAAATCCCATTTTCGAGCACAGTTCGACCTCGTTTTTGCGTAATGATAATAACTAACAGGATGTCAAAGAAACACGTTAAATTTCAAACAACTGGCAGACGTTACATTTTCAAGATAGTACATATTTTGTTTTACGGAAAATGAACACGCTAAATTAAACCATTTTTTTCTATTGGAAAATTTTCTAAATTTTGGAAAAGATTGATGAATATTTTAAAAGATTAACGTTTTCAAATTTGAAGAACGATGCTTTAGAATGGAGAGAGTTACAGGTTATTTCCATAAAGTTGAATAAAGAAATTCCTGCGGCACTTAACCTTTCGATCCCGAAGGAAAGGAGGATGTTAAAAATAGGTCGATTTTGGCCCATGGTGTGGAATTAAAACTACAAATGGTTTCTTATAGATTTTTTACCGTAGAATCACGTGGTAAAGTCCGTTTTCCTCTAGACAGCGGGGAAAGTATGGAAAAATTGAAAAAAAGACCATGAAAAATGCAATTTCCCGTATAAAAAACACATGTACTTATGGATGTACTTGAGTAAACACAAGTGTGTCCAAGCTTTTTTTTGTGGGCATATGTTTTTCTTTGAGCCATGACTTGTGTTCAATACACATAATGCAATATGTGAATGATACGTACATTGCTGTATGATACGTACAAAAGCTATATGATATCTTTAATCCCGAATCCATGAAGTTCGTGATTTTTCCTCATTATCGAAGGATTCAAATCTACTTTTGTTAGTAGAAAAAAATAAATCGTTCAATAGTATTTGTCTATTTACGATACTGTTGGGCGATGTACGCGAGCCGAGCTCGCGGAGGCGCCACGTGCGGGAGTGAGAGCGCGGATGTCGCGTGTGAGCATTGTAAACGTACGCACGTGTTCTCGGACTTGAGTTACCGTTTCTTTTGTACCAAGCTAATTAAACACACTTAAGTAAAGGATTGTGAGTCTCGATCATTAGACATATCTCCCAACGGACGTTAACGCGTGGCCACGCACACCCGCCTCTCAGACTCGATAATATCACAACAATTGGCGCTGCGTTTTCTCGAACCTTTCTACGATGTCGATGGACAAAATTCTGACTGCTCTCGTGCAGAGTCAACAACAACTTGCTCAAGGTCAGCAATCGCTATTACATGAACTTGCCGAATCGCAAAAACGAATAATGGAATTATTAGCCACGCAAGGCAGCGCGGCCCTAACCTCAAATCTAACCCAACCACAAACCGACAGCAACGTCGCGACGCCTCCCGCTAAGTCGTCACAATTTTCGAATCTTGCTGATCGACTTGGGAAGTTCACCCATGACCCAACGAGTGGGAAAACGTTCACATTGTGGTATGAACGCCACGAGGGTACCTTCGCGGAGGGAGCGAGGGGATTAACAGATGAAGAACGCAAGGAACTTCTTCTCAACGCACTAGGAGATGATGAATACCAAAGGCTAGTCAGTCGTCTATCACCCAGGAAGCCGCACGATCTGGAATTTGCAGATCTCGTAAGTCATTTAAAAAAACAATTCCACGATAACAAGACGCTTTTTCAACGACGCTTCGAAGCCCTCAACTTTCGCGCATCACCGCCAATGACCGTTGTCGAAGTACTCGACAAAATAAACGTCTTAGGAGACGCGTTCGAGATTGACAATTTTAAAATTGATCAACTCAAGATCCTCTTGACGGCACTTACACTCAGCGATCATGCTTACCAGACGGAACGAGCTATTCTGTTCAAAATTGTGGCAGAGAAGGAAAGGTGCACATTTGAAGACATACGACAAATCTGTTATGCACACGCGGAACGAACCGCGGATGTCTTGCGCGTTGAGGATCGCCAACCTGCAGAAGTAAACGCTATGAGAAGTACGACAAAGGCGCTAGTATCAAAGAAAGGCAAGGGGCCTACGAATCAAAATGAAGTAGCACTCAACAAACCTGCGGCTTTTTCACCCTGTCGAGGATGCGGGTCGAAGAGCCATAAACGGGAAGACTGTCCATACCGAGAAACGGTATGCTACGCGTGCAACAAAACCGGACGCATAGCTAGGGTTTGTTTGACAAAAACGAAGGAAGATATTAACACTATCCAATTACAAGGTATTATAGGCACAGGGTTTAAACATCGGAAGTACGCGAATATTTCCATACATGACAAAGAACTAAAAATGCAATTGGATTCGGGAGCGGATATAACCACCATTGGTACGAGATATTGGACATGGTTAGGCTGCCCGAAACTTCAATCTTACGATAAGACGTGTACAAACGTCTCTGGTTACCCGATCCGGAACAAGGGATTCTTCTACGCTACGGTTAGCTACAAAAACAAAGCATCAAAGGGACCAATCGTTGTAATCGATCGTCCGAATACCGCACTTATTAGCGCGCAAGCAATCGATGAGCTGGGGTTAGCTATCTATGACCAGGGTATCACAGACGGTCAACCATCTGTCAACGAAATTAAGGAAGTCTCACTCGAAAGTAAGTACCCCGATCTCTTTTCTGACAAAATGGGAGAATGTTCTAGGATTACCGTCCACCTTCGGATTAAACCAGACGCTCGTCCTATTTATGTGCCACGCCGGCCTATTGCCCTTGCTCTTGAGGAACCGGTTAATGCTGAGCTGGATCGTCTCGTCAATAACGGAATTCTGACACCGGTGGAATCGTCCGAATGGGCTGCCCCCATTGTAGTGGCACGAAAGGCTAATGGCAAAATTTGCATCTGCGCGGACTATTCGACTGGTCTCAATAAGGCTCTCATTGCAGATGATCACCCGATTCCAAATATAGAGGACCTCATAGCCAAGCTTCGAGGAAATTCAGTTTACTCGCAGTTGGATCTTTCAGATGCCTACTTGCATTTGAAGCTAGATGAAACAAGCCGACCACTGACCACCATAAATACGCATCGGGGCCTATTTGTCTACAACCGTCTGGTTTTCTGTTTAAGACCTGCGCCGGCAATATTTCAACGCACACTGGAACAGGCGCTCACAGATATTCCAGGCATTCTAGTCTACTTAGACGATATACTCGTCTGCGGCCGAAATCGCACAGTACATGACGTTCGCGTGCATGCTGTCTTAAATCGACTTCAGGAATGGGGATTCCGACTTCGCACTGAAAAATGCAAATTTCATACGTCAGTTGTAAAATACCTCGGATTCGTTATCAGTACGGGAGGGATCAAGCCAGATCCAGCACGGATTCAGCCTATAGAGACTATGCGCACTCCAGAAAATATCAAAAAGGTACGTTCGTTTCTCGGTCTCGTTAATTATTACGGAAAATTTGTTCCAGACTTGCATAGGTTAAAAGCACCCTTCGAAGCGTTACTAAAAAAGGATGTTCCATTAATTTGGACTTCAACTCAGCAAAACGCTTTTGAAAAGACCAAATGCATACTCACGGGCCCACTGTTACTGGCACACTACGATCCCAAGCAGATATTAATCGTTGCAGCCGATGCCAGTTTAACAGGTATCGGGGGTGTTCTCTTACAACGCTATGCGGATGGACAAGTTAAAGCTGTTTTCCACATGTCCAGGACGCTGACAAAAGCCCAACAGAATTACAGCCAAATTGAGAAGGAAGCTCTGGCTCTTATCACAGCCATTGAACGCTTCCGAAAATTTGTCTACGGTTGCCATTTTATCCTACAAACGGATCATCGACCTTTACTTGCCCTGTTCAAAACTGCAAATACGAAAGGGCTGGAAACTCGTACTGCAAACCGCCTGAAACGATGGGCACTCAGGTTAGTAGGGTACGATTTTGAGATTGAATATATCAATACGGAAAGCTTTGGACAAGCCGACGCGTTATCAAGGCTCATTCAGGAGATTCGTCAAGATCGCTCTGATCCCGACATGGAGGAAGTAGTCGCTTCATTACAAGAAATTGACACGGAACTTCAACAACTTGTTCAGGAATCAGCTCAAATTCTACCAGACAAGGCACGTCTACAACTTCAACGAGAAACCTACAGAGATGGAATTCTGGCTGAGGTCGTCGATCGTCTACAGAATAATTGGCTCAAATCAGATTCTACAGATAAAGCAATGATGCCATTCTATCGTCGCCGGGACCATTTATCCGTCGTCGACAAAACTCTGGTTCTGGATGACAAAATTGTGATCCCACACAGCCTTCGGCTAGGAGTTTTGCAGAAATTGCACATCGCGCATCCGGGTATGAGGCGTATGGTACAACTGGGCCGTCGCTACTTTTACTGGCCCAACATGCACGACGACATCGAAAAGTTTGTAAAGTCGTGCGATCACTGCGCTCAATCTGCTTCAAAGCCAATCATGGAACTACTCCACCCATGGCCAGACACACAAAAACCATGGTCTCGCGTCCATATTGATTTTGCGGGCCCAATTTACGGAAAATGGGTCATTATTATCGACAGTTATACAAAAATCGTAGAAGCCGGATTATTCTCTACGATCACTTCTTCAGCAACATGTCGATATCTTCGTCACCTTTTTAGCCGCTACGGTCCACCTGAAACATTAGTTTCGGATAACGGTACACAATTTACCGCTGTGGAATTTGCAAAACTCTGTTCGGATTTTAACATTGTACATCTATTCAGCCCTCCAGGACATCCACAGTCGAACGGCCAGGCAGAGAAAATGGTTAGCACACTGAAACGGGCGATGGATGTGAACTCTTTGTCACAACTTGAGACTGAATTGAATCAGTTTATCTATACTTATAACTATACACCCTGTGAAGCAGCTCCGAATCACAAGTCTCCAGCAGAAATTTTTTTTGGACGTAAACTTCGCACGCCATTGGAAATGTTCTCTCCAGATCCTAAACCTAACAAGTCATTAACGGATCGACAGAAGAAGATGAAACAGCAATTCGATTCATATCACGGCACTAAACCACGTCAGTTTGTTCCAGGTCAAACCGTGGTCGTTCAACTTGCGGATGGACGCCGGGTTTCAGGAACATTTATCCGGAAGGTGGGGAAAACCATTGCCCACATTCGAGTTGCAAATAAGCTAATCACGCGACACTTTAACCAAATATGGAATCGTACGGCAGGGCCAAGTAACCGGCAGCAAGCCGTCAACGCAGACCTGTTACCGTCATGCCAAACTCCAGAGGCCGATGCAACCCATAGGCAGATTACTCCGGATATATCACCGAGGAGATCTGGAGCAGATCATTCCAACGACACCCAGACTGAGGCTGCGGACGAAACAATTCGCCGCTCAGAACGACTCGCCAATCAAAGACGCCCGGACTACAAGGCTGTTGCAGGGGTCCGCTGTTATAGACAGCATCATCTTTAAGTAGAGGAGGAATGTTGGGCGATATACGCGAGCCGAGCTCGCGGAGGCGCCACGTGCGGGAGTGAGAGCGCGGATGTCGCGTGTGAGCATTGTAAACGTACGCACGTGTTCTCGGACTTGAGTTACCGTTTCTTTTGTACCAAGCTAATTAAACACCCTTAAGTAAAGGATTGTGAGTCTCGATCATTAGACATATCTCCCAACGGACGTTAACGCGTGGCCACGCACACACGCCTTTCAGACTCGATAATATCACAACAGATACTATTTAATATCATTGAGTGTATCTCTTCTAAACTTCTTAAAAAATCGTTTCATCTGCAGGATGATAACGTTAGTTTTCATTTAGACATGGTGTAATTATCCTATGCAAGTAGATTCGATTTCTGTTTGAATCTGTGAATTTGTTAGTTTTGACATTTAAGAATTTCTCATCTTGTGAATAATATGCCACGGACATGTTCGGTTTGTCACGTATCTTTAGAAAAAAAAATCACGTGATTCTTATCGTGAGAAAGGTGAAACAGTTTTTGTAAAAAGTGCTACAGAACCGCAACCCGTCCTGTTCGTGAATCTGTCGGTAATGCTTCTACTTCCAATGATCAAATCCAATCATCTGATATTGTTGATGTGCCTTTGAAACGAGGTCATTACTCGCATGTGTTCACTCAAGTACATCCATAAGTACATGTGTTTTTTATACGGGAAATTGCATTTTTAATGGTTTTTTTTTTCAATTTTTCCATACTTTCCCCGCTGTCTAGAGGAAAACGGACTTTACCACGTGATTCTACGGTAAAAAATCTATAAGAAACCATTTGTAGTTTTGGTACCACACCATGGGCCAAAATCGACCTATTTTTAACATCCTCCTTTCTTATTCTAATCGGATTAAATATTCTTGCAGCGATAAGTACGCCTGTGTAAGTTCGAGACGATGCTTAACCTTTATTATTTTCTTGAAATATTCGATTTAATTTGATCTCTTTTAAAAAATTTCAATTTAATATATCCAGCGTCATTGATGTGTTTTCCAATAATATTTTTATTTTATCATGAATAAATTAACACATTTGTAAAATATTTATGAATATATTATAGTATATATTTTGTGTGCCACTATAATCATAAATTTTTTTAAGATTAAAAATTAAATGTTACGTTTACAATTAAAACGTATTTATAGATAGTATAAATTATTTCTTTTTAATATTTTATTAATATTGTTTATGGAATTACATATACATTATGTTATATAAAAATTTGAGAAATTTCAATTTACTTTTAAACGTCATATAATGTTTCTTGCATTGCTCAGTAAAAGTCGAGATAATATTTAAGATAACTAAATTTGAAACAAAATAATAGAAGAAATCTTTTTGCTAAAAATTTTCTCAAATATGA
Organism: Lasius platythorax; assembly: GCA_963971435.1. NCBI lineage: Eukaryota > Metazoa > Arthropoda > Insecta > Hymenoptera > Formicidae > Lasius > Lasius platythorax. The sequence continues at coordinate 2,842,675 of OZ020544.1, forward strand.
CCTTTTCAGATAGATTCGCAAAATGGATAAAGATTAATCTTTCAAGCAGTTAGACCAGTGTTCTTCATTTTATCGGAAACGACAGATCACTATATAGCAGACTCATCAAATGACCGATTTCGGAAATTTTTCATTCGCCACCATTTTAGGTTTTATTTGGTCAAATGTCGTTGCTCGAGCAAATCGCGTTGCATTTAACTCAACCGGGAAATCCAGCGATCTATAGCCGATCAATCCCTACCAATCGCTACACATCTATCGTTTTCCGCATCACTATTATTATCATCAGACCAGAGAGTCTGCGTGTGTGTGCACGGTGTAATGGTGTAATAACGCAGGACACGCGGACGAAGCGCCATTTCAAGCAACACACCTACAACAGCCCCACCTTCTGTGACCACTGCGGTAGTCTTCTCTATGGTGTCATCCACCAGGGCTTGAAGTGCCAAGGTATCATATGACGAACGAAAAAGAAAACGACGAAAAGTCAAGCGATATAATAACACACAGCTCACGGTCAAATAACACGCACTCCACTTACACGCGTCTACGGGATGAAATACACTGTATAGACACATATATACAGGGTGATTCAAAACAACCGTTTGTCCTTAAAATGTCGTATTCCTGACTTTATTTTAAGACGATTTTTCCTTTACCAAAATTTTATCCGAGGCTTAGTTTTTAAATTATAAGGAGAAATAGTTAGCGAATTACGGGACGAGTACGGGCGGTAGGCAGGAGCGGCGCGACTCACCGTCCGATGCAGGTGATTACGTGGGGCGCTCGCTGCGATCAGCTGCTTGCTACACGCGATGGGTGTGTGTGTGTGTGTGTGTGAACGTATACGCGTATACACACACACACACACACACACACACACACACACTCTCTCTCTCTCTCTCTCTCTCTCTCTCACACACACACTCACTTATTCTTACCTTGTAGAGATTCGATATTTTAATACTTACTTCTTAATAATTACTGATGAAAAATTACTGCACGACCGTAGATAGCGATGAGACATTTTCATGTGACACACCGAGTAATAAGTTTTTTCTTTCATAAATTGTATCACGTATCGACACTTTTACGAATTTACTTTTACGAATTTACGCACTTGATCGATAAAGTGCGTAAGCCGCTCCTGCCTACCGCCCATACTCGTCCCGTAATTCGCTAACTATTTCTTTTTATAATTTAAAAACTAAGCTTTGGATAAAATTTTGGTAAAGGAAAAATCGTCTTAGAATAAAGTCAGGAATACGACATTTTAAGGACAAACGGTTGTTTTGAATCACCCTGTATATATATATATATATATATATATATATATATATATATATATATATACGATGTACAGAGTACACTCGTTACACGTTTTTCTTTTTCATTCTGTTTTTTTTGGCCCAGCGTGGTGTTGCTTTGTCTTCGTATTGTACTCCTGTATATTGGTCTCTCTCCCCCCTCCCTCCCCCTCTCTCTCCCTCCCTCTCTCCCCCCTCTCTCTCCCTCTCTCTCCCCCTCTCTCTCTCCCTCTCTCTCTCCCTCCCTCTCTCCCTCCCTCTCTCTCTCCCTCCCTCTCTCTCTCTCTTTCCCTCCCTCCCTCTCTCCCTCCCTCTCTCTCTAAGATACAGGGTATTATTTACGAGAAAGCAAGTAGGTAATTATTGGTGTGCGGCGATTTGGATAAACGTTAAAAAATTATATATAGGAGCGTTAGTAGTAGTATATCACTCGCCTAGCGCATCAAGCGCAGAGTTCGTGCAGTTTGTACAGAGTCTTGGAGAGGAATTGAATTCTTTAGGTAAATTTATAATAATGGGAGACTTTAACTTAGATATAAGATCAGAAGAATTTTACGCAAGGAAATTAGTAAATGAGCTTTTGGCGTTAGGGATTAAACAGTATGTAAAGGATTTTACGAGGATAACAAAGTCTAGTCAAACAGTGATCGATCTAGTTTTTTCAAATGATAAGCAAAACGTACAAGTTTGTCACACTCCGATAATAACGGATCATGCCTGGATAGTTATGACGTTTGAAAAAAGTAATGACTGTGATAAACTTAGAAAATTTAGAGCAAGAGATAGAAGTAAATTCTCGGCAGATTACTTTGAAAGAATATGGAGAAAGAGATACAGTAAGCTTGGAGAAGAGGAAACCGTA